>OY744498.1:5013899-5194072 GCA_963556185.1 Pseudopediastrum boryanum
CCATCCAATATTAACCTTAACAACTGATAACCTTTCTTGCCCTGGTCCAGCCATATACCACCCCACATTCCACCGTCTCCCTCATCCAGCCCCTACACCGCCCTTCCCTGCTATATTCCCCCCTCTTCCCGACCCCGCTTCACCTTTCCTCACCCCTACCCCTCGCCTCCATCCCTACACCATCTACAATTCACCGCCTGCCTCAACCAGCCCCTCCCCCCTCTTCTCCTCCCCCCCCCCTCACCTTCCTCTTCTCCATCCCCCCCCCCCCCTCCCCCCTCTTCTCCATCCCCCCCCCCCTCACCTTCCTCTTCTCCATCCCCCCCCCTCCCCCCCCTCTCCACCCCCCCCCCCTCACCTTCCTCATCTCCAACCCCCCCCCTCACCTTCCTCTTCTCCATCCCCCCCCCTCCCCCCCTTCTCCTCTCCCCCCCCTCACCTTCCTCATCTCCAGAAGGTTGAGCTGTAGTCCAATCCCACTATCAGCATACGCCTTATTTGCCATTGCCACAGACAACCTGGCCTGATTAGTCAACACCTGATCACCACCCGCCTCACGTGCAGCAGCACCAGTATACACCACCAACAAATCCTGCACCGGAACCCCACCTAACCCCTGCTGCAACAGGCGCCTCTGCTTAACACCCTGAGACCCCACACCCATGGGTACCGCCTGATTCACCCCCAAGAATGAATTCCCCCCACCACTGGCGCTGCCGGCAAGCTCAAACGTAGGTCCTAAGAGAGTAGGGGTAAGAGCCGCAGGGGGGTCGTTGTTTGGGGCGTCAAAAACGATGGCGACCTTGGATTTTGGTGTGCGCTTTGGTACAGCCATTTTGTGCAGCTTCTTGGGTTCTACAGCAGGGTATACGTTGTGCAGCTTGGGATGCTTCTTCACTCTGCCGGAGGAGCTGCGGATCAGAGTGGGATTGATCTGGCAGCAGCAACAACAGCAGGAAGTAGTCAATCAAAACAATAAGAAGAGGTGGTGAGAGCAGTGGGCACTAGTGAGTGAGTGAGTAGCAGGTGAGGAGCACCCAGCCCATTCCGACTTGACTACCAATGGAGGCATCATGGGCAATGTTGCCACCCAGAACCTTAAGTCCAGGACAAGGCCAGATAAATGTGAATAAATTTGAATGAATGTGAGTAAACTTAAATAATACCAGTACAAGGCCCGATGAAGCATGAAAGAAATTCTATTGTACATGCCATGCCATGCCCCAACATGCAACTTCATTCTGTGTGAAATGATCTGCTGCACTGCTTGTATGTTGCAATGTGGAGCCTCTCTGCAGATATGTTGCGGCCATCACACAATCCACATGATAAAGCTCCATTAAACTGGTATTGTGCTCTTGCTTGTTAGTTTCCTGATTGATCAATGGTTCATGCAGTTCCTCCAATGCCACTGGCATTAGCAGCACCTGCCCCATTGCATGCGGCTCCATGAAGTAGGCACCCTCCCCTCCAAGTCATTGCTCAATGTACCTTGTAATAAGGCCATAATCACGGGCCGCTTAAGGAGGCAGCGGACCATGATCATGGCAAGTTTAACCCCCCTACCCTTCCCCCCCTTGGCATCACTTACATGGTACAGTTTGAGCTTGCCCTTCTGATCCACAAAGCGCACCACCCCATGCACTGAATCATCCTGCTCCCCCACCACCAGCACCACCACACTCTGTGCCCCTTCAAACCCCTCCACCTCCCCCACCCACTGGTAAGGATCCGTGACACTCCCAATGTCCCAGATTAGGTCCCCTACACTAGCTGTTGCAAAACCGCCAGCTGGAGTCTCTGGTGGTTTTACTGCTGCTGCTAAGGGTTTTAGTTTGTCAGCCATGTCGTATCTGCGGCGTGAGAGGAAGGGGAGGTCAAAATCTGGGAGGCTGAGCTCAATGGTTTCGGGGCCTTCTTTTAGGCCTTTCACTGCTACTTCTGTCATCATTGATTTTGATCGGCCTGCAGCAGTGAGTGTAAGCGTCGTGGCTTAGTCAAGGCAGAGGTTTTCATGGGAATAAGATCATGGGGGAATGCACGTGTGGTGATGCATTTACATACATGTATTGCTATTCACCAGTATGTAGCTTCATAGCGCGTAGTAGCTTCATAGCAGAGGGGGATAGATGCTTATCCTGACGCTGGTGCTAATGCAATTTGCTTTGCTTTGGGTTGTTGGGTATAAACGCTCAGTTGCAGGTCTTCGTACAGCATATCAGAGGCATGGGACACTGCATGGCAAGACCCGCTGGATAGGAAGCATGTACAAGCCGCTGTTGTGTTGTCCTGGCTGCGCATGGGCAGGATTGGGCTGCAAGTGGTTCATAGCTTCCCAGCAGTGGTAGGTTAAGGTGGCTTCTAGGGCCTCTGGCCACTGCTGCGACAACACATCGGAAGACCCTGCCTGAGACGCACCTGAAACGATATCAGACGGCGAAACAATCGTGCCACTTGGCATGTCTGCAGAAGCGAGCGCTGCTCCCGGACGCTGTTCAACGCTGCTGAACAACTTTAGGGGCGCTTCTGCTGTCACTGCTTCCGTTGTGAGCATTACTATTACCACTGCTATATAGATCCATTGCAGCTGCTGCAGCTGTTTGCGTGGGCCCATTTTAGCCAACTGCGGCTTTTCGGTGGCTATCGTGTCAGATGGCGTGGTCCTGTGAAGGTGGGAGGTGACCTCTGAGCGAAGGCACCCAGGAAGAGACTTCTATATACTATATCGTGCACCAAATGTACTAGGAGGTGTCTTCAATCGCGCCGAGGAAGACAGACACAGCGCAAGCTCGCACAGGCTCCCTTACTTGCAAATGGAGAAGACAAGAATCTTCGATACTCAGCCAGACAGACACCAGCTCATCCGCAAATCATGCGCCTATTGAAACCATCCAGCACACTTGTGCTGGACTTCTTGCTAGCTGTCCAGGCACAGGCCCTATGAACCAATGCGCAGAAGCTTTAACAAAAAACCACGAAAGCATGCATGCGACCGCCCAAACCGTGGCTTTGGCATCCCACAAAGACATTCGTATATACTGTAGAGTCTGGTGGCCAATGGGACTACTTGCAAACCTGCAAACTTGCAAACCTGCGTCACCGCTCCGAAGGTCAACCATATTGCAGTACACCGAGTGTATTGCCATATTGCACATTGAACCGGTATTCATGCATGATGCTTCTATGGACACTGACTGCTAACGTGACTGCTATCGCACCAGTTATGGAGGTCAGAAGCTTCTGAAGCAAAGCTGCGTTTTCTGGTGGGACCATCTTGTTCCACGCGCACTGCTCATGAGTTCCACACTACCCGAGGCTGCAAGAGAGGCCGCTATACAGAAACCTGTTCAATGAAGAGCCCATGCGCAATCTCCCCATCCACACAGCCTGCGAAACCGTTTTCTTTTTAGGTGAGCAGCTCATGATTACCAGATTACCAACCAGCCCGGCAGAACGGAGCCAATGACGGCTCATCGGGCCAAAACACCAACACATGACCACAGACCCAGATACAACTCCTGATAAAATATTATCCACTTAGACCCTATTCGCAATGTCACTGAACATGAATGCATTCAGAGACATATCTCATATCTTCTTACCACAACCATGTTGCCCCATAGGAAGTGTGCCATAAGCAGAACACATATCGCAAAATAGGTAGCTATCCTCTCTCTACGAATGCAGCAACGAGCACACGCCCTCGACCACCTTTCCGCCCCACCCCGCCCAATACTTCATCTCTCTCCCTCGATCCCCCATGGCCCTCTGCACTCCCACGGAGATAATGAAATGTGCAACCTCCAAATACATGCCCACCTGCGACCAGCACTTCCAAGGATCATCATAGACAGCAATCTGCACACGAAATGCACACGTTACTATATGAAGTTCCCTTAACATATGCAAGAAGGGGTCCCCCCCCTTCTAGGCGTAGTTCTCTCTCTCTCTACCGAGTTTATGAGATCACATATTGCTCTATGCATATGCAGCACAGCACAAAAGCTCATATCTCCCTGGTACATCTATACAGCTAGGAAGCCTTCCTACTACAACCACATGCTGGAGAAGAAGACAAGATCTATTCGCGCAGCTAGTCTCTCAAATTCCACCCTCTTTCTCCATTTTGCAGGACAGCTGCAGTACTAGCTCTGCCACATACCCCAAAATGTCCACAAAACCCCACAGTTTGCATCATCTTGCAGTACTCAACAGGCACCCCACAATTTCATGCTACAGGGAAAGACTTTCGCAACCTGGGCCCAAGCCTTGCCCCTTCACCTGCTCATACCACTGCACCTCTCACAGATGTGCTCTGATCATATAGTGCAGTGTTTTTCACAGGATCGCCAGGTCTAGGCCAACTACTTACATGTCCCTGGCATTCCAATACAGGTCCAGGCCTTGCCCCTTAACCTAATCATAAAACTGCAGCTCTCACAGATGTGGCATCTGATCATGTAGTGCTGCGTATTTCACAGGCCAGCTCCCCAGGCCAAGGCCAATCCCTACCCTACATGTCCCCTGGCATGCCATTACAAAACCACATCAGTTTGTACCACATACTACTTCAATTATAACAAAGTAGTGACCTTTACAGTGGCCTTGTGTACACCTCTACCCTATTCCCGTACCCAGCCCCTCAGATTACCAACTATCCCAGAAGGACATCCCTTGGAGCCAATGAAGGCTCATAGGGCTCACTTACGACTCGAGCGCAGACCCTGTCCTTACTATACATGTAAGATGAGGATATGAGCTGCTTTGCCAAAATGCTTGGCATAAGGCACCTCATCACCGGCCCTTAAAGGTATGTGCTCGTTGAGGTCACCATCTGCACCAGCTCCTGCAACCACTCCTGCTGTTGCTACTCCTCCTGCTGCTGTTGCTCCTCCTCCTCCTTCTGCTGCTGCTGCTGCCTCCCTCACAACCACCCTGTCAGTAGTACTGCTAACCGCCGCATCCATGCATCCTTTGTCGTCACTGGGCACACCCGTGTCACTAGTGACACCAGCACTGGTGTGTGGACTGACCCAACGCAGGTGCTTCTCGAGGAAGTGCAGCATGCTCCAGCTGAGGTAATGAAGGGCCTGATGCGCGGGGATTTTAGGGGCTGACATGTTGATCTGCCGCACACAAAAGAGAAGGGGGAGTCGGGCGAGGGGGGGGGGGGTCAGATGGGGAAGTGGCTGGTGGGAAGGACACCTACCTGGGTGTGGGACTAAATGCCACTGAATTGTCCTACTGATAAAATGGCAGCAAAACCAAAACAATGACTGTATTTTTTTATTTCTATTGAGTTCTGGTTACCACATGCAGTACAATGTAAACCGCGCTGCCAACGTGGCGGATATGCCACTCCGCATCTTGCTTCAAGTTAGGTATATCAAAGATGCCACACCTGGTGCTCTTCAGCATAAGGACTTGCGAAAATAACACCCCAATACTTTTATTCCCAATCCAAAGCAGCGTGTTGGAACAACTGCATTAACTAGGGTGGGCCATAGTAGAGACCTGGTATCAAGACAGGACAAGAGGTGAGAACAGTGACGCAGGCTACGGCGTGGACACACAGCAACTGAGTGTGTAAGTGGTCAGTGGTCAGTGACCCCTCATACGCATCTGGGTTCCCATGTGGTTGTCGTTGTTGTTGTTCCTTAAACGACTGGAGGTTGTTGTTCACCTGATATGCTTGCTTTGTTTGTAGCTGTTGGGTTTGAGAACCTGTGCGCTCCACCGGGAGGTCCATCATTACCCAAGCACCTTGGTTTCCTGCCCCCCCTGCTATCCCAGCCTCCCCAGGCCCCCATCCCCCACCCTCTTCCCGCAAAGCTCAGCACTCCCACAATCCTCTTGCATATCTTAACTACTATCCAGCCCTCCATGAACAGATTGAGGTACATCGATTTCAAAACATTTGCTACGCCACACCATGACATGAGAGTCAACACAGTGACCCAGCTCCTAATTCAACAGCATTCCCCTTGTCTCTCCCCTCCCCTCCCCTTCCTTCCTTCCTTCCTGTACTCTCTTCACCATAACTAAACGCAAAAAAAGGACTTGTTGGCCAAAACAAACCTATCTCCCCTCCAATCCAGCCTCTCTCAATCTCCCCCCTTTTAATCCCTCCCCCGCCGCCACTTTTCAACAGGCCACCGGCCTTTTCCCTGCCCTGAGCCAGCCTTCTCATTCCCCCCAGAGAATAACCACCCACCCTATCCTGCCACCTCACACACCAGACTAACCATAAAGCTATAACAGCACGTCATGCCCGCCAATAGGGACAGGGCCTGCTTCCTGCAACCACAACATGCCCCACCTGTTGCCTTCCAGGTCCACCCCCAACCTCAGCCCGTCTTATACCACTCTTTCCAACTTTTTGTGTCCCCCCCACTCAGACCTCCACCCCAAACACACCTGTTTTCTCACCGCCACCCCTCGGTCCACCCCCCACCCCACCCCCACCCCTCACCATAGCACCAGTGCCTTCACTGCAAGCCACTCTTTTCAACTATTAGTTTTTAACCCCCTTCCCCCCCCACCTCAACCCTCCCCCCCACCCCGCCACCCCTCCCTCACCATAGATGCCAATGCCTTCACTGCAGGCCTATCCGCCAACAGTGGCAAATCTGAGGCAGTGTTGTGCTGAGTGTCTTTCAACACAAGCAGCAAACTACCACCACCACCACCTCTCACAGCACCAGCAGCAGCAGCACCAGCAGCAGCAAGGCTAGACTGTTTCACACTGTCCTCATCTTCTGCTGGAGCTGAGTCCGTGGTATCAGCTGAACAGGCCTCTGTTGTTTTAGCTCCAGCTGGCACTAAGGGCCTGCAAGCACACACCAGTAATTAAGAGTCTGAAAATGCTCCCAAGTTGGCATTGGTAAGAGTTGAGGGTTTATGGCAGATTAAACCATAAAGCCCAGATCCTTGCACTCACTGCGCTCACTGCATTCAGCGCCTGCAAATACATGCGAACATACCAGCAGTTGAGAGTCTGACGTTTCTTTGAATATGCATTGGTAAGAGTCCAGGCTTTATGGCAGAACCAATCCATGAACCCTGAACCGTTGCAGTGGGGGGCGCAGACATGGTATGTTTCATGCCATTACTATCAGGCTGGCAGAAGGGATCTGGTGATGTCATACTCGACCAACCAACCAATCAATCAATCGATCAATCAATCAAAACGCAAGACATCAACCCCAGTGGCCAAACAAACCCAGGCCAAAGACCCAAGACTCTTGATCACAATCACGAAGCCACTCAACTAATGGTGAACTTGCCAACACACAAGCTGAGGCTAGATGGTGCCATTCTACTTGCGTCCTACTAGCTGTGTACTGTAACACCTTGCAATGATGGGCATAATGCACCATTGCTATGGCTTATCATGAACCCAAACCAGATAGGCCTACCTGCAAAGTGGGTCAATCTCCCCTACACCACCACTTCCTGCCCCTCTAACCCGAGGATTTCGTTGTAACTCACAGGCGTGAGCTCATTTATCATTATATCCGGAAGCTAGGCGTACAACATCCCACTGGGCATGATCACATCCAGCTTCTCTCTGCCTATTGTTAGCAGTACTCCACTTCCCCAACCTGGTGGCTTGAGAAGGGAAAATGATGGACCTCGGTTGCAAGCCGAACCTGTTGCTAGCACAAAGAGTGCAACTTCACATACGAGCCCATTGCTCCTTCTCAAACTAGCCCCCTGCTTTGCAGCAGACACAAGATTGGATCTCCCGCCCTCCACAGTGAAAGCCTGCTCAAGAGCCCATGTTTTAATATCTATTGCTCCTGTTTTTAGCGCCTGCTACTTCTACTACATCACTTTTGGGTGGCTTGGTTGAAGGTGGTTGAAGGTCCCGTGCTGTGCACAATGGAATCGCCCCGGTAACCCAGTTGCTGCTGTGAGTATTACGTAGCCCCAGTTTGTAATAGAATAGGCCCCGTGAGTGACCAATTAGCCAACGTGAGTGACCAACTAGCCCCGGTGAGTGACCATTTAGCCCCAGAGAGTGACCAATTAGCCCCGGTGAGTGACCAATTAGCCACGGTGAGTGACCAATTAGCCACGGTGAGTGACCAATTAGCCAGGGTGAGTAACCAATTAGCCACGGTGAGTAACCATTTAGCCACGGTGAGTAACCATTTAGCCACGGTGAGTAACCAATTAGCCACAGTGAGTAACCATTTAGCCACGATGAGTAACATTTAGCCAGGGTGAGTAACCATTTAGCCACAGTGAATGACCATTTAGCCACGGTGAGTAACCATTTAGCCATGGTGAGCAACCATTTAGCCACGGTGAGCAACCATTTAGCCATGATCAGTAACCATTTAGCCACGGTGAGTAACCATATAGCCACGGTGACTAACCATGTAGCCACGGTGAGTAACCATTTAGCCACGGTAAGTTATAGGGTAGCCCTCCGTGATCTATATGATTATGATCCACCTGAAAAGCGACCTTGCCAGAATAAACAGTGCAAAGGCAGCACATAGTGTGCACAAACAGTCATAGCATGTATTGCAATTCCCTGTATTGCTGTCTTGTGTAACAACTTGAGTTGCGGGCCTATGGCACTTTTTGCTCTGGGATATCATGACAACGAATAACAACAATATATCACTGGTATCGGACGAATGTATTTCCTATCTTCACTAGTTCCTTGCTGCTGCTGCTGTCGCTGTTTAAGCATACCTTGACGCAGCAGAGCCAGCCTTTTCTTTCGGTTGCCAGAAACCACCTCCTCCCCACACCCTCCTGCTGCTGCTAGTGCTACATAATAAAAAAACCTCTCAGAGATAGCAGCAAAGCTAACCCTAAACCCCAAATCTCAAACTAGCAGCTAAAGATACATATCCAGAGCCAACTATCAACTTTGGCTGCTGCTGCTGCGTTTGCATAAAAACACTTCAAGGTAGCAGCTAGAAAGACATAGCCAGAGCCACTCTTCTTACTTTCCTCACCTTCCTGCTGCTGCTGCTAGTACTGCTGTCTGCCTCTCTCCGTCACAAGGCAGCTTCCCCATAACATCTGGGGTGTTCCAGGCGTGTGAGCCAAGGACCAGTAGAGGGGCAGGGGTTTGCCAACCAGCCAGGGCGGGGGACCCTGAAGGGAGGAGGGGCCTGGGGGAGAAGGGTGAATGAGCGTGGGGGAAGGGCGGGGGGAGAGGTGGGAAGATCCATGTGGGAAAAGAAGGAAGAGGAAGCACAAAGAGCTGCCGTTTAAGACTGAAAAAGTCGTAACAAAGAGACTAGCAGCTGGTGTGTTCCAGGCGTGATAGCTAAAGACCAAGACTGAGGAGCAGGGGTTTGCCAACCAGCCAGGGCTCGGGACCCTGAGGGGAGGAGGGGCCTGGGGGAAGAGGGTGATGGTGGGCAGGGAGGTGGGGATGGGAAGATGGTGTAAGTGAAAGAATTGGGGAGGACAGCTGAGACGAAGCACAAAGAGCTGTTGCCAAAATGTTTAGGGGTTGATGATTAGGGATCCCAGTTCCAAACACAACCCTGAAGCCTAAACCTTAGTTTCCAAGAAAGAAGAATGGCAGCTAGGGTTTGGAGGTATGAGAGCCAAGGGTCAAGACAGAGATGCAGGGGTCTGCCAACCAGTAATTGGAGCTGGGGGCCCGGAGGAGAGGAGGGGTCTGAGGGAAGGAGTACCGGTAATGAGATCATTCAGTCATGCAGGCTTATGCTCTACCTCCCAATTATGCCAGGAAAGATAGACCCCAGCACCCTCATAAGAAACGCCAACAACACCATTGGCCCTAGCCGTTACACACTGCAACTTGGCCCCAGCAGTACAGGCAACAGAATCATCAAGCCCGGGCTGAAGCATGCTAAACATATACAAGCTGTACCTTTTACTCCAATGCCTTGAGTCTATGCTTTTGATTTAAAACCACGAAAACTCCAAGACTTAATGCCCAACCCATATGAACCATGCGAGCATTAGTGTACCCGCAGGAGCTTTAAGGTATGGCACACTGAACACAACATTGAAAACCCTAAACCCTGTAGCCTCAAGACACTAAACCCTATAGCCTAAACCTAAACCCAGTAAATCGTATAGCCCCAACCTCAACCCAGTAACCCTGTCGCCTTAACCCGCAACCCACTAAATTCTAACACCACAACCTTCAACCCGCTAAACCCTATAACCACAACCCTGAACACACTAAATCCTACAGCCTCAACCCTAAACCCAGTAAGCCCTATAGCCTCACCCCTCAACCCACTAAACCCTACAACCTCACCCCTCAACCCACTAAACCCTGTAGCCTCACCCCTCAACCCACTAAACCCTATCAGAGCAGCAGCTTACCACCAGGGGTCCAGGGCTATAGCACATTTATACTGTGGGCATGAAGCTGCAGCCAGAGCAGCAGTAGCACCTCCACAGGAATGACCAACTACAGCCAGCTGCTGCATGGAGAGGCGACCCTGTGATTAGAGGTACACAGCAGGAGGAGAGTGAAGACTGACCCCGGAGGTTGGATACAGGTAATCAAAGCAGGGGAGAGTGCGGAGGAGACAAGCAGGGGATTGTCATGCAGCGCTGGAGCTAAGAAAAGTAGGGTGCAGTAAAGACCGAGATGGGGAAAGGGTAGGGGTAGGAGGGGGAAGGGGAGGGAGGCAAAGGAGGCAAGATTGTAAATGTAAGGAAGGGGCCCGTGGGAGATACAGGGCAGGGGAGGGGAGGGGCGAAGGGTGTTCATACACATCAAACATCATGTTTCCAGCATGTTATGGCGTTCATGGAATTATTGCGTTTTTATTTGTCTGTATTTGCTGATGACAAGCTAGCGGGCGTTTATAAACATGAGTTTGATGGAACATCCTCCAAAACCTACTACGTCCAAAGTCCTATTCTGAATAAACACATCAACCTCATCAACTTGCCGTCCTTGCATTATCAGTAGTGCCTCTGTCCTAAGTGCAAACCTCTTAAACCAAAACTAGCTTCATATTATTTTACATTTCATGATGTGCCATAGCAAAAAAGTGCCATAGGCCCCGCACCTCCAGCCGCTCTAAAAAAACAGCGAGGTATAAACGATTCACAGAGACTTTCACAACATAGCCGTACCTTGAATTCAGATGCCGCATCTCCAGTTCCAGACAGAGTAAAACCCTGAGGGGGGGCCCCTGCAAGCATAAGACAGCCCCGGGTCAATCAATCAATCAATAAAAACGGGAATGATTTTTCTGATGAAAGGCAACTACCCAGGGTTCTCTTCCTCCCGGTAATGGACAAGAGACATTTTCCTCGCCCCCATACTCCTCCCTCCTCCTCCTCCTACCCCTTTGAGCCGCCCACTTCCAAACTGCCACCCCATGTCTTTTCCCACATCCATCCCTCCTCACCCCCTTCTCCACGGCTCCATCGGCTATTAATCCCTAAACCCTGAATCCTTCCTCCTTCTTGCCCCCCCGCCTCCTTCTGGACCCCTCGCTTCCAATCCAGCTTTCCCCCCTGCAAGCAACATGCCCATCCCATTTCCCCCCTCACCCCCACCCCCTCCACCCTTCCCCGTTCTTCCACCCTTTTCTCCCCTCTTTCCCCCCTTTCTTCTCCCCCCCCCCCTTCCTAGTCCCTTCCTTCCTCCCCATCTTTCCCCTCTCTCTCCCCCTCTTCCCCACGTCTCTCCCCAATGTCTGTCCCCTCCTCCCCTCTCTCTCTTCCCCTCTCCCCTCTTCCCACCTCCCTCCCTCCCCACCCTCCCTCCCCCACCTCTTTCCCTCCATCCCCCCCCCATCCTCCCCCTTCTCTCCTCTTCGCCCTTCCTTCCAATCCCTCTCCATCCGGAAACCTGGCCACCACCATTTAGATACCATCGCCCACCTTTTTGGTGGTCCCATCAGATTGGTACCACTATGGTACCATTTCATTGCACCTTTCTGGTAATATTAAGTACCAACACTTCAATGATACCAAAATGGTACCGTACACTTGGTACCTGTCAACACCACCACCATTCAGGTACCTAAATGGTGGCTGATACCAAAATGGTGGTGGTACCAGTATGTTACCAAATAGGTACTGGCTGCCAACTCACAGTCATGAGACAAGAGACACTGGCTTTCCAGGTCATTTAGTGACAGTAGCACCCGCTGCCTGACTCAGTCAAGGTTGGGCATGATATTACAACGAGTCAAAGCCAGGTCAGGAAAGACCCTAGACCTCAGTCAATGTCCGGTCCATAGAGCTTATTACTGATGGTACTGCTAACTAATGCAGCAAAGTCACTGCTGTGAGATAGTGTCCGCGACTGGAGCTATGGAAATATACAGAACAAACAAACAAATATACAGAACAAACAAACAGAACATATTGGCAGTACATACTCCACGAGGCAAAAGCCTTGTAGGTGTCTTCACCGACTGTCGTCACAACTAGAAGTACACTCAGGTTCCCCCCCCCCCCCGACATTGCTACTCACGCAATGCTCTTGTAAGAGGCCTTGTTCTCATTTGCTGCTGAGAAGACAAGCCTGCTGCATATCAACCTTGACACCTTGACAGCAACCCTGACCCTGGACAGAAACCTTTAACCCTTGCTAGGTGATGTACAGCGGATCCATGGGTTGACCACCCATGTGCCAGGGTCTTGCCCAAACTGCTGTACCAGCACAATGTGGCTAATGTGATGGATGCTAAAGACTCCATAGCTTGGTATGTACGCCCTGCCCCCTTTCATCTTGCAACCATACACATCGCTGCTGTTGCTGCTGCTTATCCAACACTCCAATGCAGCAGCAGCAGCAGAAGCGGCAACAGTAGCAGGGGAAGAGATACAACCTGCAGACTAGTGAGCGGCATGGGCAGCAACAGCAAAGAAGAGGCCCTGCAGCAGCAGCAACAGTAGCACAAGAAGGCGCCACGACAGCAGCAGACTACTAAGGAGCAGGAGGAGCAGCAGCAGCAGCAGGGAGTGATAGCAGCAGCAGCAGGGAGTGATAGCAGGAGCAGCAAGGTGAGCATATAACTTGAGACTGGCAGAAAGGCACCAGCGCGCAGCAGCTGAAGGAGCAGCAATAGCAAAACACGAGCAGTATGTGCCACATGTGAATGGAAACATCATGATCATTAGGAACAGAAACCAGCAGCAAAGTGCCATTGGTGCTGTGTTGCTGTTGCTATCAGATATCACTTTTGCTGCTGGTGCTGGTCATGGTACCACAACTGCTACTGTGTGCACTTTACATTAGCTGCACATGTGTTGAGTGCATGTACATATTGCAATACATACTGTTGCTAAGCAGTAATGTGGTCGCTGCTGCACAAATTCAGGGCAATTGCCAATCAGAACAGTACCCATCCATGGAGCACAAGGATTGTCTTCATAGAAGCAGGGCAAGAAGTGAAGCAGCCAGCACTGCATAGTTGAGCAGAGAAGCGTTGGAAGTAGTGTTGTGACCTAAGCAGAGCAGATTGCCATTCTGAAGCCCTCATAACTCCTAAGTCCCCACTGCGCTAGTCACAAGCTTTGATCATCCAATCTTACTACAACAACCGGACATGGAATTACATGCTGATGCGCGTGACTTTGACAGTCATAGAAGTGCAAGATACTGGAGGTTCAATGGTCTATAAGACTGCAGATACAGTGTACTGCAGATAGCAAGGTGAGCAACCAGCTTCCAGCCCACCTGCTGCTGCCAGCACCCATGCAGCTCCAGTTGGGACTGAGCTCAGACATGTGCCACGCGTATACTGTCCCAATCCATGGTATCCATCATCCATCTCCCCAAGCTCAAGTAATAGCGGGTGCTGAATACGTACAGCGGTAGGCGGTAGTCCAGAGAACATGGGGCCTGAGTGTCCAATAGCATGAGAGGCAGCGTGCGTTGCCATCACAAAGGTAACACGACAGTCCATGAAACCGTGAATTCAACTACATGTGTATGAGAAAGGGCCACTCTCTAGCTAGAAATCTAGCTCGACGATCACTGTGCAGATGTGGAACAGCTAAGCGTACACTTGCCATTCAGGATCGTCTCACATGAGAGCAAGAACACTAGGCTCTTGTGGTGAAGGAAAAATGCTCGTCTGGCGTCGGCTAGTGCTGGTACTGACAGCAGAGGATGGGTGCCGAAGCGGGTGACGCTGTCACTTGTCAGTCAACTCCAGGCAGGGCAGGTGGCCAGGATGCCAGCCTTCACATAGCTTGCATTCCTGGTTCATGCTGCAACGTGACCTTCTTTCATGATCCCATGCTGCACGGAATCATACCTTGCGGTATGAGACACCTCGTCCTCCCTGCATGCACCAGAGGGTTACAACTTACAACGCCAACATCAAATGTCCGCAGGCGGAAGAGAATATTGCATAATACGCGAGCTGCAGTGTTTGAATGCTCTCTCAGTATTGTTCGTACGCCCTACCACTAAGACAATAGTTGACCCCCAACAGCCCAACATCCTGCCAGCCTGAAGGCAATTAATCGCAATGGAGTGCGATCAGACGCGCACTGGCGGTTAGATACTAGATCGTCAGCTATCATCCAATTGATATGGCGCGTCCAGGTCATGGATGCTCTCCTTAAGTTTCTCCTACAAGACAGAATCGTCACAACCAGCCATATGCCTAGAACTGGAGGAGCCCATGGCAGTCAATTGTCACTTACGTTATCATCTAAGATCTTCATCTGAGCTGGATTTCTCAGCTCTGTGTATGCTCCACTATTTGAGGGCCTGCCAAGGTAGCAGCTAAATCGAGTGGGCATTCCATTTGGCTGGCCAGACCTCCAGCTGGGCTCTACCAGCTTCCATCACAAGGTAAGCCCCTAGTCTGACTGATATCCAGCCCAAATTTGATGGTCATACTTGCATAATAGCAATATGGTGCCATGATCACGGGCTTATCGTAATACATGAACAGCACTCCATGCCTTGTCTGTTTGGGCAGGGCTGACATGTTGATGAGAAAAAGCACCCATTGCACACACAAAGCACAGCAGCAAAGTAGCATAGCTACCTGCCTTGGAAGTGTTGCAGGGTGTTCGGTCGCAGATGCGCGTCCACCCTGCGGACGTGATAAAATCAGCAGAATGAGGGCAGGGGCTCAATGCAGGAATTCTCATATAACAATTACCTATATCCAAACATGCATATGAATGACCCTTGGGCATAGACTTGGAATGCCGTTGCAGTTGAACTGGACTGGACGGTAGATGGCAATGTTGGTCGTAACCTATTTCCTACCTTCAAGGCTTCTGTGTCAGTAAGTTCACTGCTGGCAGGACAAAGCTAGTACCTACAAGCAGTCAGATGTTCCTCTGCCTTGAGGGCTGCCATGCACAGAGCAGCAGCATCGACGTGCCCCATGGAAGGGGTGTACCAATACTGTGCTCTGGGTTCAGTGGACTAAGCTCATGGTGATAGTTGTAGTGCTCTGCAAGTGTTACAAAAATTGGCTGCCATGTTACTTGTAGGCTCCCCACTGCTGTGGGCTGTATCGCAGTGTGTAATCAGACATGAATGTGCTGTTGTTTTCTTGCACAATGCCATAGCAAAAATGCCATCGGCCCTGCCAATCAAGCTGTAAGTCAGCATGCATGCATGTATTAGTGGCCGCACTGAAAAGTTTTGCGTGTATTCTTCTGCACACGCCCAGCTGTGTCGCAACCTGGTCATCATGAGTTTGGAGTGAGGTTGGGAGGCATCTCACAGAAGAAGCCTAGATGTCCAAGTACAAATCCCAGTATGATATGATCTCCCAGTGGGGAGCTTGCAGGCACATTTACCGCCCAGAGCCATGGGAGATTGCAGCTTGTGAGGCCTCTGATGAAGAAGAGGGTGCTAATGGCACAGGGCTAGGTAGGAATGAAAGAGAATGTCAACAGTAATCTTCATGCTTTCTCTGTGAGAAACCTGCTCTGGTGACCTGTTGTGGCTCTGCACAAGCACTACCGGTATTGTTTATTAGTATATAAGGATCTAGGTTTCTAGCTCAAACCAATGGCTGTTGGGGTGCATTGTTCCTTCTAGCTGTGATTGACCTATTCACAGCAGCAGTCACAAGCTCAACTAAAAAAAGGAGTGGCACACATATGTCCTTTTCGCTGCAGCTGGGCCCAAGGATACCAGCCCCCCCCCCCTGCTCATAGGTCCCAAAGACACTTTATGTTCCCGGGTTTGTCACCCTTATTATTGCTACTGCTGCTGCAGCTTTCTACCTGCAATTTGTTGCCCTTGATATTGCTGCTGCTGCAGCTTTCTACCTGAAATGTGTTGCCCTTATTATTGCTGCGGCTGCAGATTTCTACCTGCATTTCGATCCCCGTATTATCATTACTGTTGCTGCAGCTTTCTACCCTGCAATATGTTGCCCTTGTTATTTCTGCTGCTGCGGCTTTCTACCTGAAATGTGTTGCCCTTGTTATTGCTGCTGCTGCAGCTTTCTACCTGCTTTCAATGCCTTCATTGTTATTACTGCTGCTGCAGCTTTCTACTTGCAATCTGTTGCCCTTATTATTTCTGCTGCTGCGGCTTTCTACCTGAAAGGTGTTGCCCTTATTGCTGCTGCTGCTGCTGCAGCTTTCTGCCTGCAATCTGCGGGTGTCTTATTTGCCCAGGCACCCCTAAACTATTGCCCTGACTAAACATGGTGATGCTGTTGCTGCTGCTTTGTAGGATTAACAAGTGTGTCCACCCCTGCCAAGCTGTGTGGCTACTGCCGAGAGTGCTGCCCATGAGAGAGGTTGTCAGATCTGGTTGAGGGCTAGAGTATCGTAGGCTCGCATGGTTCCGTTTATGGGTATACTGTATCTCAGTCATATCGTGTTTCATTGTATGTTGTGATGTGCTGCATAGCCCGTGGGTCTATGGTATCGTATGTGGTAGCGGCCAAAGCTACCTGTGCTCATCCACGTCACTTATCATCGAATGCTGCAAATGGATGGCTCAACAGCATATGCGTGCGGATACGTATGGCCTTTGTGGCCGGATCAATTTAATTCCAATGATTCTGCCAAAGGTCACTGACCCAGTGATGCTGCTGGGCTGATCATCATGGATGGGCTAACCCCTCAATTGAGTTAGTGACTGGGAAGGCTTAGTAATGACATATGAGCTAAGTACCAGACCTGCAGTCTTTAGTTACCACTACTACTTACTGCAATACCACCGTGACCTCAATTGTACCTACTGGGTGTGCCATACCTCTGATAACAATTGGCACCACCACCAATTTCGCACCAGTTAGGTGGCTATGTCGTTTAGGTACATGAGGGTACCACCACCAATCTAGCACCAGTTAGGTGGCTCTATCATTAAGGTACCTGATGGTACCATCACCAATCTGGCACAAGTTATGTGGCTCCACCAAAATGGTGCCAACAGGTACCTTAACCATTTTGGTACCAACCTGATGCCTCTACCTTTTTGGTGCAATGTACCACCACCACCATTCAGGTACCTAAATGGTGGCCACCATTTTGGTGCAAGAAGGTAACAACACCAACTATACTATTGATTTGGTACCTACCACCAAAAAGGTGGGCTATGGTATCTGAATGATGGGGGCCAGGTTTCCGGATGTCTCTCCCCACCTTCTTTCCCCTCGCGCCCGCCCCTCCCCTTCCTCCTCTCCCAAACTCCCCAGACCCTGCCTCCCCCCCCCCCCTCCTTTGTCCCCCCTTCTTCCTCTGCTCCCCCAATCATCCTCCCCCCTCCCCCTCACATTCATTCAATTGCTCCAGCAACCATACCACCATACCACAATGCCCTTTCCTCCCCTTTAATCCCCTCCCCTCCTACCCACACCCCGCTCTTCCCCTTCCCTTCCCCCTCCCCCCCCCCCCCTTTCCTGTCTTCCCCCTTCTCCTTCCATTCTCCCTCCCCCCATTCCCCTCACCTTCATTCAATTGCTCCAGCAGCCATACCACCGTATCACACACCCCTTTCCTCCCCTTTATTCCTCTCCCCTCCTACCCACACCCCGCTCTTCCCCTTCCCTCCCCCCCCCCCCCTTTTCCTCTCTTCCCGCTTCTCCCTCCATTCTCCCTCCCCCCCTCCCCCTCACCTTCATTCAATTGCTCCAGCAGCCGTACCACTGTATCACACTCCCCCAGCCTGTACTCACACTTGTCCTCCAGCACCCTCCCTTTACCCAGGCCAGTGAACATCTTCCACCCACCACCTGCTAGTTGTACTGCCCCAGCACTACCATCCGCATGTTCCACTGCTGCTACCACTAAACCCTGGGACGCCAGCTCACAACATATGGCGGAGTAGGTGGTCCGCATGGCAGCAGCACTGCAGCAGGAACAAGGCGAAACGGGTCATGAAAAATCCCTCGGTCAACAAAGATCGACTGGGAACACATGTTTAGAGGGTTTCAGGGAGCCTAAAGAAAGCCCAATAGCTACAGGTACTCACACATGTTCAGTGAAGGTGGTTTAGGGGGATTAGCTCAACCATTTGAGTATGGTGAAGCTAGACCGCCATAGAAAGGAGGAGGGAGGCATTCTATCTCAGAACATGCAGACATGGAACACGGTGCCTCATTGCAAAAGCATGGTTCCAATCATGATTTGGAAGCAATGATGGGAACACTACTTCCAAAGTAGCACTTGGAATTATTAGTGGTGCTATGCAGGTACAGGATAGAGCGAGGTCAGATTGGCTTGCAGCGAAGCTCCAGTCCTGCATGCAATTCACTCTCTCTTCTAAACTAAGCTCCAAGCTAGAGGGTAGCTACTATCTGCTGAGTAGGTAGTAGCTGAAGATGTACGATGGGCTATTACCTTAGTACATGGTAGGTACAGAACCACTAGTCACTCAGCTGCTAATGAGCTCAGGTGCTGCACATGTTCCACAGAGTAGCGTATAAACTTCGCAGATTGTGCTAGGACCTATTCATCCTTTCACAGCTGTTACATACAGGTAAAATAGTCCCACATGCTCTAGTAGTGAGTGTGTGCACATGGTGCTGAGCATCTCACCCATGTGAAAAGATGATCACTGGAAATTGCTGTGGAGCTGTCACTGCAGGAGAAGGACCTCCAGGACCTGCTGCTGCTGCTGCCCCTGCTGCTCCTGGTGTGCTTCTCAGTAAGCCTGCCTTAGCTCCAACTCCTGATCCTGCTGCTGCTGTTTGTTTCTCGCTCCCCTGTGAGCCTGACCTAGCTCCCACTGCTGCTGCTGCTGCTGCTGCTGATGATGATACATAACCTGGTGCTGCTGCTGCTGGTGGTGGTGGTGCCAGCGGGCCACACCAACTGACAGGCAGGCGGTAGGTCAATCCTGGGGGAAGGAACTCAGACAAAAGAGGGCGGTGTCAGAAGCCCCAGTGACTTGTACCATTGCTTCAATGACCTAGCGCAGATACAGAGCCCTCACTCCCAGAGCATAAAAGCAGGGAAAGGCATGGGATTTGTTTGTAAGGGAGTTGGGAGCTGGGAGTGGGGAGTTGGGGGTTGTAAGGGTGTTCCTACATGTGCTGGAAAGTGGATAGGCAGCCATGTGGAGCTGTGGTAGCCGGAGTCCCTGGCAGGGAGTGTGAGAGCATGCGGGACAAGTGGAGAGGAACTATTGACGTTCATGGGCTCTTTCCGACGGTTGGGCCAAGTCTTTAACAGTTGCTCATACACATGCAGTGCAGGAAAAATAAAGAAGAAGGAACCATTGCTGCTGCTGCTTGTAGGTCCTGGTCATGGCTGCACATGATTGATTGCCGAGGGGATGGGGGAACCACTCAAGCCTAGTGACAGTGGACTGCTGCTGCTGGTGCCGCTGCCGCTGCTGCTAGTACTGCTGCTGCTGCCGCTGCTGCTAGTACTGCTGCTGCTGCCGCTGCAGCTGCTGCCGCTGCTGCTAGTACTGCTGCTGCTGCCGCTGCTGCTAGTACTGCTGCTGCTGCCGCTGCAGCTGGTGCCGCTGCTGCTGCCGCTGCTGCTAGTACTGCTGCTGCTGCTGCTCCTAGACTGGGACATCCTGGTCATGGCTGGGTATGTCCTGCTGCTGCTGCTGATGCTGATGCCATGGCATAGTGGTTGATTTGCTGCTGCTCCTGCTGTTGTTGTGATGCCGAAATTGCTGGGAGTGCTGCTCGTGCTCCTGTTGCTGGTGCTGCCGCTGTCTTTTGGGCAATTGACGCTGGCAGTGCAATGTTTGCTGCTGGTGTTGCTCCTGCTTTTGCTGCTGCTGCTTGTATTTCTTATGCTTCTGCTGTATTTGCTGCTTTCCCTGCTCCTGCTGTTGATGTTGTTTCTGCTGCTGGTGCATGGGATACGAGCTCGCAGCACGCACCTGTGAAGTATACTGCTGCTTTTAAGAAGGCCTTTATGATCCAGAACTTTGCCCCTCGTGCTCCAAAAAAGGAGAAATGTATGTAGCCTGCAAGCATGGAGAAATTAACTTGCATTGTCTCGATGTGGTAAACAAGCATCATTACCACCATGCAGAAGAAGGGTATAATGCCGTAAGCATGCTTAAAGGACATTGTTTTGCCTCCTGTTCTGTGGGACATTGTCGTGAAGCACTTTACTACTTTCGCGACAGGCAGGCCACCCTCGCCTAGTATTATTACAGATGCAGCCTCGGGGGCGTTTCTGGATCTTCTGAATGGGGTTGGTAGGCGCCTGGCTGGTTTGCAGGTGTGCTGAGACTCACCTTTCGCATACATGTACGACCCTATCCAGCTGACGGACCCGTCAGGGCTTGAGTTAGAAGGGTAGTATATGCGACCGACCACATGCTGCGACCAATATCACGCGTAAGCTGAGGCAAAGTACCCGTGGAAAAATGGAGAGACGTCGGCAGTGGGGGCATGGCGTGGTCGAGGTGTGCCCGCTTTTCATACCGTTTCCGGTCTGTGTCCTCCTGGAGGGTTGTCAGCATGCTGATAGGTGAAGTCGCGCACTGAGACTCTAAACGGGCCTTGAGGAGTAGAAACCATCGTCAGACTTACAGATCCTCTGCGGTGCTCGCAAAAGCATAGTTTGCGGTCACTCATTCCAGTTCCTAGAGAGCGGTTAAGGGTTACTTGAGTTAGGAAACCACAACTCACAGTCTGCTTCAGATCAATTGCTGCAGTTCGGGCTGGTGCCCCAAGCTGTACTGCGAACTCAGTGACAAGTTAGGGTACTGATGGCAGTAGCTCGAACCCAATCAAACAACCCTAAGGCAATGCGCAAGATAAATCAGCAAAGATACTGTGAAGCATACGTTTCGTAGTGCATGGGGAGCCAAACCGATTGACAATTGGAACACACGTCATCGACCCACGGCTGGGTTCCCTTTGTTGCCACACTTAACTTCACTAGGAGACGAAATTGTACAGCAGTTGTGCCCTTGTTCAGGCAGAGTCTGGTTTGATATCGCTTTGTTACATTGTTACATCTATGCTCACTCAATCATGAGTCGCGTACCATTACATGTATGGAAGTAGGCCTGCTTTGTGAGGCTATGCAGGCTACCCTCCTCCGAATGAGCTCGCTCAGTCCAGCTCATCTCACACTCAACTTATATCCACCTCCATCCCATCCACCTCATTCGTGCTCGAAACCCTGTACTCCCCGGAAGAGATGGTCTCGCTCGGCTGCTCTACCCTGACTCTCCGTTCTTCTCCATCCTCCAAACAACCCCACCCACTCCTCAACTCAGTAGCCCCCTCCCTTATTTCCTCCTATGTTCATCCGACATCCCAAAACGATGTTCCCCACCTGGGGCCTTTGAGTGCGCGTGGCGTTCTAGTATTACATGAAATATATCTATCATTACCGCTCGGACCATGCAGCACAAGCCAATGCAATACTGAACGGCGGTATGACAGTACCAGGACAGACAGAGACCTGAACGGTAACAAACTAACTGGTCAGTTCCAGATTTAGACCTAGCCCTGCTTGAAAACCAGGCTGAGGTTATGTCGAAGCTTTTTTCGTAACTTTGTAGGCACCCTTCTTTGTTCTCATGCAGGTCTGGACTTCTCTGGTCGTCACAGTTTTCTCAAAGCAGGTCCTCTCCTTTGCCGTGATTTCATTACCAGCCACAACCAAGTCAAGAGTCGATGGTAGGTGGCGATTCTCTTGAGGCTCCACCTTCCTGAGGATATGGCTAACAAAATGGTTGACTGTCGTATCATATCCTCTGGCACCATTGGTCAGGTCAACCTGCAGCAGGGTTCAGAGGCGAAGTAGGGTGTAGGGTTAGCGCTTTACCCTAAATGCGGGTAGAAATGGGTCAGCCATTTTTTCACAGGTATAAGGGCCTTTCATACGCTCAAGGCTGGACCATATGCAATCACTGGCATATGCCCTTTAGGGACCTGGCCGTAGCTGGCACCTAAAGACAGGTCCCGCCACATACTGCAAAGACCCAGCTACAAGGATCGCAGAAAGATGCACAAGGCTCAAGCATACAGTTCAACCTGCAGGCGGCAGGTCCAACATGTTTTCACCATTCAGCCGGGTTGTGCCGGCAAGAGCAATCCCTTGACAGCATTGTCTCAAGAACTGATTAGAATCTCAAATGGCTTAAGAACAACAGGCCTCAGCAATTCCGGCAGTTCCCCCATCTCATGCCACATACCTGCTTTGCAAGGAAGTCGAGCACGTTACCATCCCAGCGTAGCATCGTAGGTCCTATTGGACTACTGTACTTCGTCTTCTCAAAAAGCGTCTCAGCATGCTCTGACAAGGACCCATCCACGAGCTCCTTGATATGCTTCCGTTTCATGGGATAATAGGGTACGAAGAGCTCGATCATGTTCAACATCTTGATGGTGTCATATTTATCAGATTCACCGCAATACTGGCCAAACCACTTGCGCTCTACCACGGTCCGGAGTTTCGTGTGCGCATCCACGAGTGTGACCTGCGAAGGAATAGTGCAAGAAGTTGTTAGCTCATAATCTCCACCCTGGACACTCCATTATTTGCTGTCTACATAGTTTGCTAGTTTACATGATAGTACTGGCTGTTGGAATGCGGTGACATGCTGTCAATCGTGGAGGAGTGGCTGGAAAGCCAGGGCAAGGATTCATTTAGGTACCTTCCCAAAGGTGTTTAATTAACAGTGTGCTGGGAGCAAAGTACGTTCACGGCAAACGCGATTGCCAATCAGCACTGAGTGAGCTGCAGGGCTCCTTGAAATGCAAAGGGCTGCCACGCACCAAGCCAGTCAATGTGACATGTAAAGACAGTGGCAAAGTGCAGGCAAAAGGTAGGTGTAAAGAAGGCTGGTTGCCGAATTGCCCATTATTTGACGTCCGGCGCCTTAGCGCAGTCCGCTTCTTATTGCCCTGCCCAACATCGCAAGCGCTAATTTGCAATGGGGATAGCCGCCACCTACAGAGAAAGAGAGAGAGTTGCCAAGAGAAGTGCGGCAGACCGCTGCCTGCTTACCTTGCTGCGGTCACCAACTTCTTTCAAGAGCGTATTCACCTCATCCATACCCAGGTTAGACTCTAAGAGCACAATCGCCCTGCAAGACAAACAGCATGGACAAGCAAGGGGAGGTTTGATCGGCTTGACAAATGAAGGGTACAAGAATATTGAGACATTGGGACATGCCATTGGGACATGCCAAGGGGAATGGCATGTCCCACAATGAAACCTGATCAGTTGTTAGATTTGCCTGATCTGTCACTTAGATAGGCAGGAGCGATTGGTTAATGGTAAGGCACACTCACCTGTTGAAACGTATCCCGGCATGCTCAGGATTCAAAAGGATTTGGCGCCAGAAATTGCGGGTAGCGCAATCCAGCTTGTCATACTCCTCAATTACAATGAGAGCATCTGTGCTCTTGCCAAGGGTGTCACGTAGGCGCGTCTTGATGTCCTCCAACTGCTTGTTCTGCTCAATGCCTGTGTAGTCCATACCTTGGAAGACCTTGGACACACCAATGCAAGAGGATACAGCAAGAGAACAGGTCCGTTGTCAAAGCAATAGAGATGAAGCAAAATGTCCAGGGCTACTTGATTATGACAATACGGTAGGTTACAACACAGAACACTCTACAAAGCCATGGCCAGCGACGGAGACCGCATTGCCCCAAGAAGTACCTAGTGGATGGCACCTGCATTCAGCACATTGTTTTCGCGTGCAGTAACGCCATGAATGTGTGTGAGGGTTACATGCGGAAGCTATGACTGTATTCGAGTGCATCATCAGAGACTTCAGTTAGGTCGGTTCCACCAGATATGAACAGCAGATCGATCTGGTAAGATCCTGCACCTTGTTACATTGTTACATCTACGCACACTGGTTGGTGGCGTACAATTAAGGAAGTAGAGCCTACTGGTGAGGGTACCCACAACAAAAGCACAACCTTAGCAGTTCTGGCTCACCACAAAGCCACCTCCAACCCTACCACCCCACACTTCAGCGTCTACACCATGGCCTCTGAGTCCTTCTGGGCGTGCATGTACTGGAGATAACGACACAATGCACCCATGCAATGCATACATGCACAATGAACATGAATTACAGCACACACCAGGATATGCAGGAATACCCATGCCCCCTTCTGAAATTGTCCAGACATGCATTGGCACAACATACATGATGAACATTGCCCACCCTGGGCCAGGGTCAGAGAATTGGTACTGCAGCTCTCTCGACCACACTGCAGATCGGCTGTTAAAGGGCCTCAGCTCTGCCCTACCAATGCATGTTGCTTCCTACAGCTAGGGTTTTAGGCCCACCTAGAAGGCCAACCAAGTGAACCACAAGGTTCCAACAGCTAGGGTTTAGCGCCCCATAGATGGCACTACAACATGCCGCAATGCCTAGATGAGGGACACAATGGAATGACAGCACAAAGCTTAGCCTCACCATGCATGGGTCCACAGCTAAACACGTACTTCGCCAGCATATGCCCGCTTGCCAAGACCACACGTCCACCCATGAGATGCTGACTGTTTGCCAAAGTTGAGATCCAATCATAGATGCTATGTGCCTGAGATGCCAAAGAGGTGTGCATATCAACATGTTCCATGCCACCTGAGCCAAAAGTTGTTCTGATTAGTAAGTAAGGTGACAGGCCCTAAGGCTTTTCTGAAACCATCCTAGAAAAACCCTCCATGCCACCTCCTCACAAGCCTTACTGTGATCCAAACATTGTAAAAACTCCCCAAAAACCAATGTGATAGCCATTTACCTGCATGGCCTGCCGCACGTAACCACATGCCCACATGGGAGACAAGGCATGCAATTAGGAATGCCAATATGTATTTACTAAAACGTTTGTAACTCGTGCCACATTCTGCTGACTGTTGTATCCTACTGCTGGCATGCTCATTCCCGAGCCAACTTGGGCTCCTCAAGGCCAGGTAGGGGCCACCTTTAAAAGGAGCACCCGTTCCTTTCCCACGGTCTTCTTCATCTAATGTCTCGAGGGTACATCACCAGAAATTGAGCTGCTGTGCCTGCTGCCTTGCTACCATCATGAACACCTTTGGCGAAAGTTGCCTTTCCAGACCAGATGTGGTCTGACGGAGCTGGTATCCAGAAACTGCCGACTTCTTCGAGGTTCATACTGTCCTCAAAGGCCTCCACTCAGCCACTGTGTGGCTGCCAAAAGGCAGAAGCCGCCTGAGCTGAGGGTCTGCGAAGCCATGATCGGCTGACGATGGGCTTCTTTTCCGACTGAGAGCTGATTGGCAGACGCCGTTAAGCCAGACATATGAGCTAGCTTAGGGTAGCAGACTGCATTGTGCCAAAAGCCAAATGGGTCCGACTGGTTGCGCGCACCCGACCTGAGGGAGATGCGACGCAACGCAATGCTGAGAGCTAGAGTTTAACGCCTTCTAGAGGGCGCTCCTGCACCTACCATGTAAGCAGGGCAGCTATGGACATAGCTGCCGGCTGAGATTGTGCACCTGTTACCCGAGTCGTCTCCTGGCCGGTTGTAGTACAGGCTGTCCGCTAGAAGCGAGTGTGTCTTGCTCTTGCCAACCCCTGGAGGTCCATGAAATGAGAGCACCAGGGGCTTCTGGCGGCCTGATGGCGCAGCCTCCAAATAGCTGCATACAGCATTAGTCAGAGCACGCAGGGCCGGAGACTGTGCGATGATGGTCTTAGGCAAGTGATGCTCCACGCTGTAACCCGGGTAACAGGCCCTATCGGTGAATGTTGTTTTGCTACTGGACCAAAAGAAAGCAGTTGCTGTGCCTGCAAATGCACACACACTGGGAGGTGAGGGATTGATATGGTGGTATATATTAAGCAGGTTTCCGCAGGTCGATTGTCGAAGGTTGCGAGCCGCACTCAAGCAGCCGGCGCTAGATGGATCCAGTGAGCGCACTCGAAAGTCAGCACATACCTGTGACAGCAAGGACGACTAGGGGAAGCAAAACCAGGAAACGTCCCAGTTTATGCATTGTTTGGAACCTAATGCGAAGCCTGCAGAAGAGTTGCTTCGCGCAAGCCGGAGATGTCGATGTCTGCTCACGTACTGCTGATTGTGTATAATCCCTGTATTAGACACTGCTTGCCATACTAGGATCCAACATGGGCCATTTAAAATGTGGCCCTTGAAGGCTGAGGTCTTTCATGGCCCCGGCACGCGTGCAATGATGCGCCTCAGTGACTCGGCAGTGCAGCCGCTCGCCCGCTCGGTGACCTATGAATCCAGGTGTCGACGTGCACGTGTTACCTTTGAGACGAGTGGACTCCACATCATAAACAAAGCGTTTATCTGGGTCCTGCTTGTTTTGACTCCTTGTTTGTTGACAGATTTAAGGAGATCAGTGACAGTAACATGACGCCCCCATGCTTTCCTTTCAATTTATGGCATGGCATGACAGGACAACTTCCAATCCTTGGCAAGGTTCATCACTGGGCTAGTAAATGTGTCGCAATGTACAGCGAGCCATTGCCCAAGGCCCCAGGGGACGACTTTCCGATGGAGCCGGACGGTGGATGTAATGGATCCGGCAACCAGCCGGAGGAGGCAAGAAGCGAAGACGAGCACGACCACACGGACCATGACCCTCCACACGAAGAAAAGCGCCGGGAATCAGTCATTAGGCTGCCTGGCTCTACAAGCTTTACTTGCGGAGCCCTGGTTCTTGGCTTGGCCGTAGCAATTTTGGTAAGCGCCTCTCGGAGCTCCGCCAGAGGGCATTACCGATACAGCAGAATGCTTGCCAGTACAATGATGCATGGTAGTACCATGCACTGCCCATACTCCTTTTAGACCCGAAGTAATGCACGTGCACCATGTTCATATAGCAGCATCAGTGTCATGTCACCTAGCCTGCCGTCCCTGCGTTTTTGCCTCTACCACCTCGAAGCATCAATGACCTGCAGCTCAAGCGCTAAATTACTGGCTTATATATCTCATATTTGTGAGTATTAATCCTGAAGCCAGCGACGCTGCTGTTTCATTAAGCTTGAGTGCATTGGCAGTCTAGTGCCAGAGGTGGTGCATGCAGTGTACATACAACGGCAGTTGAAATGGCGGCAGTCCCTCATTCAGTTGACCCAGTGCTGTCTTGACAGCATAGTTGCCTTGAAATCCCCCCTCTCTGTCATAAATATGCGATAGATCACTCCACAGCTCTCTGTCATAGATTAGAAAGTCAGAGCATTGACACTACTCACTGCGAGCAGTCATGCGAGATAAATCGAAAGGTTGCAGTTGGTGGCGCAATCGCAGCCTCTTAGCCCTGCATGTCAGAAGTGCAACTGAGTGACATTCAAACATACTTCTGCACAGGCACAACACCTCAGACTTCAGCCCCCACCCCCGGGACCTTTGTTCAACAGTACCATCATCCAAACCCTACTGCCTCCTGGGGGCAGCTGGGAAGATGAATACTGGACTATTGGAGAGCGCCTGAACTCTACCCACCGCACAAAACCCGTTTGCATGCTGCTCGCCTGCGGGAGCCAAGACCACTGCAGCCGTTTAGCTGGAGCCCTCCTCTTTGATATGCCTACCACAGGTCCCGGTTGCAGCTGAGCCTTGAAGCGTCATCTGCATCTTTAAGCAAGGCAGCTCAGGTGCAGTCTCAGCTTGTGCAACACCTAAAGCGTTGTCCGCAAGGGCTCGTGGTCCTTGAAAATGCCAGCTCACTTGCGCTTCAGGCATGGCCCGCTATTCAGCACTTTTTGGATGGCCAGTACATCTCAGATGGGGCTCCTTTCAATACAACAGGGGCAGCACTTGTGCTGGTCATGCCACATGTGCCAGATGAAGAGCTTAGGGCCATGGCAGCCGAAGGTGCATCAAGCCGCACTGCAGTGCACAGTGTAAAGGACAGGTTGATCGCTATGTTCATGGAACGGCTGTACAATCAAGCTGGGTCTGTGAGCTTTAAAGACAGAAGGATTGGATTGGAACCCATAAAGAGCTGCATCAAGGAGCAATTTGCTTTTCCTAACAGGCTGGATGTATAGATTCAATGATGGCTTTGGTACAACCGGTTAATGATGCATGGCTGGATAGAAAGGGCGGTAGGTTTGAGCCGTGCCTTAGCTGGCCCGACATGTGCTATTAGCAGGCAGAACCTCTTCAGTTAGGCTAGTACTTGTAGCAGGCTGTGACAGACAAGCTATCATGAGATGCATGGTGTCTTATGTGCGTGTATACCCAATTGGATGCTTGGCCAAGTGTATATGCCGAGCTTGGTTGGTGTGATCGGATGAGCCATATTGAGGCTTGTTTGAGGTTGTTAGCGGGGTGACTGTTGGCAAGTCACAACCCATAGTGTTGGGAGTGCTCTCATCAGAGTTAGCCATGCAGTGCTTTTTGGAAGACTGCAAAGCCAGAAGACCGTGCAGCACCAGCAGCATGACTCAACTCCAAACAGCTTTTCAGTATCATTGAGTTGCATCTTACTTGAGCCTTGTCTTGAGGTAGAGTGAGAGCCGGCTGTCTTGGTACCAACAAATGGAGACGTACCTTTATCAATAACGGTTGCTTCTTCCGGTACGTCCGATGGACGCCTAGGATGGATAGAAAAAGGCTCAATCGCCTCCAAAACTGCACCTCATTCTAGTCTAACGAGGTGAGAGTCAAGATGACTCTGCCTCGTTAGTGTCAAGGAAAGCGGACCGCTTGCAGATCGCGCCAGACTAATAGCAACGGCAGCAAGCAATGAGGTATACAAATTGAATACAAAGCAAAGCCAGACGGAACCCCTCAGCTAACAAAAACGGTCCATCCCCCACCGCATGCAGCCGCATTTTAATCGGGAGTACGGTTGTCCGAGTCCTAACAGTTGTTTCCGAGCATAAAACGCAATTCAAAGCTTGGATAGGTATTAGTACCGGAAGAGTGCCAAGTATCTACCGCCACCGGGTCCACCGCAAGATGTCTCTGCTGCGTCTGCTTCTGTCCGCTGGTGCCATCATCATTCTTCCCTGTTTGCTGCACTCGATCGCAGTGCAGGCCACCAACACGAACTCCATCAACCTTGCTATTCCTAAGGCGCCCGCGCTGGAGCCCTGGGATAACAATTCCAGTGCTCTGCAGGGCACAGGCCAAATAGCAGGCACGGGTTATGGCGGTTTGCAGTTTAGTTTGCCACTTCAAAGCGCGATACGCAATCCGCAAAATCGGAAAGCAAGCCCTGCTTTCGTGCCTCTGACACGTCTTTGTAGTAATAAGCAATAGTGACATGCAAGTGGAGAGCAGAAACTACGATCTCGCGTCCATAAGGCGAGCAGGATGTGTGGAGAGCCGATGCCTATACACAACAGATCCTATATTGGCATCGCCATGAAGCTCCCGCGAGGGCAGTAAGCGCTGGGAACTCGTATTACACCTCTGGGCGTGCTGCATGTTCTGTTCTAACCTTGTATGCATCGATCTGAATGGAACTAAGTGTTCGTGCATCGCGCGTCGCGGATCGTGCATCGCGCGTCAGGTGGCAAACTAAAACGCAAACCGCCATATACTGCTGCCATCGTTACCCTTGGGCCTTGCGTGTATCGCCAGCTGCACTGGTGAGAGCAGATTTTGTTTTGATGTCGCTCTCCAACCTTCTGAGGTTCACATTCTGCAGCTTATGCTTACATGGAGGGTCGCGCGTGCTCGCTTGAATGCGTACATGTACTGTTCGTTAAGTCCGAGGCAACGCTTCTCTTGTCTGCTTGCATTTCTGTGTCCCAATGGTGCTTTAGCTCCTTAAAACCGTGTTTAGTGTTGTCCTTCTTCGGTGGGGGCGGGTGGATGGCAGCAGGGGACAGGGGGTTAGTTGGCCAGTCACAAATAAATATAGCATGTTGATTGTTTGTCGAGCGCTTGCAGTGGTCAGGATGTATCTGCTTCGGGTCTCTCGTATGGTATGGCAACCTTAGCTTTCTATCTAGCGGTCATGCCTCGTTTTTTGTCTGGATTCCTGCCCTCCACATACTGAAAAACTGGATGGAGTCATGCTGCCGCGCTGTGCTGCCCAAAAGCTGTGCAGTGCTCTATCTCACACAACAATTGGCCAAAAATCATTCTGCTCTCCATTTTCTAGCTCTACGACTGTCCTAACGATATGCATGTACCTAATGACGGCCTTTTCCATTCCATTCACAGCCCACTGGTAGATCATAATCGAGCTTGATGGTTCAGGAGATGCAACGGCAGGCAGCTACCAGATAATGGCCCATGAGCAAGAAAGATATATACGCAAGGAGACCGTGTGTTGTTTTCCAGCGTGGGATTGTGGGAAGGGTTCCTTGGTGTCAAAGTTACACGGAGCCCATACCTTTATGTTTTCCTGATGACTATTGACGGTGGCTGAGTGACTTGTCTTTACCTGACTGCTGTTGACATTGACCAGGCACCAGCTGGACCAAGTTTCAACGGTGGTGTCGGCTGGCAGTGAGGGAGTGATCTCCACGGTGGCACCCCCAAGAGGAGAAATCATCACTAACTACTCGATGGTTGGCGAATCCATTGTCTACCCCAAGGGTGAGGGCCTACCTCTGAGTGAATTTTATATTCATTAGCACTACTTGCAGCAGCACCAGCAGTCGGCACACCACAGAAACATGCTACTGTCAAGCACAAGGGATTTGCAGCGCTAGGGAGAGAGAGAGTACGCAAAGAAACTTGTGATGCAGCCTCCCGCATGGGGTTAAGGGACTGTGGGTTTAGTGTTTAGGGTTTAGATTGGTCAAGATGAGGGGAGCTGGGAGGCTTCATGTCAGATTAAGAGTGCTTGGAGGAAGAGGTTGTGGGATCTTACGCACCCTTGGGAAAGCCAACGGTTAGTGAGGTGTAGAAGGCGCACTAAGCAAGCTATTGATAAGCATGTGGAGCGCTATGTGGTGCCTTTCAGTGGCTGGGAGGATGGTGGTTCACCAGTACCTAGGTGGTGGGAGCCACCTCCAGCCCCTACTAGGGTGGTGCTTGATCCTGCTGCCTCCCCGCCACCCATGTGTGATGGAAGTTGAGCAGGTTTTGGGTTTTAGTGGTGGTGTTTGTTTCCCCTTGGTGTGCACGCCGTTGCATCTAGCCTCAGCTTGTGTGTGGCAAATCCACCATCGGTTGTGTGGCTTCGTGATTGTGATCAGGAGCCTTGTGTTTGTGGCCTAGGTTTGTTTGGCCATTGGTATTGCTGGTCTTGCGTTTTGATTGATTGATTGATTGTTTAGATTTTAGGGTTTAGGGTCCCTGCCACTAGTTTAGGTCTTAGAGTCCCTGCCACTACATCTATTGCTCTGGAAGTACACTTGACTGGCATGCAGTGCATCCCCCTGCTCTGGCCGTATGCAGGTAGGGCTTAACAAAGCCATGAGCAACGCTGAGCAACTCAAGCTAGTAGAGCTATAACTAGTAGACACATCATAAACACACCAGTATTAGCAGAACAATACTCAGCCAGATTGCACACCAATCTGCTAGTAACACTGTCAGCGCCACATGGTTAAACACTGCTGAGTAATGATGGACGGTGTGCCAGTGCACATGCCAAGTGTCCTGCTCGTGCTGCACATATTTCATCATACTTTGCTTTTGTGTCAGCTTTCGAACTCTGGCAGGATTTATGCGCACATTTCCCGCCCAGCCCATACAACGCACTTGTGCCTGCAATTCAGCAAGCAAGCCCGCTGCGGTTCTGTTAAGGTAGGGCTTCCCTTGCTGCTAATAGCTGCAATTTGCAGCTGCTGCAGCTGGCCATTCCCTGTATCAAAGCTCAGCGGCTGATAGTAGTCGATTCCTAGCTTCTCTAACCAGAAAGCGGCCACTGATTCAAATGGTGCTGAAATTGTTGTTTTTGCTGTTGCTGGCACCGATTCCCACCAGGCTGGCCACACTATCAGCTCAATCCCAGTTGCAAGGACAATGCCACCATTAGCATCGTATTCCCTGGCAAGGTAAGCCGGCATCACTTTCTTATACGGTAGGTGCATGGTTGAGGGTGGCTGCAGGTTTCGATTTCAGAGCAGATTGACTCTGTGATATGCCATGCCTTAGGATCATGGTCAGTGCTGGGTGGTGAGAGGTATGTAGGGAGGCGGAGGGAGGGGGGCCCTGGGACCGGGGTGGTGTGAGGTGCATGTGGGTCCTGGGTGATAAATTCAGGACAGTGTCGGGGTGACTGGCGGTGTGGAATTCTTCTTTTAGTGTGTGGATGGGTGAGGGACCTGCTGGCGGGTGGTTCTGCCCTGCTTACTGGATGCAAGCCAAATGCTGCTGCTGCTGCCCTCGGGAGCAACACACCCCTGTGATGAACCCAAGAATTATTCAAGAACGACCATGTCTTTCAAAGTTGTTGGCCTCAGAGAAACTTCAGCAACACTGTAAGAACAACATCTCACACTGTCATGCTCCTGCATTAACTTACAAATGTGCGGTCAAGCCTCTATTTGTCCTGATTTCTGCTCCACATGCTAACAACGTGGTTTAAGCCAGTACCGGGGCGCTAAATGGCCTGACTATGATACATATGCAGTGATGCCTCACTTAGTAGGTCTACTTCCTTGAGTTGATCGTACGCCAAAAATGGGGTGTGCATAGATGCAACCATGCAACCATGCAGTGCTCTATCTCATACAATTTACAAATGTGCCTGCTGTTGCCTTTCTGTTCAGGTTGAGACCTTCAACATAGTGGCCCTGCTGGGCAGGATACCAGAGGCATACACCAGCAGTGCATGGAGCGAGCCCCTGCCAGAGGGGAATGGCCTGTGGGTATTAGATGCTGCTTGTGCAGAGCGATGTGGCTTCAAGAACTACCCCTGATACACCCATCATCAGTGGTTCAAACTCAATCAGTGGAATGAGGTCCCGAATGTTTCCTGCTTCTACCCGTCTGTGTTAGTGGCAATGCCACCCCTGTGAGAACAGTGGAAGGGCAGCTCATGTATGAGTGATGGGTTTACCAGTATTAGGAATCACACACACAAGAGATAGAGGGGAGGTGCTACATGGCTACGTACGCCAGGACTGGACTAGATGAACGTTGAGATGACAGATTGTGGTACTTCCTAGTCTTGCATATGCAATCAGCAAGGTATCTAGCCGCATTAGCAGCAGAGGTTGCATACAGTGAAGTTTTGGCGTGTGGAATGCGACTTATGGAATGCTCATACATGGGTTGCTTCCACACACCCCGGGACACCTCGTGTTTGGTCACAGCTGCCCTTGTGTGGAGCCACATCTTACATCTTATATGAGATAGATCACTGCACGTCCACATCTTATATGTTTGTTTGTTTGTTCTTGGATGGCAGGGGCCACAGGCCATGGTATGACTAAAGAGAGATGGCTCTTGGTTCTTGCACAGTAAAAGCAGGGTGTCTAGGACAGAACTGCCAGGCCAATTTTCAAAAATGTGATCCAGATTTTAGGTTGAGTTAACATGTTAACATCTACGCTCACTCTACATGATTGATTGGCGTACAGTTAAGGATGGTGGCCTACTGTATAAGGTTTCCCTCGCGACCCCAAACGGTCCATCTAGGTTGAGGCTCTCTCTGCTGGGCTGTTGGATACTGCCCTTAAGCTGTAGAGTCAATCTGTGCAGTATATTTATATGAGATAGATGACTGCACAGCTTTCGGGCCGTGCAGCACCCGTGGCATAACTCCAGCCCGTTTGTTAGTATGTGGAGAGCAGATATCGAGACAAAGAGGCGAGACCGCTAGAGAGCCACAGCTGCCAGACAATTCAAGAGACCCAGGAAATTACAAGCTAAACACTGCAAGCGCTCCAACAACAGCATGCTTTGTGACTGATCTGTGCAGTATATTATAGTGGCAGAAGCAGACTGCTGGTGGATCCACCAATGTGACAACAAAAGGCGCCCAGGTTGCATTGAGATGCCCTACACCACTGGGTAGGGCGGGTTGATCAGGAAAAAATGTGGCAGACAGTGCAATAAAGGTGCACAGCTGCACGATTGTGCCACACAATGGTGCAGTAAGGGGCCATCACGCAGAGCTGCATAGTCGTGAGTGCCGATCACTACCGATGATGAAGGTGCAGAGCTGCTCAATCGAGCCATCCAGACACTGCGACAAGAAGTTCGCTCCGTACGGGATATACGTCAGCACCCATCATGACCAGTACGTCATTTGAGTGCATGTCAGCGCTGGATGTATCAGCAATCGTTGCTGGCCGCATGCGGACCAACTCAAGCGGTGCGGGAAGTGTCACATTGCATTTTCTTCCTCGGGATGAATCTAAATACATAATCAATCGTACGAAGTGCTGCTGCAGTCGATGCATGTTGCCGCTAAAGTGTATGTTCGCTCGCTCGCCCAGCTGCTGCTTTCCCGATCCATCGAATACTTAGGCAACGCACCCGCAGCGCAGGGAACATCAACATCGTACATTGCAGGACTAGTAGAATGCGTACTCCTCCTTGCTTTGCGTGTTCGCTGATCAAGACCGAGAATTGTGAATGCCCATGACGGTTTCCGCAGCGGCACTTGCTCCATCAGTGCCAAATGTACTCGCTCGACTTTCCCAACGGAGCTGCGCATGACAATGGCCGATTCCTGCCACTTTTATGGCCACTCACGACCAGCAAAAAACATCGGCGCGGTGGCTGATGACCTTCCATCGGAGTTTTATCACCATGCAAGCCTTGCTTCCACAGTAGTGAGCATGCATCAGCAGGGGCCTAGCAGAAGTATCAAGAAGCAAGCATGCCGTCCACATACTGGCCCTTTCCGAAACCCTTTCTGTACAGCATCGGATCCTAAACAAAACAAAGAAACCAATTTCAACGTCCGGGTCCAAGACCGGAAGTCGAAACGACTCATCGGACGGCCTTGCGGCGACGGTGTTGCCCAGTTGATCATACCGTTAGCCCATCGAACAGACGAATCCATTCTCAAGACAACGCGGATACCTGTAACCTTTTCTTGAGAGGCCCCGGCTAATTAATTGGCCCCCTACATATGTACTTGCCAAGCTACTAGGCCAACACCCTGGCACTGCCATGATCACATGTGATCAATGTGATCACATGTGATCACATGTGCCAATGTACGTACATTGGCATGGCCATATGTGTCATTGCTCCAGCTGCTCTCTTCCCCACCTCCATCCCCACCAGCTTCACTGCATCTTCAGGAGCCTGGTTGATGAACACGTCTGTGTACAGCCTGAGGAACTCAGCCAAGGAGAGGCTGCCATTCCTGTCCTGATCGTACTTCAGCATGGTGAGAGTAGCATTGCCTTGCACCCTTTCTTTCAACAGACCCTGCAGAGTAGAAAGCAGGCACTATGATCAAGCAATGACACTACTCCACACTTGCCTACTAAGTGGCCTCAAACCTTTATGGAGTCGTCAAGCAAAAGAGTTTAGCAGAAATTCAGGCAGGAACCGGGACAAGCATAGTGCATGCTTCTCTCAGTTGAACCACGCTGAACCCAAAATGCATGCAACGCTGAAGCATTCCAGTGGGCATGTGATATGGTGGAAAGCAGAGAGGTGAAGCTGTAGACATCGAAGTCCCCCGGCACCTGCTGGACGTACAGAGCTCCTAAACCCTAAAAGAACTAAAACTAAAGAGGGCCTCACCTTCAGCAAGGCAACAAAGCTGAGTGGCATGAATGGGGCAGCAGTAGCAGCCTATGCATGCAAACAAGGTCAACTTCATGACCTTTTTTATCTGTGGTAGAATTGGTAACATGCTACTGTCCAATTAAAGAAGTCTTTGCAGAAGCTTTCATGAACCCACTTTTTCAGGGGAGCTTGGCTACTCTATCAGAATCAACACATCTCCAGGCCCCTATCCTGGCTGCCATCTCTAAAAACCATGGACCACAAAAGAACTAGAGCTCCATGCCATGGTCTTCCAACCCCTACTTCCTATAACAGAGACTCACCAACATCTTAGAGTGCTGCTTCCCTTGCCTCTCTCCATGCTGTGGCCTAGTAGTCCTATGACCCATCTGTTGCATGTCCTCCAGCACTCTCCGCACCTCTCCTTTATCAAGGGAGCCACTGCCATCAATGTCATGCTTCAAAAAGCTCAGCACAGCTGGCAGCAGGTAGAAGAGGTCTGTGAACTGAGTTATGGTCAGCTCCAGGTTGCCTTGGGCCACTGCCTCTAGCATCTGGTCTAGGGTTTTGGGGGGTATGTCGCAACCTGCAGCAGCACAGGCAACCAAGGGGATAACCTGGGTCAAGAGAAAAACCACAAGGGACTCCGCAAAGGAGTTTGGCCTGAATGTATGCCCAGGAGCACTCTCTTTATGCCCTGGCATATCCTGGTGGAACTCTTCCTACCTACCTGCAATAGAACTCAAAACCGGCTGCAGCTCCTGCCTGTGTAGCCTGCCGTTGCCGTCCACATCATATGCCTGGAACAGCTTCAATATGAACTGTGCCACCTCATCATGACCTCTACTCTTCACCATGTGTTCAGCATCCCTTTCATAGACGCTCCTGTCCACAGCCTGCAGATTGTTACCCAGGGCACACTGCTTACATCACCGTACATCACATACTTCTCTACTGGTAGCATCCAGATGTTTTGGGACCTGCTTGCCTCGCTTGCTGGGGCCCAATACAGTCCCAAGACATTTACGTATGGGAACCCTAAAGACTTAGCAGTAAGAAGAGGAGGTTTAAGAAGTCCCAATGACCAATGGTCAGCATAGTCTGAACCTGATGGCCAGCAAGTAGGAATTACTGCATGTCATACCAAGCCATATAATGGCTTGGTATGACACTCGCCTCTTGTCGTGGGGCGCGGCCAAATCCTGCACACGCTACGGGTGGCAGAATAAGAAGTAGCAGGCAAGAAGCGTCACTCATGCAGTGTTTGCTTGTGGGCTGAACCGCCAATGTGTAGCTATGTGACAATAATACAAGCAGCGTCACTTTACCTCTAACGGCTTCGTGATCATGTGTCCTTCAGCAGGGGCTTGCTTGTCAGACTCCACGGGCAAGAGCCTTGCCGCAAGCAGCCGCAAATCTTCACACAGCAGGTCGAGGGGGGTGGATATACGGACGTGCTTATTGCACTGGGCAGGAATCTCTCAGCATCTAATCCTCTATTCCAGCGGTCCACCGATGATGTCACAGAGTGGCATGCACTGTACTGATGATGTCACAGTGTGGCATGCAGTGTACGGTAGCTAGTGTAGTGTAGGTTCTAGCTGATAGAGCCTGGAGCTGCAGTGGAAGTGGCCAGGGCATACAATGAATGGAGAATGTTCGTGGAAGACCTTCTCCTCAGTAGGAAGAGAACGAAGGCAGAGGATTGAGTTGAAGTCTGAACTGCCAACAGCCACTGAGTAAGTGTGGCAGCCGTGGTACTAGTGGTTCGCAGCAGACTTATGGTAGCCCCAGTTGCTTTCTAGCGTGCAACAAAAAGATCGTCCCTTGACGGCCTCGCTTCAGTGCTGGCACAGGCCAAAATCCAAGCCTACTGTCGAACTGGTGCTTGTCCCTGTCAGGTCAAACGGTGAAGTAAGATAAGGACGGGCCGCCTCGTTACATGTAAGCCAGCCACTTAAGTCAATTGAAGGGTGTTCAAAGGCTGCAGTCACAAGTAAAACCAAAAACAAGGTTCCTTTGGGGTGTGGTCGCGATGCATGTGGCTAAGTACATGTCAGTTACCGCAAGGGTCAGAGGGTCACTGCGAAATCCGCCTTCTGTACAAGGTAAGTAGCTCTGGTAGACATGGATTCGTGACTGACAAGTACCAGGGTGGATGTTGTTGTCTAAGTTCGGCACTGGTCCAAAGTTCTCCATCAGGTCCGGGTGGTGGTCTCGGCCCGCCCTCCGCCGGTCGGTTGAGCGACCTCGTCTCAGTCTCCTGATGTGACCCTGATGTGACGTCCTCGTAGTGGTCAGCTCTCTGCCTCGAAGACTTCCGTTCCTACGCTGGATTTTACGATACTACGATCCAGTCTCGTACGGCGATTGATGCACCCACCTCACATGTGGCAACAGCACGCCAGTCAGCAAAGTTACTAGAGGTGCATTGAACGGATTTGTATCCATACTTAACAGATATTCGAGGGCACGGCAAACTTGCTTTCGCACTTAGGTGTTCTCTAAGGCACAACACTGCAAACAAGCAGATAGTGAAAGTGAGAGCAACCTCCCAACTGCTGCTGACCCCTCAACTGCTCCTGAAACCCCCGACAAAGCCATGCTAGATCCAAAGCCATGCCTGGTGGATGGAAGTGGCTGGACCTAGGACCTGTGGCATGCTAAAGCAGATCCCCATTCACACCCATATGCCATACATATATATGCAGATCTCACAGCAGTAATGGCACTGAGCCGGCAGAAGCAGCTGCCCCTGCTCTGCTGCTGGTGAGAGAGAGAGAGAGAACTACGCAGAGAAGGGGGGAAATCCCTTCTGCTGCTGGTGAAGATAGTCCTCAGTCAGTAGACCTACTTCGATAACATTATACGCCACAAATTGCATGTGGGTAGGTTCAACCATGTAACCATCCACATAATCCACTGTCCTGATTGGCATGAGCGCAAAACCACACATCCCTCACCAACTCCAGTACTTTCGACGACTCCCCCCACAACAAGTACAAAAAGATACCTCAACTTAGACTGTCCATAATCACATCAGTCCCTCCCACAACCAGATGCTAGTCAGAGGCACTTCCTAAGCTGCAGATCAATTTACGTATATTCAAAGGGAGTGGTTTTATTTATTGGCACATGCATTACTCCGCCATGGCAACTACAACCTACTCAGCCCCAGCCCCCCACTTCTCTCTCCTACACCTGCCCCCCCCCCCCCCCTCCGAGTGGATGGTCGCTCCACCACCATGCTCTGCCCCTGTCACAGGCTCCAAGGCATGGGCTCCATTCACTTACAGCAGAGTCAAACCTGCCTGCTTGTTGTAACTTGTCAGCAGAGCACATAGCACACTCAAGAGTCAACACAATACCCGGAGTCCCCTTCCCCATACACTCCCTTTCCATCCCGCGTTCCTCATCAAACATATGCAGCTTCCCCTCTTGCACGTCGCAGCAAGGGCCTCACCCTTTGTGCTACTTAGTGGTCCCCTATTTTGCCCCAGCAGCTCCGGTGTGTTGTAAAAGGGAAGAATACCTCTACTGCAGCGGCTGATTCCTTGTAACCAGTGGTCCATATGGTCCTCAAGATCCTATAAGTACAACCAATGCAGCCACCACAGCAGCAAGTCTGCATATTATAAGAACACCAGTCGCCAGCCCTCACACTCATAGCCCCTCCACCCACTGGGCCGTGGTCAAACACCACACTGTGAGTGAGTGGACGCCGGGCGTTAGCCCTGCGTAGTTTTAAGGAAGAGGCGGTACTAGCACACGTGGTGCGTTCCCCCCCTACCATGTTAACACCACACTTTCCAACCCTCACACCACCACCACCCCTCAGCACCACTGCCTGCCCCTGCCCCCTCCACTGCATAGCTTTATGATGATTGCTTCAAAAGCTTTAGTAACAGCTCCTGAGCTGTGCCTAAAACCTTTGTCAGAGGCAATGGACATAGAACAATGCATGCGTGTCTGCATTGCTGTTGAAAAGAAGCAATCCTTACTGGTGGCCCCACCACCAGCGTGCAGCATCAACCCACGGGGGGGGGGGGGGGGGGGGGGGCACCTGGGCACGATTAGTTGTATTGCAGTAAAACCCACGTGGCATAACGACCACAGTGGCTACTGCAACCTGAGCAACACACTGCACAGCTTCTTTTCTACCTCTCCAGGCATCCCTTGAACCTTGGCTAGCTGGCCTCCCCATTGTCTATCCATCACATTCCTTCTCCCCCATACCCATATCAATATATGGGATAGATCACTGCACAGCTTTCGGGCTGGGCAGAGCCCGTGGCATAATACATACGCACTCAATCTGATCAACGCACCACCAACACCATGCACACCTCACAAGTACCCAAACCAATGCTGCGTCCTATATGTCACAGCAATTAGTCCATCGACACAGATCCATCCAGTTACCCCATACCCATATTCCCTCGCCCTTTCACCATGCACATATCCGCCACCCAATCCAAGTGTCCACCCCTACCATCTCCCCCACACAGTAGCCAGCGCCTTTGCCCGCTGTCCGGCCCGTCCTACCTTCCCTGCATCTGCCACAGCTGCCAATGCAGGCACACACACCCCTGCTGAAAATCAATCCACACTGCTGGTGGTAATAGCAGCATGCAAAGTCAACCGAGGGTGTCAGCACTCTAACTAGCCCTTCCAACCCATATCAGCCAAACGTCAGCACGAGGCCTATCCGCCATCCCCACAATTTCCACTGCAAGCACTCCCGCATTGCTCAAAACCACAATCCCATCCCACCACCCCTACAATGTACCAAACTCCTACTTTGCCCCACCATCCGGGCCGCCCCTCCTCCCCTGCACCTGTCGTAAGTTCCAATGCAAGCACTCCCGCACTGCTGAGAACCAGTCTCTGCTGGTGTCCAGGTCAGCAGCTACTGTGGGCACGGGCCACTTGCTGAGGCGGATGACCACGGCCTCACCCGGGAGCAGCTCAGTGCGATGCTTGCCATCAAAGGAACACCACACCTGGGAACGGCTGTCAGCTGGAACCTGGGAGGTGGAGGTGGAGCAGCAGCAATATCAATGAATCAGTAAGTACAGTAATAGTGGATCAGTAATTATGATAGTAAATCACCTGGAAACGGCTGTCAGCTGGAACCTCGGGAAATGGAGGTGGAGCAGCAGCAATATCAGTGGGTCAGTAATCAAAATGCCCTTAACAATCAATGCATCAGTAGTTAGAATAGTGCAACAGGAGATATTTTAAGAGCAGTTACCAGGACGAGGTGGAGAAGGTATGTTGGAGCTATTAATGCAGGCGTTCTGCCGACCACCATATTGCACAGTTAAATGTGCTAGCGAGCAGACAGACCCATACGCTGCATGCTAGGGTTACGCGGCGAAGCTGCTAGGGTGACCACCTGTAAGCATGGTGAAGCAGCATGCTATCGTGATAGACATGCCTATGGCTGCAGTGTGCTGCCAGGAATAAGCACTGCTCTAGTATAACATAAGGTACAGTGGAGTCACCATGGCCTCCCATCGCAGACTTTTGGTTTTATGGTGTGCCTGGCATAAGAGGAACACTGCTGGGGACGAGAATGAAATACATGTGCAGAAGGCCAGCTAGCATCAGCAGGGGGTCCTGAGAGACCACCCATGCTGAGACCCTAAGCACAAACACTTTCATTGCGCTCCATGCATCCATGCCTATCTGATATGTTCACACAAATGTGATTAAACCCTTCCACACCGCCTTGCCATAGTGGTGTAAACACTAAAGCAACTTTCCACGTGCGCCTTCCTTCCCTCTTGCTTACCAAATCCCTTTCCCAACCCCTGCTCCTTCTCCCCCCCCCCCTCCCCCTTCCCCCTCCCCCTTCCCCCAGGTCAACCAGGCCCCCAGGTCCCCCTCAAACCTTTTTTTTGCCCCTCTCATCACCCTTTGCTCCTCATCCCCTCCCCCCTTAACGCTTTTGTCTGCTCCGCACCCCTCCCCCCCTTCTCCCTACCCACATGCAACTAACTACCCCTCTTTCCCCTCTTCCTTGGTGTAACCTGAAACCCTCTTGCCCTAGTGTACCCCAGCTTTCACTTCTTACCCTGGTACACCCTTCACCCCTCTTACCCTAGTCTACCTAAATCCTTTCCCCATTTACCCCTCTAAATCCCCTTGTCATCCCCCTCCTCCTTCATCCTCAGCGCTTTCTCCTTAAAATCCTTCTCTGTTTCCCTTTCCAAATCCCCCCCAAATGCCTCCCTGCCCACCCCCACACCATTCCCCTTGCTCTTCCCCCATTGCCCCTGCTCAACCCCAAAATCATCCTGCATTACATCCAATCCTTCCCCCACCTCCGCCACCCCTCCCCCTAGCACCCTGCACTCCTCTTGCCCCCACCCGTCCCTTCCCCTGCCCTCTCCTCCCCCACCCCTCTTACTGAGGGGATGAAAGAGGAGTTGAAGGGGGAAAGCGAGGGGGTTTGGCAACAGGGCATGTAACGAAACAGGCAGGATTTGATGGGGGAAGGGAAGGGCGGTTTTGAGAAACAGGAGAGCCGGTTTTCCTCCGTAATTAATAACATCCCTGATCCCCATCTTACCTGAATGCATAGCTGCACATGGTCTGGGAACATGAGTGGCCTGAAGGACAAGCTGTGAGGACAGATGGGGGTGAACAGAATGCAGGGGACTTGGGGGTGGACCATAGACCCTCCTGCTGCTAAGCTGTAAGCAGTGGACCCAGTGGGGGTGGCAACAATTAACCCATCTCCCTGCAGCGGAAGCAGCAGCAGCGACAGCAGCAGCAGCACATGGTATTTGTTTAAGGGTAACAGAGATACTTCCTTCAACAACTGCAGTTTAAGCATTGCATACCCCGAACTTTTTGCTGCACCTTATGCCCCTAGCATGTCACAAGGTCAAGCACACAGCACAGAAGCCCTGGTTAGGCGGAGATTTGTCACATGCTAACCCTGCTTTGGAACTCTCCCGGTATTGGTTTGTCACAACGTACGTGACTTCACTAGCAGGAATTGCAGTTTGTTCACTTCCACTTGAAATTACTCTGATAGTGTAAACAGGCAAATCCGTACATTGTAGCCACGGCCTTCACAAGCACCGCGAGAATTCTTCTTGCATATACCGCTGCAAACCTCAGCAATTTGATGACATCAGCAATGCTGCCTGAGCAGCAAGTTACTGCGTTGATGTGAATGTTCCTATTGCAGGACTCGGAAAAAGTATTCTGCCAAACCTCCAGATGCCAGCTCCTTCATGCAGTCATATTCCCAGACCAGACAGTACACATGAAATAGATCATTGCACAGCTTTCCAGCTGTGCAGCACCAGCGGCACAATTCCCACCAGCTTTCCAGTAAGCTCTTCCAGACAGCACTAATTGTTTTTCTCCCTCTGAGAGCTCCTCATCCAACCTGCCTTCGACACCTTGTGTCTGCCTCTCCTTATGTCTAGTGTGTAGCCCTGGCATGCACTAGCCCGCTCACACCAATGCCAGGGCCTACATACAACCCCAACACAACGCACGAAGCTCCCCCACCTCCATTCAACCCTCCCCTTCCAGACCCCATACTCGATCCCCCTGCCTTTCCACACCCCATACGCAATCCCCCCCCCCCTTCAAACCCCCCAAAGCTATCCCCCTAACCCGGAAAACGCCCCAAACCCCCAAAGCCCCGGCCCAGCTGACCCACCTGCACATGTGTGACAAAGTTGCCATTGCAGTAGCACTCCAGGTTAGTCAAGAAGGGGCTGCTCCCTCTATCCAGCACCACCTCATTCAGCGCCACGTGTTCATCACCATCCCACACAGCCTCATCCGCACACTTGTAATTCATCTTCGGTAACCCATCCCACGTCACCCGGCCGCTACTGCTACTGCCGCTGCTACCCACGCACCCACATGCCTCCTGCGCGCCTAAGCCGCGCACGATGCTACAATGCAGCCGGTGTCGCAGCTGAATCGGAAACCCTCCCCGCAGGCACTTTGCAAGCACACCCTTCACGCTCGTCGGCACAAACGGCGTGAGGAAGCCGAGCGAGCCGAGGTTAAACGGCACCAGCGGCGGCACGCTGCGGTTTCCGAAGATGTGACACGTCCACAGCACCGTCCCGTCGCCTCCGAGCACCACCACCAAGTCCAGTTGCGACGCCACTGCTTCTGGTATGTACGGTTCCCCTTCCACTTCCGGCGCCCAACTTCGTAACCAGCCGCTGCCGATGACACTCCCGGGCAGCCGCAGCACAACGCCCCCAGCCTCACCACTGTCCATCCCACCGCCATGGTCGCCGCCGCCATCAGCCGCTCCTGCTGTTTCTTTCCCGGCGACGCCATTCACACCGCTGCTGCTGCTGGTGACCCTGCCGCCAGCCCCGCTACTGCCGCTGCCACTGTACATACCGCTCAAAAGAGCCAGGTCTCTGCTGAGTGTACTATCCTGCACCGTCAGCTGCTTCATGAGCTTCTCAAACACTGGCGGTTCAACATACACCGTAAACCCATGAGCTCGTAACCACATGATGCAGGTCTCAAACGACCCCTCTGTCGCAGGCGCCATCTTCCGCACCACAAGCACATTCTTAGGCTTGGAGAGCCAGTGGAGGGCTACGTAGCTAGACTTGCTGCCACAGACTGTGGTGGTGGTGGTGGCGTTGTTGCTGCTAGTGTTCACCTTGCTGGGACCTCCTCCAGACGCCTCTCCCCCCTGTACTGCTGCGGCAGAGCCAGCAGGAGGAGCAGCTGCAGAGGCAGTAGCTTCTTTCACAGCAGAATCTGGAGCAGGAGCAGCAGCCCCAGAAGCCCCTCTATCACTGCCACTGGCACCAGACAGCCTCCCTGCTGCTGCTGCTGCTCCTACTGCTGCTGATGGTGGGGGGATGGACCCCTCAAGCACACTTGGTGTAGGGGAAAGCGGCGGCCGAGCAGCAGACGCTGTAGGGGGGCTAGTCGATATCCCACCAGCACCACCACCACTACTTCCACTACCACCACCACCACCAGCAATAGCGGCCGCAGCAGCAGGAGGTAGAGAAGCAGAGGCCGCGAAAGGTGTGCTATTCCTAGTAGGGCTCAATGCCGAAGGCTGCTGCTGCTGCTGTTGCTGGGGGTGTAACGGCAGACCAGACAGCAGGCTCCCATGACTCTTAGCATGCCTCAACACCCCCGGGTGCTGTGTTGATGACAGCAGCATGGGTGTAGGGCTGCCACCACCTGCACCACCGCCACCCAGTGAGGGGTGCTGTAGGGCCATGAGGTTGCTGCTTGAGCCTGCCGGGCTGTTGCTGTAGAAAGCGCTACTGCTGCTGCCGTCCAAGTAGCTGCTGCTGTCTAGGGAGTCTTGGCTGGGGCTGATGTGGAGGCCACCTTGAGACTGCCGGCGCTTGCCTGCAGAGGGGGGGGGTAGTACAGCATGGCATAAGGGGGGGGGGTAGTACAGCATGGCATAAGGGGGGGGGGTAGTACAGCATGGCATAAGGGGGGGGGGTAGTACAGCATGGCATAAGGGGGGGGGGGGTAGTACAGCATGGCATAAGGCCGCAATGAAAAGAACCTTGGACTGGCGGCGCTTGCTTGGGGGGGGGGGGTAGGGGATAAAGGGGTGGGTTAAGCACAGCATAAAATGAGACCCAGGAAAAAGAACCTGCATGTTAGAAACAGTGCATGGTCAGGCCACACTTGCTAAATGAGGGGTACTGGTTGGGGCTTAGGTGGAGGCCAACTTGGAACTGGCGCTGCTTGCCTGCAGGGGTCGGGGGAGGGGGGGGAGGAGCACAGCATGGAATGAAACCCCAATGAAAAGAACCTGCATAAACCTGCATGTAAGATGCACTGCAAGGCCAAGCCACTTGGGAGTCTTGGCTGGGGCTGATGTGGAGGCCACCTTGGGACTGGCGGCGCTTGCCTGCAGGGGGGGGGGGAGGGAGGTAGCACAGCATGGCATAAGGCTCCTGTGACAAGAACCTGGATATATTTGCAAGGTCAAGCCACTTGGGATTCCTGGTTGGGGCTTAGGTGGAGGCCACCTTGGGACTGGCGGCGCTTCCCTGCAGGGGGAGGGGACACAGCATGGCATAAACATACAAACAAACAAACCTATAAGCACAGCATGGCTAATCATCCACTGAAAAGGTTAACGCTCATACCGCATGTGCTATCTGTAATAGCGAAGAGAACATGCCTTTTGTGGATGCATTGAGGACCAGGCTCCACTTGCTATCCAGGGAGCCTTGACTGGTGCATAAGTAGCAGCCACCTTGAAACTGCCGGCCCAGGGGGAAGGAGGCGCGGGGAGAGGGGTGGACAGGGGGAAGAAGGGGGAAGGAGGCGCGGGGAGAGGGGTGGACAGGGGGAAGAAGGGGGAAGGAGGCGGGGGGAGAGGGGTGGACAGGGGGAAGAAGGGGGAAGGAGGCGGGGGGAGAGGGGTGGACAGGGGGAAGAAGGGGGAAGGAGGCGCGGGGAGAGGGGTGGACAGGGGGAAGAAGGGGGAAGGAGGCGCGGGGAGAGGGGTGGACAGGGGGAAGAAGGGGGAAGGAGGCGCGGGGAGAGGGGTGGACAGGGGGAAGAAGGGGGAAGGAGGGGGGCCAGAGCATGCCATCAGAGCCCAGTGCAAGATAAACTGCTTCTTTCCCAGCATATCAGACGCAATATATACCCACTAAAAAGGCTTGTTAAACTACGCAGAGCAGATGACTGCTTTTCATGCTTGGTCATATGAAGTTCAAGATGCTGCAATGCCTGCACGATCAACCACATCGGAACATGCACAACTACCAGCGGCACATGCACTGCACAATCCCTCACCAATGACGCTGGTCCCACCTAGACAAGGAGAATGGATAACACAATATCCTCCTTGGGATCCTAGTCTCTGCCCCCCAGACCGACCCCAAGCGCTACTACTTGGGGCTAAACCCATCTCTCCTCCTCCCTCTCCCCCCCCCCCCCCCGCTCCCCCCGGGGGCTGTGTACCCCACCCACTCACCCACTTTATGTGTCACTGTTGCAACCAGCCTTAACCCAGCTCTACCACGTGGGCCCCCGCCCACCCACCCACTCACACCCTGTGCACCCCACCCACTCACCCATCTTATGAGTCACTGTCGCCACCAGCCTAAATCCAGCTCTACCACCCTCACTCTTCCGACCATCCCCCGTCATCCTCTCCTCTGCCACCGCCTTCTGCTCCCTACTCGCTGCCGACGCCCATGCCCGCGCCATTGCCGCCGACACTGCCGCCGCCGCTGCCAGCCCCACACCCGAGCTCCCCTCATCATCATCCAGTGACACAGCCGCCAAATGTTCATCATCATCAGCATCGCCATCGTTAGGCCCATGTGGCTCATCTGCGATCTGGCCAGCCGTCACACTGCCACTAGTGCCGCCGGTGCCACCACCAGCTGCTGCCCCGCTGTTTATGAGAGTGTAGGCCATCATCATTGACAGCAGCCGATCGACCGTCAGTGCAGGACGCTGCTGCTGCTGCTGCTCAAAGCCTTCTGTGAACGGACCTAGACCACTAGACTGCCGCCATGATGCGTCACCAATGTCACCCGACACACCCGATGCTGATGACACTCGAAGGGAGCTGCCAATGTCATCTTGGCGCCATGGGTCTGGAGTGGTCCATGTGCGGCGTAAGGGAGACAGGTCGCTTGAGCGCGCTGTCAGGCTTAGTGTGCCGAGCATGGGTTCCCCTAACATGCTGTCACCTGCTAAGCCACCCCTGGAAGGAGCGACTTCTCTAGCTGCTGCTACTGCTGTTGCTGTTGCCGCTGCTCCAGTGGGGGATGGTAGAGGTCCATCTGCCGCTGTTCCTGCTGCTGCTGCTGCTGATGATGATGCGTTCTTTGCTGCTTCTGCTGACTTTTGGTATCCAGCACCCAAGCCTTGGCATTTCAAGGTGGTTTCTGTAGCAGGGATTGCCCATGGGGATAAGCTCCCCTGCTGCTGCTGTTGTTGAGGGAAGCTGCATGCTGCTGAGGTGCTAAGGGCACGTGGGGAAAAGAGGACTGGGGTGTTCTGGCGACTGAAATTGGAGGAGCAGCGTAAGACTTTGCGCAAGCGGGCGGTACGTGCTGCTTCCTCTTCATACCTGCCAAGCAATAAAGGGTGCAGGCTTACGGAGTGTAGTAACCACATTTCCAGGAGGCTTTGTGCAGGGGATTGGTCCTTGATATTCAAGCTGCTGTGAATGTGATATCAGAAATCATGGGGGCAACAGAATGTCATGGGGCGGACGTATATCTAGACTCAGAATCAAGCAAAGACTTCACTGACCCGCTATGCATATGCCCATGCATGGTTGACTGACAGGTGCCCCATAACAGAAGCCATTAAACCCTACTCCCTGGGCATTACCCTATGTCCATACAATTGGGGGCTGCATTGCAGATGGCATGTGCGCTGCGGCACACGTTGGTACAGACTCTTGCTTCAAACTCGTACTAGCTGCCATGTGACATGCATGTGATCACTGCAGGCCTGCATGAGACTGCTCTTGGACAGTACGACCCCTACCGCGACCCTTACTGCTGGAGCAGGTGGCACATCCAAAGACACATAATAACTAAGCTAGGTGCACGAAGGCCATGCCGCACCTCGACTTCCAGGCTTTGGCTTCCGCCTTCCAGTACTGGACCTCGTTGCTTACGTGTTCTAGCTGCTGAGTAATGTCCCCCAGTACGGAAGATACCACTGCAGTTGAGGCACGCTTGAGACCTACGTTACCTAGAGAAGCACAAGAGCTCGAGGTTTTTCAATCTCACCTTCTAGGGCTTGATTGCATCTACCCTGTGCTCCACTGACTGACACGGTTGCGGACATCCCGACGATATCACGAAATGATCGACACGCTTCCTTCCATCTACAACGGTTGCAAGCACTGCAGAAACTGCTTAGGAGGTGGCCCGCGGCGCTTCGAACTGCGAGGCTGTACCCAATTTATTCCCTCTCGCATTCGATGAACCCTGGAGAAAGAATCTCATGGTCACTGCCCTAGTCAAGAATCATGCAAATCCAGGGTCTATCTCTTAAAACAAAGGCAGCTCGCTGACAATCAACTGCCTGACTGATCGAGAGGATGAGAGTTCGCTGTCATTGAGCTGGATGTATTGCCTTTGGCGTAACTGCAATACAACCGGGGTAATTCTGAACAGAGCAACTGCATGGCAGCAGCCAGCAATGAGAAAAATGCAGCAAACCATTTGCCTGCCACAGAAATCGGGCCTGATTGGGCCGAGCGGATTGGCGAAAACTGAGCCATGGCAGATACTCAAACCGCTGCTCGTTTGCTGGTGGTAGGGCAGCCTGGGGTAGGCAAGTCCACTGTTTTGAAAGCCCTGGGATGTACTGCACAATGCCAAAACGGGCGTTGCGTCCTGCAGCTAGACACCAAGTACTACACCGTCGATGTAGCCGTTGAGGTTATCGAACCGTCTGCAAACATCCCAGACTGGACTTGTCCAGATGGCCTGCTGCTTGTTGTAGATGCTAGCGATGAAAGTACATATGGAGCCGTGCATGCATGGGCGGCAGGCTACGACTTAGACCAAGCAGAGGTCCGCCTGCTGATCGCCAACAAGTCAGACCAGTGCAAAGACACGCCATGTGCCTGGCACCAAGCGGCACTGGACTGGTGCGTAGACGAAGGATTCGAGTACGTCAGCGTCGCAGCTGCTGCCCCTCAAGCTGATGCCAAGCTAGCATCCGACGAAGACCAGCAAGGGATGGCCCGAGTAAGATCTGCCTTAGAAGCCAACATGTGGCCAGGCCTGGAATACAAAGGAGGCACCCCAGGCCGCATGAGCGCGCAGAAACCTGCAGCATCCCACTTACAGGACGATGCGGCCCCTTCTTCCAGCAGAGAAGCTTCAATAGCAGCAGCAGCAACACCAGGGGCTAGCACAGCAGGGCCAGCTATAGCAGCAGCAGGTGGTGCAAGCCAGCAAGATGGGCAACCTGCAAGCTCAGCGGTTTGGGATGCTTCAGAAAACCCCTTCATGGCTGGGCTAAAACCCCCTGATGATGTTGACACAACAGATCAAGATGAGGCAGACCTCATGGCAGGCCTCGACAACTTCGAGAGGTTGCTATCTGAGATGACAAGTAAGCTACAAGACTGTGTTTGCCTCGTCATAGGATAGGGCCGAGTTTAGTGGGGGCTGAGCGAAGTTAATGCCTGCATGTAATGCCACTCTTAGCTCTAACCTAGGATTCTAAGGAAGGATGTATGTGATGGTAGCAGGTAATAGCCAAGAGCCACAATATATCTCTTAACATAGGTTCTAAAGAAGGATGTATGTCCTGAGAGGAGGTGGTAGCCAAGAGCCACGCTTAAGTCTCTAACCTAGGTCCTAAAGAAGGATGTATGTCATGATAGCAGGTGGCAGCCAAGAGCATGCTGCAACAGCTGGCGGCCATGGCAGGCTTTGCTGTGTAGCACTGACATGCTGCAATCATGGGTTCTGACAGCATGAACACCTGGGGCCTTTGTCGGTGGGTCCTGGTGGCAGCGGCTTTACTGGGTCTGCTGTTGCAAGTAGCTTCTGCTTAGCCTACGCCCGCACTCGCCTCTTGCCTTTCAGATATGTTGAGCATGCGTCCTCTGCTTGAAGTCATTAGAAGATGTAACATCAGTAGGCATGGGAGACGCTGGGTAGGCTCTGGCAGGCCGCAGTTATGGGTTTTGACAGCTTTATAAACTGACGGGGACTTTCTTGATGGGGCCTGGCGCCAGCAGCAGCAGCATCGGTGTATTGTTACTTTACACACGGCCTTCTGCTTTGTTTATGTTCCACTGTCTCTGCACTCTGCAGTTCCTTCTAGATACACCAAGCAAGCCCCTTCTGCTTTGTGTCTTGAGACGATGCTTTCTGCTAGGTTGCCTTGCTGTGTGTCTTGAGACGATGCTTTCTCCTAAGTTGCCTTGCTGTTTATCCTGAAACAATGCTTTCTGCTAGGTTGCCTTATTTGAGATAGGTCACTGCACAGCCGCGGGACCGTGCAGCACCCCTCACATGACTGCTTCATCTTAGCATCTTAGTATACTTGGAGATTCAATGGCATGTAGTATCTTTTCATACACAGCATCAGGACTGGAACCTGCATACAGGAACCTGCATAGAGACTCCTGCAGCCCACAATCAGTGCTCTGTTCGTGCTGTGCATGTGCCTGCTATCTTGGAACTACATGTAGGCTTGAGGTGATTCCAGAGTAGCAGCCCCCCCACACATTCCCCCAACAACCCCACACCCCCTCCCCATCCCCACCAAACATGTCTTCTCAGGTCGAGAGCTGTCTTGAGAAGACATGTGCTCTCCAACATCTGGAGGAGTCATACAGTAGGGGCTCATCCCCCAATTCGTTTCAAATGTTTGCAATGTGTGATGTTCATGTGTTCAAAACCTTCTGTTGCATGGAGCCCTGTGCTTTCAGTTGCTCCAACTGCAAGACAGCATCCTTATGGCAATTGGACATCGTGATACGTTTCTGTAAGCTTGAGACAGCTACAATACTTCGAGTAGGATGCCTGATGTATAGCCTTGGTTACCTGGCAGCATGGGAGTCCACCTGGCATCCCGGTCGAACTGAATAACATGCTGTTGAAAGTGCTGATCACTTACTCATTTGGGGAGCTGAGCATGTGTGTTGCTGGCTGCTGCTGCTAATGCTGCTTGGTTGCCCAGGGGTACGAGAAACAGCAGCTAATTTGCCTGACAAGCAGCGGCGAGATTATGTTGCAGCCATGGTAGCTCAGATGGCTGGATTGATGGGGCTGGAGGATGAGGAAGACAGTGAGTAGCCAGACCACTAAGACCTCAGTTGTGCCCAGCAAGTGAGAGGGTGGGTTCAGCATGGTTTTGGCACCATTGCTCTTCAGTTTATGTGGAAGCAAGGAAGGCATGAGTGCTTCCTGCTGCTGTGCGGTAAATTCATAGTCAGTATGGGCTGTTTGCTTTTTGGCAGTGCTGCACGCACTGTGGTAGAGGATTGGTGCAGTGTGCACTTAAGCGTTAGCGAGATGAGGCGTGACATGCATCAGCAGCACTTCACTTGTTTTAGTTTCCAGTCGCACATCTCCATTCACCATTCATAAATTCATGTAAGGCATCAAGCTTTTAGGCGTAGTAGCAGGGTTAAACATTAAGCTGCTCGAATTTGGCTGGCCTGACATACCGGTACATTGGCTATTTAGCGAGAGATCAGGGTGGGCAGGAGATCTGGGTGGAGGGAGCAAGTTTGAGAGGCTTGGACACGGACTTTGATGGGGCCGTTTGATAATCTGTAATCTGTAGCAGATTGTAGTCCTATATGTTTGCATCTGTCTGGCTGGACACAATCAGGTGCACTTGTCTTCCATGCCGGGTACCTGGACGCACGGGGACGCACCGGGTATCTAGATAGTGCTTGCAGTGTTTAGCGCTTGCAGTGTTTAGCTTGTAATTTCCTGGGTCTTTTGAATGGTCTGGCAGCTGTGGCTCTCTAGCGGTCTCGCCTCTTTGTCTCGATATCTGCTCTCCACATACTAACAAACGGGCTGGAGTTATGCCACGGGTGCTGCACGGCCCGAAAGCTGTGCAGTCATCTATCTCATATCTAGATAGATACCGCCCTAGGGACCAGATTACACCACCGCAGCATGGCCAAGACTTCAGCGTGATGCAAACGAGCAAGCACTCTAAGCTTGCCTCGGGGCGGGGGAGAAGCCGCCAAAACAGCCACACCATGCTAGGAGTAATTGGCAGCGTGGGATCCCCTAACACCCGTCTAAGGCCCTGCAAAAATCTATGCAAGCGCACACAACCATCCCACTGCCCATGCCTGACACCTCCCGTTCCATGCAGTACTTCCAACCCACCACCTATATAGATTGTGGAATACTTGCAAGTCCTTGCCATGAAGACCACATATGCATACAGCACCACCTCTGGGGTTTCCTGCCAACACCGCCACAGAGGCTATCATACAAGGCGATAAGAAACTGAAGAAGTTACTCCCGTGCAAACCATATAGTCGGTGGGCGAACCATAGTGTTTGTTATGTTATGTGCCGGGCTGTGCCGGGAGCCAGGCATAAAACTTCTGCAGCTTGACCCTCGACCAGCAAATGTGTGGAGGCCTCTGGAATGATTTTAGTCACTGAGCATGCTGCCAGAGCAATCTTTTGGCTCCGCCACACCTTCTCTTGCCTTTGTGGTTTGCAGCTTAAGTTTACTCACTCAGGTGCAGGTCTCCAATACTTAACATTAAAATGCACGTCTCACTCAGGTCACGGTCACTCACTCCAGTGCACAGCGATGCCTACCACATTCATTACTCAGACACCATGTTTGGCCGACAGAAATGTGATCAGTGGGAAAACACCTGCACACAAGTAGCTTACATCTGAATTCTACACAACCTGGCCCTGGCATCCGGCAGCAGCCAAAAGTGCTGCGTCAGTGATAACCTCCGCTGCAGAAGGGCATGCGCTTCAACTGCAAGGGTATCCCACTCCTCGACAGATGTGCAAAACACGATATTTCCACGGTTGCCTCAATGGCACCTGTATTGCATTGTTTATCCAAGTAACAGCCCTGGCTGCACCCAAGATGTGCAAACTGGTGCTCCCTCATCCCCCCCTAGCAACACAGATGACACAGCAGACCTAGAGCCAAGCTCACTTCTTGGTACTGACTCCACATGCTCATAGCTTGCATGGGTCCACTGCTTTGTTCCCTGCTGCTGCTGCTGTTGACCCTGGTGCACGGGGTTCTGCAGAGAATGCCCCTGCTGCTGCTGGGCGTCCATTGTGGCTGCGTTTTGCTTTCCAGGAAGCTGGCCACAGCATGCCAACCTATAAGCCTGCAGCAGCTTGGCATCTGCAGCAGCTGCCTGAAGTGCTTCAAGTGCAGCTGCAAGATCCTGGAATGCTGCATCCAGGAAACTGCTAGAGGAGCTTGGTTCACCGCTTCCCCTTGTGCCTGCTTCAGCTGCTGTCTGTGCTGCTTCTGTCCCAGCTCCAAACGGAGCTGCCGTGACCCCTTGAAACATGTTGCTGTGTGCAGCATGCTGCCAAGAAGCTTCTACTGTGACTTTCCTTGACAGGTGGTAGTGGTCCGATGGCGCCTTACTGTTCTGTAAGGGTTGAGCCTGGGCTTGCTGTGCTGCTGCTGGGGGAGGTGGCTTCACGGAGGTAGGGCCCTGGAGGCTTTTGTGGATGGTAAGTGCTGCCGCTGTGAAGGCGCTGATGATAAGGGCAACCTGGTCAGGGAAAGCACCCCAGCGTAGAAAGAGGGTGTGCAGGAGGTGCTGCACATGATTGTGGGTGGTAGAAGCTCCTGGGGTTGCAAGGGATCCCTGTGTAGCAACGTGGGGAGATACAGCTCAAGGTGGCTGAACAATAGCAGATGAAGCAGGCAATTGAGAAGGATTGAGAGACGTCAGCCAGCAGGTGAGATTGCTCATGTGCATGATGCCAGAGGCATTGGCGTATGACAGTTATGCTTGTGCCTGATAGGAGTCGAAGAATGCTTACTTCTGCTGAGTTGAGGCCATGCTGCAAGACCAGCGTACAAGAGCAGATCTGGTAGAGGCTATCGTAGCTCAGGACAAAGTCCTTGTCTCCGGCTATGCTCAAAAGTCCTTGAAAGGCTTCCTCAGTCAGAGGCATCAGGAGCGTCCCAGAGGCCGGTGCTTCCAGCAGCACAATTTGGGTACAGGAGAGTAAACTCACAGCTCTGCAGACTGACTGCTGTCTGTAAGCTGGTCAGTCTGAGAGCACTCATGCCCGGGAAACAGGAGCTGCGAACTCCAGCTTCGGCCAGAGTCATACGACTACTCAACGGATGACTTTCGCAGACTATAGCGCCAACAACCAATCAAATGCTGCTGAAGCCGGGAGCGGTGACTTTTGAAAGTTGCTGTTTCGTCACTCAAGTGTCACTGGGTCACCTGCTCTCACTCGATGAATTCAACCGACCTCGACGGCATGCTCATGCCCAGTGTGCGTTTTAATGCAATCAACATGCAACGGCGTTTTGCTGCTTTCTTCCGTCTGTGCTTCTCTGACTCCCGAACACCATTGTATTGGCATGCCACAAGGATCGACCTCGCACGTGCAGGACTCTTGCACACCCTTCTTGGCGCTCTAGCATTTGCCATTTTCCTAGTTTCACTTGACACCTTGCTTACTCCAGTGGCAGCCATGTCTGGGGAACTTCTGACTCAACTACAAGACCAGCTTAACGTGCAATCAGAACAGTTGTTCAACTGCATTGGGAAGCTGCAACGAGATGCCCCGCCACAAGCCCTGGACAAAGAGCCCGTCATAGCACCCACACCAGAAAACAGCATCGACGTGCAGGAAGAAACCCAGCGAATGACCCAGGAGCTGATCGAACAGTTCAAGATTACAGAGGAGCTGATTCAGAAGATCCCTCAAGACGAAGCCTCAGAGGAAGAGCAGTACGCACGCATCCGTGCTCTGCAGGAGGAGCACGTGCAGGTTGCGCAGGAGCTCGCCCAAGCACTGGAAGATGCAGAGCAGCTGCTGGAGCAGTACCAGCAAGCATATGCACGGCTAGCAAGGCATCAGCTGCAGCAGAGTGCCGCTGCTGTGCACCCGCCATAATCTTGGCTTACCTCATGCTTTACAAAAAGTCTGCATCGGCTCGTGCCTCAGAAGTTCTGTGGGTTCTCAGAGTCCATGTGACTGAGGACTTGCACCTCCCATCTGAATCAGGCTCATGCCTGTGCTATTCAAGCTATGAAGCCCAATCCCTTTCTTCGCTGAATGCCAATGGCGATTGCACCCTGGGTGTCCGAGGGGTAGCGCTTCCCTTCCCGAAAAGGAGATGCGCCACGCTTTTCTGGCAAGTGTCACTTCTTCCCAGCTTACCTCAGCTTGCACTCCTGCAGGGAGCCTGCAATTGTAGCTGCTGGGCGTGTAGTTTACGCATATGTTGTCACATGTGTACTTCTGCATAATGAGGGCATCCCATCCCATTAGTTGTTTTTGCTGTCATGATGCCAGCTTGTGCGGTGGCCCTATGGCATGTTGCTGTGGCATGTAACAAAGTGCATCAGGGCAGAAGAGATTTCCTCTGGAACGTATGCCCTAGTCTGCTCAGCAGGGATACGGGATCCTGTGGGACACCCACATGGTAGTTTGGGCTCGTTCCAGTAAACTCTGACTTGCCCCATGACCCCGCTGGAAACCATCACTTGGACTTACGAGTCCTTACTTACCTCCGTGCCAGGATACCTATTGAGTTTGTAGCCACGCAATGCATGTGGTGACTGTGGCGCAGTGCGCATGCTTATGGGTTTTGCCATTGTACATTGTACACGACAGGCACATACTTGGAATGGACAGCAATGAAGGGTAACTGTGCTGTTGCAGCTCCTATATGGGGGTTGCACTGTAAGATGGTGTCAAGCAGGCACGTCAACTGTAAGAGCCTGCAAGACAAGTCTAGTCTTCTGAGACACCCATGCTTGGTTATGTGGGCAGCCATGGCTTCATGAGGCTGTGCAGAAGGGCATTGCGTTGCTTCTGCGCAAGAGTCTAATTGATGGAAGGCTACTGTGTGTACACTATAGCAGGTTTGGCTGCGCCATATGGAGGGCAGCAGGACTCCTGCATACAAGTATATAGTCCCAGTACACATACTTTACCAGATTACCGCTTCACCCTACCTTCTGAAAATTGTGGTGCGGGCGGGTTGTTGGGAACTAGTTGACCGAGTTGAAGCCGCTGTAGTCTTTCCATTTGCTGGTAACTTTCACTGTATGCAAGATCCTGTGTTGAGTTAGTGATTGTGGCCTTGTGAGCTTTCGTTGGCTCCAACGGATGCCATCTTGGGCTAGTTGGAAATGTTTGTATCCGTTCATTCATCTGCTAGGGCTCAGTGGTGAAGTGCTCCTTCTTGTTCAGGGGTGTTTAGGCACAACTGTGAACGTAATCCAGGACACTGATAGTCAAACGCCAGCAGCCAGCGCCATCAGTTCTGAGAGGCAAAACGTGGGTCTGCGCCTGATTGCAGTGAGTACCAGCAGCCGACCTACACATGGGCCAGTACGGTTTTAAAATGCCAGGCACGTCAGAAGTATGTGAAGTCTTCTATATCACATATTATGTCTAACCCGGTTGGAGTCATGCTTGGGTGCTGCACGGCCCAGAGGGCAGTGCAGTGGTCTCTCTTATCACATATTATGTCTAACCTACAGTTCTCTACCTCGTCTACGGGCACCTTGTACTTTGCCTCTCTTTGGTTCCACCCGTTTGGATCGGATGGTTCTTCCTTCAGAGGTGACCCCAAAGCCCCGTTCGGTACTGCACCTCAGTGATGCGCCGGATATCGTGATGTCAAACATGTAGTACGCCCAGTTGCCGGACAGCACATCACCAATAAACACCCACAGTTGCTGTGGCGTTGCACCCGTGCCGGAGGATGTACCATTGATGAATCACATACACTTGCGCTTTCACACTGATAAAGTTCAGTCCACAAGCTGCCACTGTCTGGCAATGACCACAGCTGTCTAAGCCGTCTAGTCATATAATACTCTGGAGCTCATGACTACATCAAGGACAAGACATGCACGCCATCAAACATGCTTCTGGCGTCTGCCTACACTCTTAACCTTTACATGGACTCCCACTACGCAGCTGTCGAAATGCAGTCAACTATGCATGCATGAGTAGTGCCACGTCAGGTGGCCAGTTCCCCCTGTTCACTTTCTAGCAATGAAACATCAGCTGCACATGTAGTGTCATCAGAAAGAAAGCCTCAATGTGAGTAATGCCAGCAGACCTCCTAGGCACCAACGACTTACGTGATTGAAAGGAGCAAGTCATGTCAAGCAGAAGCACGACCCACTCAACATGGCATACCCGCATGGAGGCAGCAAGGTTAGGAAACTAGTAGCAGTGGATCTGCATCATGCATGCAGCACATACTGGTACCCAGAAGCCGCTAACCAAACCTAGTGTGTTGTAGCCACCTGGTAAACAGGCTGCACACCCAACCACTACCTGTCGGTTTCCTCCACTTACATACCATACACTGCCTAGGATCAGACCAATCGCTACCATTCTTAGAACCTCATCATGTTTGCATGCAAATAAAAGGGCGAGCATGCAGCACACCTCATCTGCTTTCCCTTACATATCATTTACCCACCCTTACGGCGCAGAGCCTTCACCTTCCTCCTCCCGCTTTGCTCCTGTGGCGGGGCCGCCCCCATGGAGAAACCACCTGCACCCCCAGGAGGAGCTCCACCAAAAACTCCAAACCCTGGTGCAGCAAGCCCGGGACCCTGCTGCCCAAACCCTGCTGGCTGCTGCTGCTGTGGCGCCTGTGCCCCAAAGGGAGCCCCAAACCCTGACTGTGCCTGCTGCTGTGGCTGAGCACCAAAGCCAAACTGTGGAGGCTGCTGTGGTGCTCCAAAGGTAGGAGCTTGAGCTGCTGCGCCAAAGGTCGGGACCTGCTGCTGCTGCTGTGGTGGCTGCTGTTGACCAAAGCCGAAGGGCTGCTGCTGCTGCTGCTGTGGAGCGGCTCCAGGCTGCTGCTGCGTTCCGAAGCCTGTGAAACCAGGGAGGCTGCCAGAGCTATGCAGTGACGGCTGCTGCTGCGGCTGTACCCCAAACCCAAAATTCCCACCTGGGGCCACAGGTGGAGCTGCTGGTGCTGCTGGTGTGCCTGCCCCAAAGGAAAACATGCCCCCAGGTGCTGCTGGTGCTGCTGCTGTAGGTGCTGCTCCTCCTGCTTGGGACCCAAACTGGAACGAAGAGGCAGGTGGGGTCGACGTGCTTGAGAAGGGGGTTGTAGCTCCAAACATAGGAGCAGCCGAAGGAGCCGCTGTCGCTGTAGGTGCTGCTGTTGCCGGGGCACCAAAAGTGAATGGTGCTGCTGCTGGTGCACTGACAGTGCCACTGCTAGGTGCTGAAGCAAAGGCAGAAGCTGCACCAGACCCCAGCCCTGCCCCACTGCTGCCAGTAGCTGCTGCTGCTGGTCCAGCTCCAAACATGAAGCCAGTGCTCGGAGAACTGCTAGGGATAGCAGTGCTTGCTGCTGCAGGTGTGCTGCTACCAATACCACCAGCAGCTGGAGCTCCAAACGTGAAAGGAGCGGTCCCAGAACTGGTGCTGGTTGCTGCAGCAGCTGAGCCTGTCCCAAAGGTTGACTGCACCATGCCAGCAGCCCCAAAACCCCCCAGGGCAGGCGCAGAGGCAGCTGGTGCTATTGACGGAGCAGAGCCAGCTGGAGCAGCAGTCGATGCCCCTGTCAAGCCAAACGCAGGAGATGCAGGCCGCACATCAGCTGCTGTAGCAGCTGCTACTGGGGTACCAGTGTTTGCTGCTGCTGGCACAGCCCCTGCGCTGGTAGAACCTCCAACCCCAAACATGAAACCACCAGAAGAAGCAGGGGTAGAAGCGGCAGCTGGGGTGCTGCCAGCCGCATCTGCTGATGGTGCGGTGGCTGCTGATGTTCCCCCCATCCCAAAACCAAAGCCCGCAGCTGCTGCTGCTGCTGCTCCGCCGGTTCCGTCCTTTGCTGCACCAGGGCCTATCCCAAACACAATAGGTGATCTGCTGACAGGCTCCTTGGCTGCACCTGCAGCTGCTGGTGTGCTTGTTGACGCTGCAGCAGCTGCAGTGTTTCCAATGGTAAACGCCGACCCGCCTCCAAAGCCGCTCCCGTTCGCACCACTAGCTGGGAGTGGCTGCCCAAAGCCCCCAAACCCTGGAGTAGCACCTCCGCTCTTGCTAACCCCACCAGCACCACCCTGGTCTGGAGCCTTCTGAGCTGCTACATCTGCTTGCCCAGCAGCAGCACCAGTTGCCCCAGGTGTAGCTGCTGATGGTGCAGCAGCAGCACTAGTGGCAGAGGGCACAGCCCCAAAGGAAAAAGCTGGCGGTGCAGCAGCAGGAGTTGCTGAAGCTGCTGCTGCACCACCAGCGCTTGGAGTGGTTGCAGCGGCTGCACCACCAAAACTGAAGGGAGCACCCGCAGGAGTTCTGGTAGGGCCAGCAACCAAGGGCGACCCAAAGGGTAAAGCTGATCCAAGAGCTGGACTACTGCTAGGTGCAGCAGGTGAGGCAGCTGCGTCCTTTCCGGCTGGCGTACTGACAAAGCTGAAGCCAGGAGAGGGTGCGGCTGCTGTTGATGTCTTTCCCGCGCAAGCTTCCGAGGGGCCATCCTTCTTGGGCACCTCCCCTCCTTGCCGTGCTGCCTGCTGCTGACCATTGGGCCCCTTGGTGTCTGACGAAGGAGTTCCCAACCCATCCTCCCTCCCTGCTGCAGCTGTTGCAAAGAATGAAGAGGGCATTGGCTGCTTCACTACCTCCCTTTTCTGTTCTGCCCCACCCTTTACTGCTCCACCGGCGCCCTTCTCCTCCACATCCTCATCATCTTCTTCATCTGCTGATGGTGCACTGAAAACTCGCCGCTTCCCAGCTCCGAGCTGTGCGCCACCCGTCTCAACCACCCGGCCTGCCCTAACAGGTTGAGACCTGCTACTTGGCACTCCTTCAAAAGCCCCCTCGGCACCTCCACTAGCAAACCTGAAGGCGCGCCCCGTGCTCCCCGCCACACCATCACCTGTGGTCCCACCAGCTGATCCCACCCCCTCCCCTTCTGCTTGCACTCCACCAAACATTACACCCGTCTGCACATCAACAGACCCACCCGGTGCTGCAGCTCCGGTCCCATTCCTCTCAGTAGCTGCTTGCAAAGCAGCAGGTTCCTCCAGCTCGTCGTCTGAGCTAGTATCTGGCAGAGGCACAGCAGCTGCTTCCTTCACCTTGTCTACCAAGCAGCTTGGGTCAGAACCTGCTGGCAACTGAGCCTCAATCGCAGCTGGTGGTGGCTGATTCTGCCGGTGCGGGAAGAAGCTCACTCGTCCTGCTGCCTTGGGCGTTACTGTGCGTGTTGCTGCTGCCGAAGGGGCTGCAGTTGGAGCTCCGGCTGCCACTACTCCTCTATCCTGCTGCTGCTGATCATCCGTCCCCAACCCAGACCCTGCCACAGAACCACCAGTGAACCTGAAGCCTCCAGGTGTGGCACCAGCAGCAGCAAGCCGCTGGTCGGCCCGTGCGAATGGGTCAGCCTCTGCTGCTGCAGGAGCCGCGGGTGCTGAGGACCCAGCAGCAGTTGCTGCAGCAGAGGATGATGCACCCCAGAAGCCCTGCTGCTGCCCCTCAGCTTGGACCCCACCCCTTCCTGTGCTTGCTTGCGGTTGAGAATTCGGTGCAGCAGTGGGAAGTCCGGCAGGATAAGGGCATCCTGACACAGGCTGGGGTTTGGTGAACTCATAGGTGGGTGGCTTGATACCCTGACCAACCTTCCCAGCAGAGATCCTCCCCAGCATAGCTTGGTAAGTCTGGTCTAATGCATTCACAGGATGTGTGAACACATAGGAGCGGCTGCTGCCTGGCACAGTTCCATTGCTCAACGGCTGATGCTGCTGGTTGCTGGTAGAAGGTCCTGCAGGAGGAGCTCGTGCCGAAGCAGCTGCAACTGCTGATGCTGCAACTTTAGCTGCTGCCGCTGCATCAAGCTGCTGCCGACCGACCTCCTGACGCTTGCGGGCTTCCGGCGTGAAGAAGTTAGTGGCGTTGGCCGGTGAAGGACTCGCCAGCTCAACATCTCCCAAGCCATGGAGCTTTGACTGCTGGGGCAGTGGGTGCCAAGGGGTGTGACCAGCAGGTCCTGGTAGTCCTGCAACACGTGCACGGTACATGCATCAGCCCTTGTTTTGATTGAACTCATTTGTAGACATGCCCCTGGCAGTACATGCACTTGAGACTGACACTGTCCAGTGCGACCATCACCGAAGCTTCTTTGCGCCCCATAGCTTACAGATATGATCTGATATATCCCATTGTATGTGTGGCCAAGCATAGTGCCACTCAAGAGTGTACCCCTGCAGCTAAGCTATGCTTAAACTGAGGCATTCAAAAGCCACTCTGAGGTGCTTTCTCATCAAGCACATAAACCTGTGGCCACTCTCAATTAACACTCCAGAGGCAACTCCTACGATCAGTCCAGTGCAAAAGTGCAGGTACCGGTGTGCAGAAGCAGTGGCTTATACCAAGTTAAATGCATGCAAATCCATGCTCACCTGGTGTTCCTTCTATTGCTGAGCCGGGTGTCATCTGCGGTCCCCCAAGAGCAGGTTTCCCACGTGGAGTAGTGAACATGTTGTCGCCGGGAGAACCAAATTCAAGGCGATTAAGAGGAGGGGCAGCACCAGGACTCTGCTCAGTTGCCGGGGCAGCAGTACGTCCACCCTGCAACCATAGAAAGCATGTGGGCTGAGTGAAGTGCAGAACAGGCTGCGTGACAGAATAGCAGCCTTCTAACAGGGTGCAGGGATCCATGAGAGACCACAGCATAGACGAGGATGCCCTGCAATGGGTGAAGACCGGCACATGATAACATAACGCTTGCCACTGCCACAACGAATCGCAGAAAAGTTGAAGAAGAATACTGCATAACGATAGTGTGCTTAAAACCATGCCTCTCCATCATCCCACCCACCAGCCTCAGTATATTGTGTCATCAGGAGGTCAGCAACTTAAGCATTTTGAGCATCACGGGCTGTTTGCATGGGTCTTACAGGGAAGGGAGTAGAGGAAGGGAGTCAAGATACCTTTTGTGAGATCACTAGGACAGCACAGAAAGGTCAAAGAATACTGCATAACTATACCATTTCTTAAGGCCCTGTCTCTCCACCGTCCCATCCACCAGCCTCAGCATACTGTGTCGTCAGCAGGTCAGGAACTTAAGCATTCTGAGCATCACGGGCTGTTTGCATGGGTCTTACAAAGAAGAGAGAAGAGGGCAGTCAAAATGTCTTTTGCTATGAGTACTAAGACAACACAGAAAGATCGAAGAACACTGCGTAACTATACCGTGTCTTGAAACCCTGTCTCTCCATCATCCCACCCACCAGCCTCAGCATACTGTGTCGTCAGCAGGTCAGGAACTTAAGCATTTTGAGCATCATGGGCTGTTTGCATGGGTCTTACAGGGACGAGAGTAGAGGGAAGTCAAAATGCCTTTTGCTAAGAATACTAGGACAACACAGGAAGGTCGAGGAATACTGCATAAATATACCATTCCTTTAAACCATGCCTCTCCATTGTCCCACCCACCAGCCTCAGCATATTGTATCATCAGGACGTCAGGAATTAAAACAAATAATAAACATCATGGGCTGTTAACATGGATTTACAGGGAAGTGAGTAGAGGTCAGGGAATAAAAGGTCAGAATACCTTCTGCTATAAGCACTGAGACAACCATCCCCCTGCAAATGACAGTTAAATTCGGAGCAGAGACTGGTACATGAGACTAGTCCCCTCTGTTCTGTCTCAGCAAGCTGTTGTAATCAGCATATCAGGAGTTATAGTTTAGTTTACCATCACTGGCAGGGACAGAGGGACCTCTATCAAACACCAGCTTCGCTTGTCACAGCATGGCATCACAAAACGAGCCGGCTGAGACAGAGTCAACACCCTGGAGCTACAGAGCTAACACCAAATCTTGGGCCTGATGTGCAGCAACCCAAGTGCCAGGCGGAAGCACATGCAATACACTAACTCGAGAAAGCACAGTATTCGTGAAGCCCTCACCGAATCCAGCATCTGCATGGTGACCAAGATGCGGTCTGCAGCTGGCGTGGACATCAGGGGAAGCTGAGGAGGAGCCACAGGCAGGATGCCGTCAGCTTGGTCATTGGTTTGGCTGGTGTCTGTCCCCATGCCCAAGCCAAACATAGCCCTCATCCCAGGAGACTCCACACGGTGGCGCTTGGCACCTGCATGGCAAGAAGCACAATACCGCAAGTTTGGAATCAGAGCCACCAACCTGAGCAGAACCAATCTGGTCAATGCCACCATTGGTACCTGCCTCTCATAAGTGTACCATAGAACAGCTGGCAGTACAAGCCTTGACGATACAGTCCTTTGGAACCATTGCCTTTTGCTCAGGCTCAACCTTAGCAGGCAATGGCAGAAGTTGGTGGTTCTGAGTAAGCATTTCCTGGCACACACAATTCGCAACACACCAGAACCTCACCTGGCATGCCTCGAGGCCGGTCCAGCACAGACCCTTGTTGATACTCAGCAGTGCGCTTGTCCCCTACACCCGGCGCTGGTGCAGGTGGTGCGGGTGCGGGCATTAGGACTGCGGTCCTCATGGGCACTCGTTTGTAGGGACCCTTTGCATTGCCACCCATCAGCGGTGGCCTCCCAGCCCTGCTCCCAGCCCCTCCAGCACTTAGGTTCCTGGACTGAGTGGCGCCAGGGTTTCCAACCGCCCATGTGCTGCTGCTGGGCGCTCCTGCCGCAGCTGCCCCTGGGGCCAGGCTGGTGCCAGCATTGCGCATGCCGCTTGAAGAGGGTGGCCTTGCCAACAAACCAGGACTAGTACCCCTTGTAAGTGGCTTGGCTGGGCCACTGAAGAAGCCTCGGGAAAGTGGCGGAAGTCGTGCTGCTGCAGGTGCTGCAGCAGCACCTGCAGCAGAGGCAGAGCCACCTGCACTGCTGCTAGAGGGCTGGTCTTCTTCTGCTGCAGCTTGGTGATTGGGGGTGGCCGCCATGGACAAAGGTGTTGCACGCCTGGACATGGGTGTGCCTGTGATGCCATGGAAGGCGTCTCCTGGGCCTGCTGTTTTGAGGCCTGGGATGGGGGTCAGAGCGCGACGGTTGCCTGCTGTGCTGTACCTGTTTTCACTGCATTATGGCAAAAGGCACAACCTTTTGTCAGGATCTCTGGCAAGGGACACCCAAGCACCATGCCTCCAGGACCCTTGCAGATGCCTTGATTGTCACATGCTCAGCTCCCATGCATGTGCAGGAAGCCCACAACTCTGCAACATATCCAGAAGGTAAGGGTGCTTCAGAGGATCCTAATGCTTTTCAGGATGGGCTCAGATGGACGAATGTACCAATCGCCCTAAGCAGAGAAGCTCAACATGTGTGCAGACACGCAGCCAGGTGACAAACTACTGGACAGATGGCAACACTCATGTCACCCACAGGTCCCAGTCACCAGGCATTTCCCTTTACTCTGAAAATAACTGCAAAAGCACCATGCAGGCCTTGCAGCATGGCCACTCAGGAGATGGTGCTGGTACTGAAAATCTTGGCACTCACTTAGGCCGCTGATAAGGGTGGGATCTGAATCCACCTGACTGTCTCCGCATGGGCCCCAGGCTGCTCGTGGTTGGGGTGGCTCTGGTTGGGGTGGCTCTGGGTGTTGGTGCATCTTTCAAGATGTTGTATGCCCGTGCGAAGTCGCTGCTGACCAAACTTGCATCAGGAGGCTGCCAGCGGGATGGAGTAACATGAAACTCAGTACGCCTGCTGACGAACTTGTCCAGTGCATCATGCCTGTCCCCATTGGTGCAGCCGAGGACTTCACGGACCCCGTTCGCTTCAATATTTGCTGACTGCAGTGCCATGAGCAAAGTCGGTTACAGGAGCAACGACGAGAGCCCAACGCTGCATAACGGATGGGTTGAAGCTTACTTGTTCTCTGCCACTTTCTTCTTTTGGAGCAGGCTGATTGACGCCGTTAGCTCGTGGACGTGCAGGCGATGGCTGTGCAGTCTGTGCTGGTGGCATGTTCTGCCCATGCGCTGCAGGATGGCTTCATGTCAGCTCGGCTGCACACTTTACACGGTAACAACAACGGGGGAAGACAACTCACGCTGCTCATCTTGTTCCTCGGCTTCTGCTAGGTTGGGACTTGAAGATGCCCGCGTTAGACTCTTGACAACGCTGTGGACAGCCTTGAGGGGAGTGCTCACCAAGCGGCCAATGAACCCGCCTGGTGTACGTGATGGGGTGCCTTCTTCCATGACAAGTACTTCAGCTAACAGTGTGGTTCAGCTTCAGTAGTCATCTCAGCTGAGATCCTTTCTAAGACGCACAACACTTCGCACTCCTGGAGACATGCGAATGGGTCGACTAGATACGAAGTAATCCTTCTGTGACAGCTGGGTACAAACAGACAGGATTCGTCTGAGGACAGAATTTCGGCTTGGAATATAGACAGGCGACACACTCGAGACTCGAAGAGGGCACTTCGCACGCGTGCCTGAAGGAGGGGAGGGCAAGACAATGCAGGTGGCATGTTTAAAGGAAACTGATTGTTTTGTGCTAACGCGATCTTACAGGCATGAAGAAGAGCCTGCAGTCATGGGCTTCGATTGCCAAGGAGTAACCCACACGTAACTTGGTCTTTCCTTAATGGGTTAGGAAAGGAATACTTAGCGCATAACAGTTTAACTGAATGGACCTGCTGTTATCATATAAGCACTGCCCATTCAGGACCATGAGCACCGCTCCTAGCATGTGTGTAACTGGCTGGGCCGGCAGGTTGTCCCGGAATTGAAGGGCACAGCGGCCGGCAACATGGATGGTAGGCAGAAGGTGTCCAAGAAAGCACAGCAGAAGGTGGGCTTTTGTGTTGGCCGGGGCCCCTGTACTTGGCAACAAGGTTCGTTTGCCTGCGGTAGGGTAAAGGCACGACAAGAAATTCGTTGATCTGCACGCAGCTCGACGAATATAATCGAAGACAATCGAGGGGAAGGCATGGTGCCGCTTCAAGCACTCCAAGGGTACGTGCGGTGTGGGCTGTGCCAAGTACAGTTGAAGTGGGATGTGGCAGTTGTGCACATGGCCAATGTACCAATGCAGATGGTCCCATCTAGACAGCATGTCCTTTCTGTAGCTACCTCCGGGCGTGCATTAACCAAGTGAACGGCCAGTTTCCTCTGACTTTGAGTCTCCTGTATTGCTGCCAAGGCCTGTCGACTGGCCTACAGTGATGCTTCATTTAGCCTGCCGACTCAGAAGACGTTTTTGGGAGGGTCAGCGACTGGTTCACATTCTACAGCATGCGTGGAGATTTAGTGTGGGTGCAGAATGCGGAATACGGGGAAACGGTCTCAGCAGCACCATGCGTGCTATGCTACAAGTGAGAAGGGCAATGACAAGCTTAACTGCAGCTGGGCTCTTCCCTACACCATATACGGAAACTTAGAATGCGCATCCTCACACCCACATAGACATATGTGAAGTAGCCGGCCTGTGCACTGACCACCCATTGAGACTACCACTCCTCTCAACTTGCCTGCAGCCACCACGGTCCAACGGCAACGGTTCATCTTCCGGTGCTGCACCACTCAATCTCGGGCTGGCAGAGTTGCAGGCAGACCAGCTGGAGCAGCACTCACCGGGCACAACCACACGGCTCAGGTACATGTTTTGGAAGCGCAGGCGTTACAAGGTCCGGCTCCACTGGCATTCATAGTGGCGTTTCATGTGGTTGTTCTATGGTGGCTTAGAGTTTTTGTTGGTTTGTTGCTTTATTGCAAGCCTCGCACGTCTCCAATCCGTGTTTAATCTGCTAGAATGACCTGTGTTACCAATGCCAGATCTTCACAGCGGGGGGATTGTATGGACGCATGCGGATATGGCAGTAAACCTCCTGCTTAGCTTAGACGTCTTATGCTAGGGAAGGTACATGTTTTGAGGGCTCCCAGTGTCAAACCATATTCTCATTCTATGATTTCTACACCTCTCTTTCCCTGCCTCCTGCTGCCAGCCCCGATGAAAGTGTCGGGGAGGTGACTAACTCAAGAAGGAGCTCCCAAAGCGGAGATGGGTCCACAATGGGACATGTGGAGCGCCGTATCAGGCAGCTAGAAGGAGAGCTGGCCGCCTGTAAAGCAAACGCACAGCAGCAGCAGGACCCAGCCGGCAATCTAGCAAAGCGTGGGGAGATAATTCTTGCGCTGCAGGCTCAGTTAGACGAGCGGGACAGCGAGGTTGTGCAGCTTCGGGAAGCTCTGTCACAAAGGGAAGAGCAGCTACTGCAGCTGCACCAGCAGCATGATCAGGGGCTCGTTGTTGCAGGGGTCCTGGGAGCAGAGGGGGAGAGCAAGCAGGCAGTAGTACTGCTCCAGCATCAGCTGGAAGTGCTTCAGGGGCAGCTACAGCAGCAGGAGGAGCGAGCAGCAGAGCAGCTTGCAAGGCAGCATGAAGTCACACAGCAGGAGCTGTCCGTGCTCGAGGAGAAGCTTCAGCAACTTGAACAGCAGCTTGCAGCAAAGGAGGAGGAGGTGGAGGTGTTGGGAACCAAAGTTCAGCAGCATGGGGAGTCGGATGAGCTGGTTGGCCGACTGCAGGAGTTCATCAGCACCCAGCAGCAAGACCATGAACGGGAGATGCTTGCTCTTCAGGCAGAGCTGGGCAAGGGGCAGCAGGGGAAGGGGAAGCTGCAGCAGCAGATCGACGCAGAGAGGTCCCAGCATGCTGAGCAGCTCCTGAGGCTGCAGGCTGATGCAGAGCAGCAGCTCCAGGAAGTTCTGCATCAGCTTGGTGCATTGCAGCAACAGCAGGAGCAGCAGCAGGAGCAGGAGGGTAATGGTGCAGGCCTGGCTGCCGTCCAAGCAGAGTTTGTAAGTGAGCAGCAAAAAGGGCAGAAGCTGCAGCAGCAGCTGGAGGCTGTAGAAGCTCAGCATGCTGAGCAGCTGCTGCGGTTGCAGGCGGATGCAGAGGAGCAGCTACAGGCAGTGCTGCAGCAGCTGCAGGAGGTGAAAGCAGAACAACAAGTACTCCAGGAGCAACACCAGCAGCAGCTGCAGGAGCTTCACGAACAGCTCCAGCAGCAGCAGCAGGAGGTTGGGGATAGTGGGGAAGCAGCCGCGCAGATAGAGCTTGTAAGAGAGCAGCTGGCTGCTGTCCAGGCAGAGCTGAGCAGCGAGCAGCAGAAGGGGCAGGAGCTGCAGCAACAGCTCGGGGCTGCGGTATCCCAGCATGCTGAGCAGCTTCAAGCAGCATTGCAGCAGCTGCAGGAGGCAAAGGCAGAACAGCAGGCAGCAGAGGAGCAGTACCAGCAGCATCTGGAAGCCTTACAGGACCAGTCGCATGAGCAGCAAGCAGCTGAGGTACAGCTGGCAAGCAAGCTTCAGATTGAGTTACATCAGCTTCAGGAGCAGGAATCAACCAGGCAGCAAGCTCTGGCAACCCAAAAGCAGCTGCAGCAGTTGCTGGAGCAGCAAGAGGCCGCTGCTGGGGAACATATCAGGACACTCATGTCTGAGCTGCAGTTATTGCGAGAGCAAGCGCCTGACCTCTTGCATCAACAAGCAGAGCTGCTCCGCCTGCAGACACAGCTACAGCAGGAGAGGGGAGTTCTTGAGCAAGAGCGTTGCAGCTTACAAGCAGAGCTGGTGCAAGCAAGGGACAGTGTCACCCATCAATACCAGCAGCAGGTGTTTGCTATACAGGAGCAGCTGCAGGTGTGTGAGGAGGCCTCTCATCAGCATGCAAGCAGCTTAGAGGCAGAGTTGCTTTTGTTGCGTGAGGAGGGCCCACCTGAACATCTGCAGCAAATCCAAGAGCTGCAGAAGGAGTTGCAGCAGCAGCAGGAAGCCGCCACGCAGCAAACTAGCAGCTTAGAAGCGGAACTGCAGCATGGGCGGCAGCTGCAGGCGCAAGCTGTACTTCAGCATCAGCAGGAGCTGGAGCAGTTGCATATCCAGCTCCAACAGCATGAAGTGTTACAGCAGCAAATACAAAACTTAGAGGCAGAGCTGCAACAGGTGCAAGAGCAGGGCACGGCAGAACAGCAGCAGGAGCTCGAGCGCTTACGGAAGCAGCTGGGAGAGCAGGAGCAGATGTCCGAGCAGCAAGTTAGCACCTTGAAGGAAGCACAGCAGCAGTTGGAAGAGCAGCAGGCAGAAGCTCAGCAGCAACGAAGCAGCTTGGAAGAGGAGCTTCAGCTGCTGCATGAGCAATGTGCCGAGCGTCAGGTAGAGATTGAAAGGTTGCAGGAGCAGCTGCAAGAGCAACAGCAGGCGTCTCGGCAGCAGTTAGGGAACTTAGAAGCAGAGCTGCAAATATTGAGGGAACATGGCACTCCCGAGCACCAGCAGGAGGTGGACGATTTGCACAGGCAACTGCAGCAGCAGGAGGATAGCTCTCAGCAACACATCAGCAGCTTAGAAGGGGAGCTGGACCTATTACGGCAACAGGGGACCCTTGAACATCAGCAGGAGTTGCTGGATCTACACAAGCAGCTGCAGCAGCAGGAGGAAGCGTCACAGCAGCATGTCAGCAGCTTGGAAGCAGAACTTCAGCTATTGCGGGAGCAGGGGACAACGGAGCATCAGCAGGAGTTGCTGGATTTACACAAGCAGCTGCAGCTGCACGAAGAGGCTTCGAAGCAGCATGTCGGCAGCTTAGAAGCAGAGCTCCAGCAGCTGCGTGAGCAAGTCGTATCTGAGAGACAGCACGCACTGGATTTGCAGGAGCAGCTGCAGCAACAGCATGCGGCAGGCAAGCAGCAGCTCAATGCTTTGCAAGCAGAGCTGCAGCAGTTGCAGGAGCAGGGCACGCCTGAACAGCGGCAGCAGCTCCAGGACCTGCAGGAGCAGCTGCAACAGCAGGAACAAGAGTCCAAGCAGCACATCAGCAGCTTAGAAGCAGAGCTACAAACACTGCGTCAGCAGGGGACAGCCGAACAACAGCAGCAGGTGCAAGAATTACAACACCAGCTGCATGAGGAGCACTTGGCGGGCGAGCAGCAGGTTAGTGGCTTACAAGCAGAACTGCAAGGGTTGCATGGGCAGCTGCACAAACAGCTACAGGCACAGCATGATGCTAGTAAGCATCATGTCGAATGCTTGCAGGCTGAAGTGCAGCTGTTCCAGGAGCAGGCTACAATACAGCAGCAGCAGGTGCAAGCATTGCAGGAGCAGTTGCAGCAGCAACAGCAAGCATTGGAGCAGCAGGTTAGCAGCCTTGAAACAGATGTGCAGCAGCTGCAAGAGCAGGACGCGGGGCACCAGCAGCAGCTCGCCCAAGCACAGGAGCTGCTGCAGGAGCAGCAGGTAGAAGCGGAAAAGCAGCTGGAGGGGGCGCAGCAGCAGGTTAGCAGCCTGGAAGCCGAGTTGCAACAGCTGCAACAGCAGGATGCTGAGCATCAGCACCAGCTCGCTGCGATGAATGTGCAGCTCACCGAAGCACAGCAATTGCTGCTAGAGCAGAAGGAGGAAGCTTCGAGGCAGCAGGAGGTGGCCCGGCAGCACGTTAGCAGTATTGAAGCTCAGCTGCAGCACCTGCAAAGGCAGGAGGGTGACCACCAGTGTCAGTTAGCGGCTGCCAATGCGCAGCTAACCGAGGCGCAGCAGCTGCTGTTGGGGCTGGAGGAGGAGGCCGAGCAGCAGGTGGCTAGCTATGAAGCTAAGCTGCAGCAGTTGCAAGAGCAGGATGCCGGGCATCAGCAGCAGCTAGCTTCACTTCAGGTGCAGCTTGCAGAAGCAGCACAGAGGCAGCTGGTGGAGCAGAAGGAAGCAGCTGATAAGCAGCAGGAGGCCTCGCAGCAAGTTAGGAGCCTTCAAGGCGAGCTTGAGCAGTTGCGGGAGCAGAAGTTTGAGCAGCAAGAGCAGCTCGCGGCCATGAAGGAGCAGCTTGCAGGTGCACAGCAGCAGGTGCTGGAGCAGAGGGAAGCAGCTGAGAGACAGCAGGAAGCCTTGCAGCACGTTAGCAGCCTTCAAGCAGAGCTGGACCAGTTGCGGGAGCAGGATGTTGAGCATCAGGAGCAGGTAGCTGCCATGAAGGAGCAGGTGGCCAATTTACAGCAGCAGCTACTGGAGCAGCAGGAGGAAGCCGCACAGCAGCTGGAGGGGGCACAGCAGCAGATCAGCAGCCTGGAAGCTCAGGTGCAGCAGCTTCAGGAGCAGGGAGCAAACACGGCTGTTCAGCTAGCACAGGTTCAGCAGCAGTACCAGCAAGCTGTGCAGGCACAGGAAGATGCTGCAACCTTCCAGTTGCAGCTGCAGCAGCTGCAGCAGCAGAAGGAGGAGGTGGAAGAGCTGAGGCAGGTGGTGGCTGCTCAGCTGGCCAAGTCTGTAGCTGAAGTTGAGCAGGTGCAGCTGCAGAATCAGGAGCTTGCAAGAGAGAGGGATGCATTGGCAGCTCAAGTGGCCGAAGCTGCATCTGGAGTTGACCAGCTACAAGAGGAAGCCTCCAGGTGGAAGGCAGCCGCTCTGAGGCAGGGTGGGGAAGGACTTGGGGGAAGCGGGAATGTTGAGGAGCTGCAGGCATTGCTCCGAGAGCAGGAAGCACAGTTGCAAGCTGCTTTGCAGCATGTGCAAGGGCTTAGTCAGCAGCAGCATGAGCTGGGGGACCACGAGGAGGGGTCTGAGTTGGTGCAGCAAGGCATGCAGCAGCAGCAAGGCGGAAGTGATTTGCTTGAAAGGTCTTTGCAGACGGATGAAGTAGCAGCTAACCGCAGTCAGCAGCAGCAGCAGTGTGAAGGTGAATTTGAGGGTGGGCAGCAGCAGCAGGCAGGTGGAAATACGTTACATAATGGATGTCCACTGAATAACGGAGTAGCAACAGAACAGCAGCAGCAGGAGGATGGGGTCTATGCAGCCGGCGAAGGGGAGGGTGAAGGTGAAGAGGAGGGCTACTTTACAGCTGCGGCGAGCAGAGAGGCTTCTGGATTGTTAGCTTCTCCTCTAAAAGAGCAGATTACTGGCTTACAGGAACAGCTGCAGGAGAGGGATGCACAGCTGAAAGAGCTGGAGGGAAAGCTGGAGGAGGCATACCAGCAGCTGCAGCAGCTCCAGCAAAATCTTCAGCAGCAGCAGGAGGGTGAGAATCTTCGCGTGCAGCAGCAGCAGCAACAAGCAGCAGATGAAGCTGTTACCAATGATGCTGGAGCTGCTGCAGCTGCTTCAGAGGTGGAGGAGGAGGATGGGCTGCCGGGCAGAGGGAGATGCTGTGAGCATGAGGCATTCATACAGGAGCTGCAGAAGGCAGCAGTACAGCATGAGGTGTTGCTTGGTGGCTTAATGGGGCAGGTAAGGGGTGGTGGGCATGGTAGGGTCTTGCTCTTGAACCCAGCTCATTGTTTTGGGTGCGATCTCTAGCGAGAGAATCCAGATGGGGATTGTTTTGCAAGAGAGTGTCGTGGTAGTGACCAGGATGGGCTTGGAGCCGTCCTATTTGTGTATAGCTAACACAAATGCCTGTGAGTTTGCCCAGCATAGGAAAGACTCCCATAGCCTCCCTCTAGTTGTAGTACTTGTGCTGGATGCCATGCCCAATTGCCGTGCCGTTCGTTGCTTACGTGGCACCTGTCCTGCTGGATTACCTTGGGGTGGATCTTCTTAGTTCCGATCTGGTTTGGGCTTGTGGTCACACTTGGCAGTGGCTCACGTGATGTGTTCAATATGTGAGCGAACGCCTTGGTACACTCCTGTCCCTCCTTAATGATCATCAATGCAGAGTGTCCGCTAGACCTGTATCGTTGCATTCAATGTGCTGAAGCATACCAAGCAACTGGTAACTAGGCATGAGGGTGTTTTTCTCCATGGATTAGACTAGTAATGAAAACGAGTCGAGCTCTGGAGGTGTCACTTAGAGAGATGCACAGGCAATCAAGGGCCCAGCCGGGCTAAGGGATTGCTGCGATGATGCCCGAAGGGAAAAGAGAAATGGATCTTGTCATGTTTTAACGATGGCACTACCTTGCTTTATTTGCTTGCGTTTTCCACCCAGAAGGTTTTCAATAAGGGCTGAAACCTGGTGGGCCTCTAAGGCAGATGGGTGGTTCTCAGCCAATGGGGCAGGGAGGAACCCTTTCATAGCATAAGGGTATTTTTTATGCTGGAGGAAATGCAATCAAGTAGCGCTTGCGTGGGCAGGTGACTGTTGTCAAGAGAAGTGGTCCAAGTGCGAGAAAAGCAGCTGACTGGACTACTAAACTGGCACATGGGATGTGAGGTAGGGTTCATCCAGTAATAGCTTCCATGTCTTTGCTTCATCTCGATCAAATGCAGCTGTACTTGGTGCTTCTTACTGCAGATCCGGCAGAAGGACAAGGCTATAGGCGAGTTGCAAGCAACAAACGCAGAGCTGATGGAGCACTGCCAGGAGCTGCAGCAGCAAGCAAATGGGTTGCAGCAAGCGGAAGTGTGGATGTCCCTTACAGCAGCAGCATCTGCGGCTGCAATGCTCAAGAACAACCCTGCAGCATTGCCTGGCCGGCAGCTAGTTGCCCAACAGCAGCAGCAGCAGGAGGTGCGGCAGGTACAGCAGCTGATTGGGCAGGCCACAGCGTCTCCATCCGAGCTCTCAGGGGAATGCGCTAATGGTGAGGGTTCCGCTGCTTTGGCTACCAGCTTGGAAGCCCGCATTCAAGTTTTGGAGGGAGCAGTAGCAGACAGCCAGGGGCAATTGCAGGAGCAGACCGCAGCTGCAGCAGCAGCACATGCCCTGGTGGAAAGCCTGCAGCAGGAACTCTCTGGTAAAGATGCTGCTATTGCACAACTACAGCAGCAGCTAGCGTTCCTGGAGGGCCTGCTGGATCGAGCGGAGCAGCGGAAGGAGGAACTTGAGCAGCAGCAGCATCAAGGAGGGGATGGGGACGTACAAGCTGTTCAAGATGAGGCAATTTTGCAGCAGCAGCGAGAGCTACAGCAGCAGGTGGGGGGGCTGGAGGCCTTGCTCGCTGAAGAGCGGCAGCACTCTGCGCAGCTGGAGGAGGACCTCGCAGCAAAGGATGCAGCAGATCTAGAGCTCCAGCAGCAGTTGCACAGCAAGGAGGTTGTGAAGCAGGAGCTAGAGCAGCAGCTTCTAAGTAAGAGCAAGCTGCTGGGAGAGCTTCAGGAAATGCTGGTAGCTCGGGAATTAGAGGTGCATGAGCTTCAGCAGCAGATGGGAGCACAAGTGGGTGATGCAATGGTGCTGGAGGGCCTTAGGGTGGAGCTGCAAGCAGCTTTGGAAGCAGCAGGAGAAGCACAGCAGCAGCTGCAGCAGGAGCAGCAGGCAAGGGTGCTACTAGGGGAGCAGCTCCAGGAGCAGGCCAGTGGTAGAGAAGAGGCACTACAACAGCTGCAGGAAGCTGAGGCGGCTAAGGCAGCAGCAGAGCAGCAACTGCAAGAGTTTGCTGAGGCTTTGGGGCGCGCAGAGGAGCAAGCACAGAAAATAGTAGCAGGAAGGGAGGTGGTCGAGCAGCAGCTAGAGCAGGTGGAGGTTGCGAGGCAAGCAGCAGAGCAGCAGTTGCAAAAGGCAGTAGCAGCAGCACGTATGGCTGGAGACCAGCTCAGGCAGTTAGAAGAAGGTCGGAGTATCACAGAGCAGCAGCTTGCAGCCACAGAGGCAGCGCGGGAAAGTCTGGAGGAGGATCTGCAGCAGGCAATGGTGGGAAGGGATGAGCTGGAGCTGCAGCTCCAGCAGCAGCAGCAAGGAGCTGATGCACGGCTGCAGCAGCTGCAGCAGGAGCTGGTGGAAGCACGGGGCGCTGCAGAAGAGGTCCAAGGGCAGTTGCTACAGAGTCAAGCAGCAGTGCAGCAGCTACAGTTAGTAGTAGCAGCACGAGAGGCGGCGTTGCTACATGGGCAGGAAGCAGCAGCGGAGGCTCACTTGAAGGTAGAGGAGCTGCAGCAGATGCTGGATGGGGAGAGAGGGACCTTGGCAGCTCGAGAGGGGGAGCTGGATGGGGCCAGGGCGAGGGACCAGCAGCTGCAGCAGCAGCTGCAGGAGGTGGAAACGCAGCTTCAGCAGCAGCAGGAGAAGGAGAAGGAGCTTGCCCAGCAATTGAAATCAGAGCATGAAGCTTTGCTGCAGCTTGCACAGGAGCTTTCTGCTGTAGAAAAGGCAAAAGGTGCTCTGGCGGAGCAGCTGCAGCACCAAGAGAAAGGGCACGAAGAAGCTCTGCGAGAGTTGCAGGGGCAGCTGGCTCAGCAGCAGCAGGAGGGGCAGCAACTGCAGCAGCAGGAGGGGGTTTCTGGGAATGGGGTTGATCTTCAGGAGTTAAGGCGAGCTTTGGCAGCAGCAGAAGCTGAACTGGAAGCAAAGGCCGCTGAAGTAGCAAAAGTGCAGGAAGCGCTTGAGCTGGGTGGCGATCAAGGGCAGCAGCTGTTAATGTCCCAGTTGCGTGATGAGCTTGAGGCTAAGGCTGCTGAAGTTGAGGAGAAGGAGGAGCATGTGGATGCTTTGATGGATGCTGTGGGTGCTTTGAAGGAGCAGCTGCAGGAGGCACAAGAGAGGGCGGCAGCAGCAGCAAAGGTGGTGGCCAGTTTGGAGACAGCCAACCAGGAGTTGCAGCAGCATTGCGAACAGCACCAGCAGGAGCAGCAGCTTGCCATCAGTACTCCGGGGCCAGAACCGGCAGCAGCTGGGTGGGAAGATCAAAGGCAGCAACTAGAGCAGCAGGTAAAGGATCTGCAGCTGGAGCTCCAGGAGGCGCAAGTCCAGAGGGAGGCTCTGCAGCAGCAGCTGGAAGGCTCTTTGGCTGAGGCTAGGCAGTTACAGGCAGCCTTGGCAGAGCGAGAAGCCGTAGCAGGTGTTGCTTCAGCTGCTGCTACTGCTGCTTGGCAGGCAGCTGAGCAGCTGAGGAGCAGTAGTAAATTAGAGCAAAGGGAGCTCATGGCTTGCCTTGAGCAGGTAACAGCAGCATTGGGAAATCAGCAGCAGAAGGGGCAGTCAGAAGGCGTGAGACTACCGCAGCAGCAGGATGAGGAGGAGGAGGATGGAGGGGCTTCTGGTGGAGAGGAGGGGCAGCTGTTAGTGAGGAGGCTGCAGGCTGAGCTTGCCGCAAGTCAGCAGCAAGCAGCGTATTTCCAAGAGGTGGCCAAGGGGGAGCAGGAGGCGTTGAAGCAGATCCAGATGGAGGTGAGCATTTGGAAATAGTGGGCCTTTTGAAGGTAGACCTAGAAACTCTGACCCTCTCATGACTCTTGTTATTAGTAGGCTGTTTGGGGTCCGCTTTGTGTTATGCACTAGATGGCTCAGGTAGATGTACCCTTGGGCTTGGTGACCTATAGGACTGAAGTGGAGGAAGGTAGCATGCAAGGGGTCTTTTACAAGCATGATGGAAGTGTGACACTGCCATGAGAGTCCAGCATATGTCCCTCTTTAGTCTTATAGCTCAGGTGCCTCGACATCTTAACCATGATGCAATGTAACATGCAATGTAACACCCTGCTGGTGCAGGAGAATTTATGGGGCTATACTTTGAGTCCTCAGCGCAGCCCATGTGAGCTTCACAGCAAGGACAATGTGCAATAGCCTGAGCCTCTGTCTTGGTGGCAACCTTTGACTTCCTGATCTGTGTATTCTCTTGTCCATCTTGGATGCTTACGTGGAACTGGATTCCACCTTCAAAATTATGATCTATCAGTGCTCTCCTTTGCTAAATACCTGGTTGATGTGGCCATGTTGCTGCGTCAGGTGGCCCAACTTGAAGTTGAGATCCATGGCAGTAAGGAAGTCATGCAAAAGGAGGTGAAGCAGCACAAGGCAGAGGCGGCCCGGCTGCAGCAAGAGCTTGCAGCATCCCTTGCTGCTCTGGAGTCAGCCAAGGCAAATGTGATGGAAGCCTTAGGCCAGCAGGTGCAGCAGCTGAAGGTAGGCTCCTCTTTATCACCTGATGTGCAAGGGGTAGCGGAATCTTTGGAGCAGCTACAGCATAGCCTGCTGCGTCTCTTTGAGCCACAGCAGCAGCAGCAGCTTTGGGATGCTGCTCTGGCAGCTACTGCCGCAGCTGCTGCTGGTGGTAGTCTGAGCAATCAGCAGATGGTGGGGAGCCACACAGGGATACAGCAACATCATCCTGAGCAGCAGTCGCAGGATGGGATGGAGGCATTAGGCAACCCAGCTCCTAGCGGCAGTCCACATGGTCAACAGGACAGCTGTAGCAATCTAGAGGCACAACTGCAGCAGCAGCAGCAGGAGGGAGTTTCACAAGGCCAGCTAGAACAGATGCAAGAGCAGGTTTTGAGGCTTGCAGAGCAGCTGGCGTTGGCGGAAGACTCCAGACAGGAGCTGCAGCAGCAGCTAGCAGCAGCAGGAGTTCAGCTGGAAAGCCAGGCAGCTGCAGTGCAGCAGCAGGCGCTGTTGCAACAGCAGCTGGAGGAGCAGGCTGTGTTGCATGTCGGGCTGGAGGAGGCTCTTGCAGATGCTAGGAGGGAGGTCGATTGGGCTAAGGAGCAGTTAGCAACAGCTCAGCAGGTAAGCAAAAACTTGAGTGGTCATGAGCAAGTGTGCTTGGTCTCTCTTGGCCAGCGTGTTGGCTTATCATGCCTATACCTTTAACTGTCCATAACCTTTTTAGGCAGAAAAAGAGGTTGAAGTGGCAAACATGTTGGGCTGTTGCATGAGAACGAAAACTAGCCTATTGGCCTTGCTAAGAGGTATATGTGATGAGAACAGCTATGGACAACTTTGTAAAAACAGAAGCCGCACTTGTGCAGTTGGTCACTAACCCATTTTACTTATAAGCATCTCGTAAGAAACAAACACCAAAATGTACCCAAATTTTAGCTATGTTCTGCTCATGCGCCGGCTTTTCATCTCCTTTCTTAGCTGTGAGTGAGTAAAAATTTAGCACTGTGACCATAACACACTCCTCCCTACCTCCTCGTTCCCCTGCTTTCCTTATTCCTTGCAGGAGCTGGAAGAGAGGCAGGGACTGTGTGAAGGGCTGCGTGATGCCATGGCAGATGCTCAACAAGAGGCAGAAACTGCACAGCAGCAGCTGCAAGCAAAGCTGGTGGAATTAGAAGAAACCAGGAGGCTATGTGAGCAGCTTCAGACGTCAACAGCACCCACAGCAGCAGCATCAGCAGCAGCAGCAGGGGGAGGTGCTGATGCTACACCTCTTGAAGGACAGCAGTCACAAGGGAGTGCGAGCGGCGGTAATTCACCCCAGCCAGGAGCAGCAGAGGCTGCATGTCAAGTTGCTGCAGCACCTACAGGAGGTCAGCAGCTGCAGCATGAACAGCAGGAGGAGGGGGGCCTGGACCTGCAGCAGCAACTCGCATCTGCTTTGCAAGAGGTGGGGTTGCGATGCTCTCAGCTAGAGCAGTTGCAAGGGCAGCTGGCAGTAGCTGAAGAAGCAGGTGCAGCAGCAGCCCAACAGCAGCAGGAGCTACAGCAGCAGCTAGCAGCAGCATTGGAAGAAGTCCAGGTGCGGTGCAGTCAGCTGGAGGGTCTACAGGAGCGGCTTATGGGGTTGGAAGAAGAGGAGAGGGAGAGGGAGGGCAGGGGGGCAGAGCTTGAGCAGGTGAAGGAGCAACTTGCGGTAGCTGAGAGGGGGAGGTTGGATGCAGAGGAGAGGTTTGCCGGATTGCAGGAGGAGATGGGGCTCCGGGATGAGATGGAGGATTTGCTGCAGCAGAAGGCTGCTAGGCAGGCGCAGCAGCTAGGGGTGGTTAGTGGAGAGCTTGAAGCGGCTCGGGAACAGGAGGGGCAGTTGCAGCAGCAGCTGGGAGCGTTGCAGGAGCAGCAGGAGGGGCTGCAGGGGCAGCTGCAGGAGGCGTTGGCGGAGAGGGAGGAGCTTCTGCAGCAGCAGCAGTTCCTGATGAGGCAGCTTGAGGAGCAGCAGGGCAGCAGCACCACATTGGGTGAAGTGCGGGCGGGAAGTCAGGAAACGGAAGGACATGCTGCACCAGGAGGAGCAATGGGTGGAGCTGCAGCAGGAGCAGCGGCAGCAGCAGTGGGTGGTGGAGGAGGAGGCATTGAAGAGTTGTCAGCAAAGTGTACTGCACTGGAGCACCAACTGCAGGAGTACAAGGGGAAGCTTCGGGCAGCAGTACGGAAGGGGAAGCATATTGAAGAGGTTAAAGTTGCAACAGAGAAGGCGTTGGTAGAGTGCCAGGAGCAGGTGGCGGGGCTGGAGATGCAGCTGCAGCAACAGCAGGAGCAGCAGGTGCTGGTGGAGCAGCAGCATGAGGTGCTGGTGCAGCAGTTAGCAGCAGAAGTGGAAAGGGCCAATAGGGAAGTTCAGGAATTGAAGCAGCAGCTAGCAGCGGTGATGGCATTGGGCGCAGGGGACGGGGGGAAGCAGCAAAGACTGGAGGGCAGTGGTGGGGGTGATGACGGCCGAGAGAGTGCTCTTGGGTCTGCGGCTGCTGGGGTTATGAGAGGTGAAGCGGCTAGAGGAGCGGCAGTAGATGGCGCAGCAGAAGCCGCTGGTGGTGAGGGACATCTGGGAGGTGATGCTGGTTGGGGTGGGTGGGGAGATGATGGAATTGGTGGGGATGAACTGACAGAGATCATGCAGCAGCAGGAGCTGCAGCAATTGGGATCAGTAGGAACGCTGGTTGGTTCTCTAGTAGTCCCGTCAGCAACAGAGGTAGCAGAAGCAGGAGTGCTTGCTGGGGCTGCCACTGGGAGTGATAGTGTACAGCAGCAGCAGCAGCAGCAGGTGGAAGCTCTGCAGGTGGAGTTGAAGGAGCAGGAGGGGTTGATGAGGGAGTATGAAGAGGAGTTGCGGAGGCTAAGGGCTGAGCTGGGTGATGCACGGGGAGAAGTGCACATGCTGCAGCAGCAGATGGTGGTGAAGGAGCAGCTGCTGGAGGAAGTGGAGGCAGCACGGCAGGAAGCCATTGCAGCAGCAGCAGCAGAAGCAGCTGGTGCTGGTGGTGAAGCAAGGGCTGGGTGGGGTGGGGGGTGGGATGAGCCAGAGCATCAAGAGCAGGAGCAGGAGCTGCTTGAGCAGTACAGAGGGGAGTTGGGGCAGTTGCGGGTGAGGGTGGATCACAGGGGTAGTGCTGTGCAGATGCTGCAGCAGCAGTTGGAGGAGAAGGAGGGGGAGCTTGCCGCCAAGGACCAGCAGATGCACGAAGCCATGGCAGCTATGCAAGAAGCAATTGCTGCAAAGGCGGCAGCAGGGGGAATGGGCGCTGAGGGGAAGCAAGGGGATGGGTGGGGCGGTGGGTGGGAGGGGGATGGAGACGAGAAGGATTCAGCAGCAGCAGAAGACTCTCTTCAGCAGCAGCTAGAAGAGAGGGATGCTGCTTTGAATGTACTTCAACAGCAGGTTGAGGAACTCTCTCAGCAGGTGCAAGAGCAGCAGACACGGTTGGAGGAAGCGGAAGGTCGAACGGAGGACCTTCGTGGTAAGCTACGGGCTGCTGTCAAGAAGGGCAAGGCCCTGGAGCAAGCTAAGGTGCAGCTAGAGCAGGCATTTGCTGAGGAGAGAGCAGCTGTAGCAGCAGCACAGGCAGCAGCAGTAGCAGAGATTGGACCTGCCATCGGTGCTGGGGCTGTTGACACAGTTGTCAGCCCACCTGGGGGGCAGGGGAGAGGGTCTTCTGGAGCTGTGAGCCCTGAAAGTGCTGCGAGCTGCTCTGAAGGGGGTCTGCATGGGCCTTCTGGGGAAAGAGGGGGTGAGCAGCAGGAAGGCGGAGATGCTACTGCAGGGGGGAATGATGGCGGGGTGGCTGGAGCTGGCCTAGATGGTGCTGCTCGCGAGCAAGGTCTCCGGTATGAGATTCAGCATGAAGTTCAGGGGCTGAGGGATCAGTTGTTGGAACTGCAGCAGCAGTACGATGCATTACGTGTGGAACACCAGCAGCTCTTGAAAGAGCAGCAGCAATTGCAGGAGCTACAGCAGCAGCTAGGTGAGGAGCAGGAGCAGCGTGAGAAGCTAGCTGTAGAGCATGGACAGCTGTTGCAGCAAAACCAGCAGCTACAGTTTGAGCTGGCTCGGGGCCAGGAAGCAGCAGGTGAATCTTTTGGCTCTGCTTTGGGCTCTGCTCAAGCGGAGCTGAGTGAAGCTCGAGCGGAGCTTCAGAGGCACGAGCAGGTAGTGGCGAGTATGGCTGCGGAGATAGCTGACTTACAGGAGTTAGTGAAGGTGGGGGATGTGGGGGCTGGGGGTGGCGGTGCTGCTGATGGGGAGCAGCTGTTGGTGTCTCAGTTGCGTGATGAACTTGAGGCTAAGGCTGCTGAGGTGGAGGAGAAAGAGGAGCATGTGGATGCTTTGATGGATGCTGTGGGTGCTTTGAAGGAGCAGCTGCAGGAGGCACAAGAGAGGGCGGCAGCAGCAGCAGAGGTGATGGCCAGCTTGGAGGCAGCCAACAAGGAGTTGCAGATAGCAGTACAACAGCTACAGCAACAGCAGGAGGACCAGCAGCAGCAGCAGCAGCAGGCGGGTGGGGAGGTGGCTATAGCAGCAGGAGCTGAAGTTAGTGTAGCTGCAGCAGAGCAGTTGGTAGGACATGGGGCTGTATCCGGACAGCAGCAGCAGGAGGAGGAGCTGCGAGAACTTGCAGCAGGCTGGGAGAGTAAGGCGCAGCAGCTGGGGCAGCAAGTGGATGACCTTCAGTTGGAGCTACAGCAGAAGGAGGAGCAGTTGCAGTCCCAGGAGCAGGAGCAGCAGTTGCTGCAGCAGCATTTAGAGGCCATGCAGCATCACCAGCAGCAGCAGGGTGTGGAGGAGGATGGTCCTGCCAGGGAGGCTGAGGTACAGCAGCAGTTGCGAACGGAGGTTGCTCAAGCACAAGAGGAGCAGCAGCAGCTGCAGCTGCAGCTTGAGTCTCTGCAGACAAGGGAGCAGAAGTTGCTAGAGCAAAACAGGGACCTGGAAGGAGAGCTTCTGGAGGCGCAAGCAAGAGAGGACGCCCGGGAAGGCGAGCTCATTGGGCTTCAACTCAGGGTTGAGTCTGCTGAGGCTGAGCTGAGTGGAGCTCAGCAGAAGCTGAGTACAGCCCGAGCTGAGATCGAGAGGCTTGAGCAGGAGATGCTACGCACGGCTGATTTTGAGACTGAGTTGATGGCGGCGCGGCAGCAGCTGCAGGAACTGGAGCTGCAGCAGCAGGTAGTAATCGGTGAGACTGCTACGCAGCAACAGCAGCTACAAGATGACCTCGCAGCAAAGGAGGCAGCAATTCTGGGGCACCAGCAGCAGATGGAGCGGCTGGAGGCCTTGCTCGCTGAAGAGCAGCAGCACTCTGCACAGCTGGAGGAGGACCTCGCAGCAAAGGATGCACCAGTTCTAGAGCTCCAGCAGCAGCTGCACAGCAAGGATGTTGCGAGGCAGGAGCTAGAGCAGCAGCTACAGCAGCTGCAGCAAGAGGTGGGACAAGCCCAGGAGCTGCGGGAGCGGTTGCATGAGGTGCAGCAGGAGAAGGAAGAGATGCATGGGGTGTTACAGCAGGTTGAGGGGCTGCAGCAGCAGGTGTGGCAGTTGCAGCAGCAGGCAGTGGCAGGTGTGGCAGAGCAGCAGGTGCTCATGGCGGAGAATGGCGGGCTCAAGCAGCAGCTGCAGCATGCTGAGGGGGAGCTTAGGGCCCTACAGGTGAGCGGAGGTTTCTGTATATGAGAAATGTAAGTGCTTGCGATAGCTATCCTGCTAATTAGCTATCCGGCATTCCATTCCAAACATATCAAAGTCTAAGAAGGAGAAGAAATTCCTGAGAATTTGCTCAAAGCCATAGGAAAGAGCTTTATGGATGAGGGAAGGGTTGTGGTTAAGAGTCAGCAGGTCTTGGGATGGTCACGTGCCACTCTAGTGAAGTCCAAACCAGTGTCAGCCGGTAGCTTTGAAGCCACTCTGTCACAGGGACAAGTCTGGAGAACCTAACGTGTTTTTTGTGATAGATTTCTGACATAAGAGCAGCTATGGGCAGGCGGAGAATGTGCTGTGGGTTCAATGTGGTTCTTTCACTTCTGCCCTTGGTCAGTCAATAGCCATGACAGTCCAGTATGTGTAAATTGAGACATTCTTGAAGTGTCACGGGTAGCGAAGGCTGCGATGTGTATTCTCCAAAAGGCAATGGTGCTTTTCTAAGCTGAAACAGCTGAAGTTCTTCCATCTTCAAGCTGTTAAACTGCAGCTGCCATTGCAGAGAGGGCGTTGGCCCACAGCGGGCAGCTACATACCCTTCCGTTTGGGCAGAAACGAGCCAGATCATGGCCTTGTCACAGCATAGAGTTGCTCATCTGGAACTGAGTGAAGTTTGATTCCCGCCTTTGAACTATTGTAAGATCTAACCAATAGGTGCTAAATCATGGACATGCCAGCGTTTCTCATCACTGCCCTGTGTTGAGTGACTCCATAATGCCCGAAGGATTCATCGACCTTAGCAAAGAGCCCCTCAGATCACCTCTTGCGCCTGTTAGCAGCTTCGACTCCAGCTTACAATGCCCTTTCCCTTGTGTATTGCAGGCTGGGAGTGTTGGTGATCAATCCAAGCTTCAGCGTGCTCGTGATGCCATCACCAAACTGACAGCAGACAAGAAGTCTCTACAAGAGCAGCTGGACCAGCTACACCACTCCCAACAGCAGCTGCAAGCTGCTAACAGCCAGCTAGAAAACCAGCTACTAGCAGCAACTGCTACTGCTGGTTCTGGTGGTGCTGCACTTGCTACTGCCGCTGTTGCTGCTGCTGCTACTGGTGGCGGTGGAGTTGGTTTCAAACCAGGAGCTCAGCAGCTGATAGGAGAGGAGGAAGCGGTTGGGGGCTGGGGCCAGGATGCGGCTAGGGCTGAAGAGCTTGCTATGGCGCAAGAAGCAGCAGAAGAAGCAGCGAAGCGGATGGAGGAGCTGCAGAGGGTGAATGCAGAACTGCAGCAGCATTTGGAGCACAGCACCGAGCAGCTGCTGCAGCTACAGGAGCAGGTGGCAGGATTGGAGCAGCAGCTAGAGCAGCAAGGAGAGGCGCAGCAGGTACGGGAGCAGCAGCTGCAGCAGCAGGTGGCTGCAGCATTTGCAGAAGTGGATCGATTGCAGCAGCAGCTGCGGTTGCTGCAACAGGAGAGGGAGCTAGCTAAATTGGAGCCTCGGTCACAAGCTGGCCACCACCAGCAACAGCAACGACAACAACAACCTCTGCCCCAGGAGCAGCAGCAGGGGAAGGAGGAGGGGGGACATTATGGGGGTGCCCAGGAGGGGGTGGTACAGGGGCAGGGCGAAACGCAGCAGGGGCAGCACCTGCAGGTGCTACAGGCAGAGGCGGCAGCAGCACTGGCAGCAGCAGCAGGTCGAGAGCAGCAGTTGGTGGAGGGGTACCAGCAGCTGCAGAGGCGGTGTGAAGCTGCGGAGCAGCAGCTGGCAGTGGCAGCACGGGAATTAGCTCTGCTACAGCAGCAGCAGCAGAAGAGTGTAGGCGCTTCCCTTCCTGATGAGGTTGCTGCTGCTGCTGGTGTAGGGGGTGGTAGTGTGACTGAGGGGCTGGCTCTCACAGGGGGGAGGGTAGGGGAGGTGGAGGAAGGTGGCTTAGAGGAGGGAGTGGGGGCTGGGAGTGGGACACGGGTGGGAGGGGCAGCACCCATTTTGAGAACAGCTTCTGCAGTTTCAACAGCATCTGCATATGCTGGTGGTGCTAGGGGAGGGATGGTGCGTAGGGGTGGGGGAGAGTTTATGGATGTGGAGGCTGGGGTGGGGGCTAGGGATGGGGTTCAAGGAGGTGGTGGGGTGGTAGGGCAGCAGGGTTTAGTGCAGCAGGTACTGGCGGCTGTGGGGTATGGGACTAGCTGGAACCTAGCAGACTGGGGTTTAGATGGGGTTCAAGGAGAGGAGGATAGTGACGACGATGATGGGAAGGGGCTGGCAGGGGGAAAGAGGGGACAGGGGATACGAGCTTTGACGTCTTTACGGGCGGTGAGGGCAGCTCGGCCGGAAGTGCAGAGAGCTGCGGCAATAGTGGATAAAGCTGTAGCTGCAGTGGATCAGGGAGGGGCTGTAGTTATGAGGTTCCTTGGGAGGAGGCCTGTGGCAAGGATTGGGTTGTTATGGTATCTTTTAGTGTTGCATATGATGGTGTTGTGGGTGCGCTTGTCTTGCCATCATGCAGCAATGGCAACAGCAGCAGGTCCGGAGGTTGGGAGGGGTGGGGGTTTGGTAGGGAGGGGGGGTGCTGGCGAGGCGGTGCCTGCAGTGGGGGTCCATGCGCCTGGGGTGGTTGGGGCAACTGGGAAGTTGACTGGCTGAGAACATGGTGATGAGATTGGGGCATGCACAGTTGTAAGTAGCGTGCAATTGGTAGGGTGTTTAGCAAGTTGAAAGATGTGTTGTTACAGGGTATGTTTGCACAGTATGCTGTCTTGATATAGTTAAGCATACTGAGAGTATTTGAAGGGCTATGTGGATTAAGTTTTGGCAAGGCCTCATTATGATAGAGAAAGAGATCAAGAGAGAGAGAGAGAGAGAGAGAGAGTGATGCGCAAAGATGGGGGTAATCCTTCCTGCATATGATGTGCGGACAGACATGAAGGGCTTGATAGCACTTCTTTCTGCCCTGTAAATGATCTAAATGGAGATACGCGGTGGGTGTGAAGACCTGACCTGTAGCTGCCGAATTGCACGGAAGGGCTTACTTGCGAATGCACACTCTTTTCCTTCAGCAGTCGTGAGGTTCTCAGGTTCATCATTTTGTGTCGTACCTGGCTGGCAGTACAGTTGCCATTCGGTCCGTTGCTGGTGATATCATTCAGATTATGACTCATCGTCTTATCGTTGTTCTTCCTTGAAAGTACAAATGGCCCTCACTTGCTATCCCAGTTACTTGACCTCTCCCGCTCGATGCATCCCTTTCCTTGAGGCCACCGTCCAGAGGGCAAGCCATTCGGAAGGAAAATTGCTACCCGGCCTCCGGCAATTTGTTAGTAAATGGACACGGTGTCAATGATCATTCTTTCATTGCCATGAAGCGGTGGTAGCTCGTGTGCATGGCACCTGGGGAGGTTGTGCAAGGACTGTGTCTTGCCTTATTGTTCTTTCTAGGCCTCCGGGCTACGACTATAGTCGCACACGATTCCCCAAAGGATTGCCCTGTGCCAGTGGACTGGTTCCCTGAGTGCTGGGTTGCGGCCTTCGCCAGGATTTCAATCGGGGGTGACCAGACCATTTATTGGACGCCAAGTACATCGTCAAGGTGGGGAAATGCTCTATCCCCTTACTGGCAAGCACGTGCTCTTGCGCATCTGGCAGGCTACGGCTTCGATGCGTACGTGGGATTTGAGCAGTCATGGTTGGTGCACCTCCCCAAGAAGTTGGCCCCCAGCAGTTGCCCTGATGTAGCGCAATTCACAGCTGCGTGCAACAGCTGCGACGGAGAATCTTACGAGTATGCACACCGCTGCAACGGTGCATGGGTTTACATAAGGCCCCTTATCCAGCAAGACACCCTGGCAGCTTTCACAGCATGGGCTAAGGCTGAGCAGCACAGCTTGCCTGTGTTCAGCCCTCAGGATGTGGCAATCCAGATACGATGTGCCAAGGACACGATCCTAGAGCATCCAGAATATGGGCCTGTGGCTTTCAGCTTCTACAAGCACATCAAGCCCACCACCAGCACTATCTATGTGGTAACAGACAAGGCAGTCACATACCCTGTCTGTATAAGGCTCTTGGATGCTCTACACTCATTCTTAGAGAGCACCTATCCCAGCATCCCCATCAAGTTTGTTGGAGGTACAAGGGAAGAGGACTTTGCCCGCTTGTTGTTTGCTCCAACTCTATTCAAAGACAGCCAAAGCTCTTTTGGGCTCTGGGCGGGCCTCGCAAACAAAGGAGAGGTATATTCTGTTCCCATGCTTCCTGAATTCACCAACAACCAGACGACCCCTGACCTGGGTCCAACTTGGCACTGGGTTCAAGCTCCTGTGTTATACCCTGCAGTTGGAGCTGCTGCTGGGCTGACTGCAGATGATCATGCTGGGATCATCCAATGGCTTGTGTCGCATTGATCTTATGTAGAATCATGTGAGGTTGTCTCTAACTGTGTATAAAGATGTCATGGGCGCTGCACGGCTGCAAAACAGTGCTGTGAGCTATCACATGGCGTCTGGTGCTGCATTGTTATTGTGGTGCGTGCCAGTCACATCTTCTGGAGACAGCTTCCAGTGTTTCTTGCATGTCATTCTTCTGGCGGTAGTGGTGGTGGTGATGTCTAACAACATCTGCATGTCCTTTGGCCTTTGGAGAGTCAGCATACCGATATCAGTGAAACTGGCAAGCATGGCTGTCCCTACTAGAAGTGGCTTTAATTAATCTGGCGCTTGCTGGTACTCTGGACATGGGCCCAGTAACAGTGAGATGAGTGTGGCCATTCATTGCACAATTAATTCTTCAAGCGGGGAACCATGCCTTCCCTGCCCTTATCATCCACCTGCGTGGGAACCGCCCTATATTATACCTGTAAGGGTTTTGTCTGCAATGCAATTGAGTTGTATAAGGGCATGAAAGGTATGGTTGCCCGCTGGATACAGTCTTGCAAAGAATGGCCATATTGATATGAAATGGATGTATCCCCTTACAGACAAGTATTGCTGTGTTGACAGTTCTCCTGGCCTGACGGTATGCTTGCTGGCAGGGGCCCTCACCCATACTTCGTTGCTGAACATTACACGTGGGGCATTTGCCTGTTAATGTTGTTCAAAGGAGAGAAGGCTTGCTATATACAGCATGTTTTTGGTAAAGAGGAACTCACCCATTGGACTTAAAGTTGGTCTGCCTCTGGCTAATGAGTACCGGAGGGGTTTCAGTCCCCCAATGGTCTTGTCTTTGCGGACTAGCGTAGAAGCAGGAGGGCTGAGCAAGGTGTATGCTAAATTTCAAACAGAAACGTTGTCTGTATATATTGGAGATTGTGGGAACGTGATGTAAGCTGCCAAGGTATATGCAGGAAGGGCACTAGGGTTGCCAGCTCTGTTCTGCTACAGCTGCTGACAAGTAATGTATGCGGCTGGTGTCAGCTAAATGCACAGCACCGACTGCTTTATATTAAACAAACAAACAAAAATTGCACAATGAGGGCAGGTGCTGTGCAGCTTGCTGGCTCTGTGAGCACTGATGCTGACGGGAATCATAGGCCTTTGCAAAGAGCAGGTTGGCTGCTTGGCAAAGCCTTACTAGGTCAACAGCAGCCATGTTGGTCCGCACTATATATGGGATTAGTGAAGTGATTACCAAGTAGTCAGCATGCTGTTCAGTCCGACCCGGATACCAGGTGGACTCCCACGCTGCCAGGTAACAAGACCATATACCAGGCAGCCTACTTATAGGACTGCCCTTCCTCCTCCTGCCAACCGTACCAGCAAACACCGCCCTGTTCCAGGGTTGTTTCTGGCCCAAAACCCAAAACCCCAAACCCTAAAATTCCTAAACCCTGAACCAACAAAAAACCCTGATAAAACCCTGATTGTGAATCTGAAAAGATCTTTGTATGCTTTGCCCTTATAGGAGCCTAATGCTCACAATGCAACAAAAAGTGCATGAGATCCTCCACCGCCCCCTCCTGGCCACATACTTAACATGTCCTTTCCCTCCTGGGAACACCATGAAACCTCATCATGTGCACATTCAGAGGGTGACATCCACATCGCAGCCCAACAAGCTGCCTCCTAAGATGTGTTGGCATGAAATGAGAAAGGTGCTTTGCTCCCCCCTCATGCACCCCCACCCAGTTCTTATATGTGGATATAAAGACTTGGTTAGAGGGTGCCGTTGCAGGATCCATTGCCTGACATTTTCCCCATGTCTTGTCCAAAAACATATACGCCTTACTCTCCACCATCTCTCCATCAAAGTGCATATTCATACGGTTACCTTCTCAACCGTGTCCTGCACATTTTTTGCAGTCCTCGTCCCTTGCACCTTAACTGCTGCAGCGTTGTTTATCGCCCCTATGGCAGACATGGCTTTCAAAAAATGCCATGTCCAACACTTTTTTCCCCTGAGCATCAATTCCACATTGTCCTTATACGCCATACGTATAAGTGCTGATTCACCCCTGTCTGCCATTTTGTTCCAATACCTAGCTGCCAAAACCAACCACTGCAGCATCAGCGGACATCTGCCATACTCCTTGTACAAAGAAGCCTTATGCACAGCCTTGCCCATGCCAGAGATCCTTCTTAAAAATGCTGTATGTACCTTTTCTGGTTTGTTTTCAAGACTGAGTGGGTCCCTTGCCCACCTGTTAAACATATATGGCCCCCATATATGTGCCCCATAAGACAGGACAGGGCGCACTTTTTTGGCAAAAAGGTCACATAGAATATCTGGCCTTTGCAAACCCTTCTGGGCAACAGTGACCATCATGCTATGATATGCCTTTGCGCCTACTGCTCCCCTTTGCTCTGCTGCAAAAATCATACTTTTGCACTCGTGCATAACAAGCCCCAAATACTTCTCCTGCTCACTCAATGACAAAGGCTGCCCATTGTATGTGAGTGCAAGTGCCTTTAGGTGCTTTGGTACAAGCTTACCACTCCTGATGATCATCACTTTTGTCTTTTTCATGTTAACCTTCATCCCAAATAGGTCACAAAACAACTGCAGCACATTTAGAAGATCCTGCATCTGTTTGGCATCATCCACCACCAGCAGATTGACGTCATCCGCATACATGATATCAGGAACACTGACCTTTCCAAACTTAGGCCCAGCCCCCGGAACTTTTTCTTTCAGCAGCTCGTGGAGCTGCTCAATAAACATCCCAAAAAGTAGTGGGCTAAGCTCACTGCCCTGTTTGGTGCCCTGGTATGTGTCAAAAGGCTTCCCTTGTTCCCCATTCAGACACACTACCATCTGAATCTTATCATACAGAGCGACCAATGCGTCATAGAAAGGTCCACTGACCCCAAACTCACTGAGCCTTTTTAGCATTAAGCCCCTGTGTGCCTTATCAAATGCTTTTTCAAAGTCCACAAGGCACGCAATTAGAGCATGTTCCTTTCCTTTTGCTTTTGCAGAGTCCGCTGCATGTAGGAAGGCAAAAATAGCATCAAGAGTGCCATGCTCTGGTCGAAACCCACATTGTGTAAAACACCTGATACCCTTCTCTTCACATACACGCGTCAACCTTGTACATCTGAACTTGTCACCCAATTTGCCAAACAGGTTTGCCACAGATATGCGATTGTATAAATGCACATTTTGCCCACTGTGTGCTTCCTTTGGAATAGGCGTCAACTTATTCAAAGTCATTTGCTTAGGCACTTCCTTGTGACATCCATCAATAACAGCTGTCACACAATCCAGCAAGGAACTTGCCCTAGATGCCACCGCTAGCTTCATCGCCTCTGCTGTCATACCCTCTAAATCTGCTGCCTTCTTGTTCTTGCATGCCTTAATGTGCTGACAGAGCTCTTCCCTCGTGAGGGGTGCATTTAAAAACTCTCTGTCTCCATCATCAAGCATCTGTGTGGCTTGCACTTGAGGAGACCATGAGCCTAAGACTGTCACTTCCTGCCCTTTGTCCTCGTGCTCATTTTCCCCCAGCAACCCTTGAAAGTATGCCGTACATGCATCCACATCATCCAACTCACACTTGGACTGCAAACCCTTTTTGAACACATCCCAAAAGTTTTTAGGACTGGACGAATAATAATCCATGATCAGCTGTTTCTGTACATCATGCTTCTGCTGGGTCTGCTTCCTACGAGCCATTCTTTGGAAATCTGCTCGCATTGTCTTAATCTGATCATGCATTGCATGCAACTCGACCTTCTGGAGTGGAGGCACAGCCCTTTTTGCATCCCGTAAATTCCGCCTAGCTGCCTGCGCCCTTTCATTTACCACCCTGCACTCTGCATCATACCATGCTGCCCCCAATGGGATTAGCATGGGGACTTTGACCATAGGATGTTGCGATGAATGTATCGGCCCTCCCTATCAGGCTTCGTTAGGTCCTAGTAAATCCCTTCTTTCGGGGCGTTGTGTATAACAAACAAACACAAATTTAAGGTGCGGCAACCGCGAGGGCATATATGCTAGCCGTGGTGCTTTGCAGACAATCTTCGGGTAGTGCGTCGGGTGCTAATTTGGGCGATGCACTGAAGCAACTTGAAGATTGTTAAAGTGCCAGTAATGTGGCTAGGCAATTAAAGCGGAGGGCACCCTCATGACTGTACAGCAAATGGTGCTGCACAGTCAAGCGATGTCCCTTAGGACGATAATCGATGTGCCGGTGGTGGGCAAGCTGACACGGCACCCGGACGTTCACATGGCATTTCAAATGACAGGTAACAGTATGTTAACTAGATGAGCGTCAAGGGCTACCAATTTACCGATCTCAAGCTGCTTGCCGGCAGACATGTGAGCCAGAGCATGTCCATACGTGAACTTGCCTCCTAGAGCATCACACGGGCCAGCAGCTAGGTATATCAAGCAAAGTCACTAGAATCATAAGGCATCCAGTTGCATCCAAGCAGACGCCATCAACAGCAAGTGGATAGGGCACCCATCATACATACTTTCAGGCGGAAACCCCGAACCCGCATCGGGCACACAATTTCCCCAAAAACTGTGCATATCACCAGATCTTGTGCGTTCTGATCTTCCCTTGAGCGACCAGATATGTCGAGCAAGCATTTCACCCATGTTAGACACCAGTCCTGTTCGGGGCATGCCAGGTAGTTGCTGCAGTCACTCCACGAATGAACCAGCCCCATTGCAACCTTGACCGTCTCAAACACATGACGGTCACCCTCTCATGCACCCTGGAGAAGGCATGGCAAGGGTGGTGTATCCATACCTACACCCAAACAGATCATTGGAACTCTAGAGACAAAACCTCAACTACAAATGATCTGCAGCCCTTCGCTTGTGAATGTGCACTTTGCATGTCACGCATATGGGTCTCAGCAGCAGTTGTGTCTCAACAAGGTGCTTGACCTAAGTTTGACCTGGATATCCTGGGGTGTCACTCGAATGCGGTGGTGTCACTTGTGGGAGTTACTGGGGTTCGAGCTTGGTGTGTCTATTCACCTTCAAGAGGGACGTTGCCGGTAGTGATTGGAGTTGGTATTTGTGTCTGTGTCTGTCGGTGTGTGGTTGGCTCGTGCTCATGTGTGAGCACTCGTGGTTGCATGAGATGTCTTGGCAGTCGAGTATGTAACTGTCTGTAGATCTCACCATGGCAGTTGGCGATACCCGAGTGTTCATGGAGAGCCCCTTGGCCGGAGCACGGAGAACGGAGCCCATGGCCGGCGCAAGCAGCCCGAGGCTGACAAACGGGCGTGCCCTCGCAAGGGGGTCCCAAATAGCACGAGCCCCTTGTTTCGGGTTAGCTTGCGGCCCAAACCATTTCGGGGGTTGTCGAGGGTGCAGGGTTAGCATGCGGTTGCGCCGGTGATAGGGGCTGTTGGGTTGCAGGGGTAGTTTTGGTACGCTGAAGAATCGCTCTGACTGATGCAACGGAGCAAGCATAGGGCTCTTGTTGCGACAAGGTGCTCTGGCACATCTGGGGTTCGCAGTGGGGCGGAGCAGTGTCGAGCAGCATTCGATTTGCTTCAGTTCACGACAGTAACAGCAACGGGGTGAAATGCGCAGTTGGGGATAAGGTTCCGCTTCCGGCAGTTTAGGTGGATGTCCGGGGACTGTGCTTTTGGGGCGCGCATCTGTGCGGGGTTCGTGTGCGAGGATGGGGGATACGGGTGATGACAGGAAGCATCCTAAAGTTAGAAGGGGGAAGGGGAGCAGAGTCCGCTCAGGGGGAAAGAATCGCCCTTGGATCAGTCAGGCTACGGGCAAGCCAGACCCACCACCTTGGTGGGGGGCTGAAAGGGTTTGCAGCACAGCAGCTCAGCTGCAATTGGTGCAGCGAAAGACAGCAGCAAGGCTGCTACTCCAGGCAGTAGCAATAGCAGCGGGGATGTGGCTGCTGGGGTTCTACAGCAGCAGGTTGGGGTCAGGGTGTTCTACAGGGGAACGGTGAGCAGCAGCTGGGTGGGCTTATGGAGCAGGTTCAGCGACAGCAAAGGAAGATTGCGCGGCTGCAGGAGCTTTGAAAGCAAGATTGGCAGCGCATCAGTGATCTGCAGCAGCAGCTGCAAGCCGTGCAGCTGGGTCATGCAACGGAGCTATCAGGCAACAACACAGAGCAGTGCGTTGCGGATGTTTCCAGTTTGGAGCTCTGGCTTTAGACAAATCAGTGCTGGGGGTGCTGAGAGTTTGGATGCTAGGTGCAGTAGCTCCTAGCCTTTTTTTTGGCTATTGTCATTATACATCGCCTATACGCCTATAGATAACATTATACATCGCTCTGCTTGGCGGTGACATGTCTTTTTTAGGCATGTTACCGCCGAGCCTGTAAAGTGAACTAGTAGGGAGTTTAGAACTCGGTGAAGGCAGCTGGATCCCGTGTGTGCGTCCCTGTCTCGTCCAGGGGGCATGCGCGCCAGTTGCAGCGCACAGCTGGTCACTGAGCCATGCAACCGGGTCAAACGACCTCGCAACGTGCACAGCAAGAGGCATGGGCCTGTTGAGCACTTGCGATTGCTTAAGACGGGGTCCGAACGCCTCAGCTTCGTGAACTGCAGAACTTTCGGCAGTGACGATGCTTCGGTACAGAGCAAGCTATCCTCTTACGTCATGCAGCTGTCTCGCCTTGGCGTTGGAGCCTGTGGTGTTGCTGAAAGCAGGATACCGGGTAGTGGATGTCGTAATGTTACGAAGGACTGGCAGTTGATATGGTCCGGGCTGCCAGAGGGTCAGCCACGGCAACATGGGGTGGGCCTGTTTCTTAACTCGAAGTGGTCCCGTTGCCTAATCGACTGGTCTGCTGTCAGTGAGCGAATCCTGGTAGTCCGTGTGAGAATCAGCAGTGGGATAAACGCCTCAATCGTGGTAGCATATTCGCCGACTGATACCGAGTCCACCCCTGAGGAGGTCAAGGAAGCTTTCTACCTGCAGTTGGAAGCTATCTTGGCAGCGCTGCCTTCCAGGGACATGCTAGTCCTTCTGGGTGACTTCAACGCCCAGGTTGGCACTGATCCAGAACCGTATGGGGGTGTTATGGGGCCTCATGGCTTTGGGAAGCAGCAGCCTTCAGGGAATGGTGAGCGACTCTTGCAGCTGGCTGGTGCCTTGAACCTTCGCTTAGCCAACACCTTCTTCAAGCACAGCAATTACCGGACTGCTACTCACAAGATGGTTAATAGAAACAAGCAGGATGTGCTCAGGGTCATCGATTACATAGCTGTCTCCAAGCGGTTCATGTCAAGTGTGGCAGACTGCAGGGTCTTTCGCAGCTTTGATACAGGTGGCTCTGATCATAGAATGCTGGTGCTTACGATGCGCCTCCGCTTGTCAGTGGCCAAGCAGCACAGTGCGAAGGGACAGCCAGCACGGCCCTATGACTGCAGCCGGCTGCAAGAATCTGCAGCAACTCAGCAGTGCTTTGAGCTGGCAATGTCTAACCAGTTCAGCCGTCTGGTAGGGGCTCAGTTGCAGAGCGCACAAGACGAATGGACACAGCTAACAGCGGCAGCCAGCCAAGCAGCCCATAAGGCTGGTCTAAACCTCAAGCCTCAGCAGCGGCGCCGAGATTTCGCTATATCCGATGCGACCTTGCAGAAGATTGAGCGGAAACATGCAGCACATGCAGCGGTGCTGTCCTCTCCTAATGATGCTACCAGGGCAGATTACAGGGAGGCCAATAATGCTGCTAGGCGAGCGGTTAAGAAGGATCAGGAGCGGTACTTCAAGCAGCAAGCGCTGTTTGCGGAACATGCTCTAAAAGCTGGTAATCTAGCCGTGTTCCACAAGCATGTCCAGCGGATCTTCAAGGAGCAGCAGGGCAGTAGCTCTGCTACTCCTACAGCTGTGCTAGGGGGTGCTGATGGCAAGCAGCTGTTCCAAAGCAGGGAGGAGGTGGTGAAGTGCTTTGCTGAGCACTTTGCTGATGTCCTCAACTGCCCTGCCAAGCTCGACCAGCAAATGCAGCAGACCATTGAGGAGTTAGTGCAGAAGATGGAGGCAGGGCAAGGTGCAAACCAGCAGAGTGAAGCAGCAGCTCAGCCACCTACTGTGCAGGAGGTTGAAGAAGCTGTCTTTGCCTGTCGTAATGGGGCAGCTCCTGGGGTTGATGGTATCGCAGCGCCTATGCTAAAGCTCAGTGGGACCATGCTGAAATGGTTGCACAGGGTCATTGTGGCGGTGTGGGAGTCAGGGAAAGCGCCAGTGGAGTGGAAACGTGCACTGTTGGTGGCACTGTATAAAGGCAAAGGAGAGCGCAAAGTGAGAGATAGCTATAGGGGGATAAGCTTGCTAAGTATACCGGGGAAGGTGTATGTCTTGGTCATTTTGGCTAAGATCAGTTCTCATATCGATGCACAACTGCTTGATAACCAGTCTGCTTTTAGGAAGGGGAGGGGCCTCACTGATGCTCTGTTCACCATACGCCAGGTCATCTCTAAGTCTGTAGCATTCGATCAGCCTCTATTCATGGCTTTTGTGGATTTGCGTAAGGCATATGATTCTGTACCGCGAGACACGCTATGGCGCATCCTGCATGTGTACGGGGTACACACAAAGCTGATAGAGTTGCTGATGGACTTGCATACTGGCACACAGGCTGCTGTTAGGATGGGTGGTGTGGTGTCTGAGTGGTTTGATGTGCATGGCGGGGTGCGGCAGGGATGTGTCATTGCTCCCTTGCTGTTCAACATCTACATGGACTTTGTGGTTCGGCAGGCAATGGCTCAGATGCCGGAGGGATGTGGGGTGAAGCTAGCCTATCATGCAGATGGGAAACTTGAGCGTGATGGGTGTGGTAGTGGTGGGTGTGTGGAGCTGTTGTCTGTTCTGCTGTATGCAGATGATATGGTGTTGCTAAGTCCCAGCAGGGAGGAGTTGGTGGTCATGCTGCAGGTGATGGACAAGGTTGCTGCTAGTCTTGGGTTGCGCATCAATGCAAGCAAGACTGAGATCCTGTCCATTGACAAGGATTGGAAGGAGGGGGACGTGCCAGTGCAGCAAGGACCAGAGGTGGTTATCAGTGAGGGTGTGGTAAAAGAGGTGTCACAGTTCAAGTACTTGGGAAGTGTGCTTGTGACTGATGGCAGGTTGGATGTGGAGTTGAATATCAGGAGGGGTAAGGCTGTGGGGAGGTTTAAGCAGTTTGAAAAGATGTGGGGTACCAAGCATCTGTCATTGGCTACGAAGGTGAAGTGTTACAAGGCATATGTGTTGCCAATTCTGCTGTTCGGGAGTGAGTGTTGGTCCCTGACCAAAGTGCAATCGCAAAAGCTTGAGCGGGTGCACTCTAGCTGCCTTAGGAGCATCCTGGGGGTCAGGCTGTCAGATCGGCACACCAATGAGCATATCAGGAAATCATGTGGGGTAGCCACCTTGTCAGCATACATCACAGCAAATAGGCTGAGGTGGTTGGGGCATGTGGGCCGCATGGAGGAGGGCAGGTTGCCGCATATTGCGTTGTTCTCTTCATTACATGGTGACATGACGAGGCCAGTGGGTAGGCCTCGCCATACCTGGGAGAAATGCGTGTGTGCAGATCTGAAGGTGCTTGGTCAAGATGAGGGGAGCTGGGAGGCTTCATGTCAGTTTAAGAGTGCTTGGAGGAAGAGGTTGTGGGATCTTACGCACCCTTGGGAAAGCCAACGGTTAGTGAGGTGTAGAAGGCGCACTAAGCAAGCTATTGATAAGCATGTGGAGCGCTATGTGGTGCCTTTCAGTGGCTGGGAGGATGGTGGTTCACCAGTACCTAGGTGGTGGGAGCCACCTCCAGCCCCTACTAGGGTGGTGCTTGATCCTGCTGCCTCCCCGCCACCCATGTGTGATGGAAGTGGAGCAGGTTTTGGGTTTTAGTGGTGGTGTTTGTTTCCCCTTGGTGTGCACGCCGTTGCATCTAGCCTCAGCTTGTGTGTGGCAAATCCACCATCGGTTGTGTGGCTTCGTGATTGTGATCAGGAGCCTTGTGTTTGTGGCCTAGGTTTGTTTGGCCATTGGCATTGCTGGTCTTGCGTTTTGATTGATTGATTGAGTAGCTCCCTGAGCATAACAGCTCCTGCTTCTGGGGCTGAGGAGGGGCCGAGGTCGCCTCCCAAGGGTATGGGGCTGTCTGGGTCTTTGGAAGAGGTATGGTCGATTACGGACTTGGGCGTGGGCGTTCTGAGAGAACCTGCAGCTGAGGAGATTAAGCTTTCGAGGGAAATGCCTGGGGCAGGGGAAGTCAGTGCTAGAGTGGGGTACGGTATCAGCGGTTTGGAGGCAGTTGGGGGCAGTCTCATGAGCAGTACTGGGTGTACTTCCGGGGTTGCAGCATCCAACGGTGGTGCTGCAGACTTGGTTGGCTTATCAGCACCAGGGGCAAAGGGGAGCAATGGGGCGAAGGGTGATCTGTCCGCTGGCAAAGATGTATGTGAAGCCGTGTGTCGCTGCTTGATCATTGTGCCTATGGTGATCGAGGACTGCAGTGGCAGTGATTTTGATGAGGATGAGGGTTCTGGGTCAGGTGTAATGAGGGGCTCCGGCAGCTGGAATGAAAGCAGCAAGCAGCAGCAGCAAGCAGAAAGTCCCGCTGGTGATTGGGCTCCTAGCAGTGTGATGCAGATGGAGCGAGAATCAGCAGGGCAGGTAGCGGCATCGGGCGATGAGGCGGCTTCATCAAGTACGGAGAGTGTACCAGCAGTGCGACAGCAGCAATTGGAGCCACTCGCTCCCATTATGTGGCAGTCAGAGTGTCGTACCAACTGACCGATGCATGTGATACAGCTCAACAGTCATGACTTGCTGACCCTAATCAATGCACAACCAGTGAGACACTTCACACCTCCCATTTCAGACTGAACTTCAGGAACCAATGCGAGTGTTCTGACCTCCGTCCCCCCCTTTCACAGAGGCGAGTACAGCGAACCCTGTGAAACATGCAGAACACGAGCTGCCTGAACCCACACTCATGTCTGATTTGTACCCACTTGCTACAGGTCAGCTTTGCTACAACTTTCACAAGCTATTGCATTTCGCACAAAGCCTCTGGCCTGAAGCTCTGTCCTGTCTCAAACCAAATGCAAACCCAAAATGCAATGCGGTATGCAATGCAAAATGCAATACAACATGCAACACATTGCCTAACGGGTGGTATGGGTATACCGTCAGCCTTTGTATACCGTATACTCCCTCACAAGCTCTTGCCGTATACGTATACCCCCTGGCAAGCTCTTCCGTATACGTCATCGCAAACCCAATCGTATACCTTATACCTCTCGCAAAAAGCTCAACCCCAATTTTGGTATACATCTTCTAAAACACCCCATATGGCAACAAAAACACCCACACGTATCCAGGACATGGTATACACATTTTCTACACCAAAGAACATGCCAATAGACATGGTTACGTCCATTGGCATCCAACCCCCAACATACCTGCATAGGCAACTCTCCAAAAGTTGTGTTTCCACTTCTCAGATGGGGACATTGTCACCACAGCAGCAATATACTTTGGACCACTCCTCACCCTGCAGCCACTCAGGTCATGACAACCAAATGTGCATCCAGGAGCCTATGGAATATGCTTGACATTTCTGAAATGGTGCACAAATCTCCGCCCAGACCAGCTGCCAGAAAGCACGCATTTGCATCATATTGGCATTTCATAGCTCACACAACAGCATCTCCGGTGGAATGTGCAATGATCCCTGTTAACCTAATAGCATCTGCTTCTCTCAGAATTTAGGTTCATGTCATACTGTGCTACGCTTTTCCGACCAGAAACTGCAGATGATGGGCACATATTACATTATGTACTCATCATCCTTGACCCAGAGGCTTAAAGACATGCATGCAGCAAAACTAATCAATCATCTAGCTTTGTTAGCGTGGTGTGAAGGGTCTGGGGGCGTAGCTCCCAGAAGCCAAGCTGGGAGCAGCACTGTTATTCTGCTTCTAGCTCTATTAGATGTGTAACCAGCTCACAGCAAGATCAATTGGGAAGGAAAAGGGAACAAGTTGAGGGGTTCTGGGGGCGTAGCCCCCAGAAGCCAGGAATATTTGCGGGCACGAGGTGGGCGGCCCCATTAACAAAAGCATTGCTGAGATGAAGCAGCATGACTTAGTTGCAGCTTAAACACAACAGCACTTATACAGCACCTCAGTTGGGAGTGATTCTCCTCTTGGATATGTCCTCCTGCCTTCAGTATGAAACCTACTGTGGTCAGCAGCATCCCCGGCCCGTTCTCAGTGTCGCATTCGCCCCGCTGCTTCTTAGAGTTTTTCCTGTTGCTCAATACAGTGTCCAGATACCAAGCTCGCTCCCTCACAAGCTTGCTCCGTCACAGAACAGCAACCCTACAGAACATGTTGCCAAAAACGCTCCAGCTTTGCTATCCTTCGATAAGATTATCAACATCTGATTTAATTCTAGTAAGCCTCCCACTACTTAAGGGGTTGCTGTCAGCGGAGAAGAGGAGCATGCACGGTGGCTGGCCCTGCACTGCAGACGTGAAGAAGATGTAGAGCAGGAGGTTGGCGCGAAGAAACACTGCTTGCATTAATGCCACATGCATGCATCTCTTGGGAACGCTGCCTAGCAAGGGGCGCAGACAATGAGTAGTGCTGAAGAGTGACAACTGTATTGCCGGTCCACCAAGGGGGTCTGGGGGCGAAGCCCCCAGAAGCTAGAAAATCACTGCGGTTCAGAGCACCCAGGAGTGATATCCTACAGCTCCGTATACGTTCTTAGCATCCACACAGCCATCGTGCTGTATACTCGTATACCTCCACGCAGATCGTTTCCCATCCGTATACATCCTCGCAAGCAGCTTGGTATACCTTCACGCAAACGCAGCCGTATACCGTATACGTCTCGCACTTTGGCCGTATACCGTATACGTATACCCATAAACACCCGTAATTGCCATGCGTTCAATAGCTGGCTGCTCACAAGCAAGCCAATAGCATTAGCCATGCAGAAATACTGCCAGCTGTACTGCTGTACTGTCCATGCAAACTAATCAAAGCAATTCTGTGCAAACTATACAACATGCTGACATTTAACCAGCCACAAATGCAGATCTCACCACCCAAGAACTTCCAGCAATTTCATAGTGCTTTGCACGCTGCCAATCATGACCCAACATGAGCAACCAATCACAACCTTTCAGCTTTCAGCAACCAACCACATACCCTAAACCCGCACCGTAGCAGAACCAATAAAACCCATAGCTTTCAACTAACTAACCCATTGGCTTCCCAGTAGCCTAACTAGCCCCGTAGCTCTCCGTTGCTTCACAGTCGCTTCCCAGTACATGCGGTCCCTGCAGTGGACCAACACACACGATCACGAACATAGAACTCAGAACCCCATTCTAGTCTGCCTTTGCTTTGAACACAATGTCGCCCTGTTGCCTTGAACACTCTTTCAGCATGAAACACGAGTGCTGAACCCAGCTCAAACCCCAAACCAAAAACCCATAAACCCTACTGCTCAGGAATCGGCAGAGCAACAGGCACCTTCTGCCGCCGTGGAACTTGCGGCTCCCTTTGGCTGCAATTGGTACCCCTTCCCCTTGGTCACCATGTAAGTGGTGAGCCCATCTTCAACCTGCCATCTTCACCTCTGACTCAATAGTTTTTTCCAATCACGTACCGCATGCTCCCAAACCCAAAAGCTTCCCCAAAGACTTACTGCCCGATCAGATACAGCAACCTCATGCACTGCAACATGTCCAACAGCTAGCTGCTAATCATAAGCCATAGCTGTAGCCATAGCGGACAGCTACCAAGTGGTAGTACACATGAAAGCTAATCAACAGCAGTTCTGTGCAGAAACTGTACAACAAAGTGCTGCTGCCTCGGCAGCCACAGATACACATTCACCGGCCCTTATCATTCAAACATGAGGCAAGACACCCACACCATACAATCACAATACTCCGAATGGAACATCAGACCACCATCCCCCCCCCCCCCCCCGCAGACGCCTGAACTTGACAAGAAACACACCAGAACGAGAACCTCCAATCAAGATGTATCAAGGACATGACATGTGGTCCAATAGCATGACACCAGCATGTAGACCATGAACTCCAAACCCCGAAACACCAAAAACTTTGACCCCTTGCTTTTGCCCCCCAGACCAGACTTGGACGCCAAACTGACCCCAGCCGCTAAACCCTGTTCAAACTCACAGAGGAACCCTAAGCCAACCCCAGGCAAGAGCACAAGACTCAATACACAAATTGTTGTGGCACACGTAAATCAGCAACCAAGCTTTGTATGCCATTACTCATGTCATTTGAAGCTACCACTGTTCACTGGAAAAACCCACAACATAATTCAACCCATCTCCAGTATACATACCCTGAGCTTCAGGACTGCTACACCATAACGTCTCCCCTGTGCCCAACAAACGGCAACTGCTTTGCATAACCTATGCAGCCTAGGAAGTAGACTTCACATAACTGTAGTCACACCAAACACATTTGGCTCACTCAAAGAAGCATTTGCCCTCAGCATGCTCCAAGCGTCGCATTCCAAAACTCCCCACAACAGCACTTCCCCCCCCCAAACTCGTGCCACCTTCTATCCAATGAGACATGCAAGCAACATCTTAGGCTATCACTTTGGAAACCACCCATCAATGAACAATAAAGCCATGGTTGTGTTCAGTATGAGACCTTGGACCTTACCAACCCATCATCCAACGCACCCTACTTTCTTCACAAGCAGTTGAATGGGGTCAACACTTGCTGCATTGCCCATTAAGGAAGATGTGAGTCAAAGATGACCCCAATGCCGTGCCCTATGGCACCAACCCCGTAGCTTACTAGACATGCGATCCAGTGGACCAACATGCAAAACCCCGTAGCCTCTACCTATACTCCGTTGCATCCCCGTAGCCTGTACACCGTTGCATCCCAGTTGCATTTTAGACATGTGATCCCTGCGCAGTAGATCAACATGCAAACCCCGTAGCATTTAAAACTGCAACATGCGCCACGACAGAGGTTGCTAGATAGTTGCATGGGACCTCTGGCCAGTTGACCCAACATGCGCGGCAACCTGCGGAGAGGAGACATGCACATGCATGCTGTAGCCCAACTCCCACCTTGTGCCGTACCCCGAACATACCCCGAACATGCACCAAACGTACCCAGAACATACACCGATCATTTGCCGAACGTGACTTCGGACTTTGCACCAGATATCGCCCATGACATTTAATCACTGGACAGAACCCCGAACCACATCAACACTAATCTAACCCCGAACTGGACACCAAACTAAAACTCAAACAAAGAAGTGCAGCTCATCAAGCAGCCAGACTGCGGATGGACCTAATAGGTCAACTGACATGTGCACTTGCATGCAAGTAAGGCACGCACATGCAGCCCACCTTGAGCATCAGCTCAATGTGCAACTCCCATCTGTGCCTCACGTCACAAGGGCTGTAAACCCTTGGCCAGTCGGCAACCATCAGAACAACAAAGCTTCTGATACATCTTTACAAACCTTCCCAATCAATCGTCTCCCAATACTGCTCCCAGAACACACCAGCTCCCAAAGGTCCAAAGCCACACCCCTACCATACAGCCATTGCCCATGCAAACTAAGGGTGGTGCATCAATGCTCTAACCCAGATGAGACACAAACCTAATTCCCAGTGCCTGACTTATACCATTGCTAGGGTGCTGGGATAGCAACGCCTGCACAACCTAACAAGTATCATTCCACAAGGCATCATCACCAGTGTACACCAGGGTGCACGGAACACGCGCGCATTCCATGAGACATGGTTACTAAGGGAACTAGGATTGCATGCTGAACTCCAACACCACTTCAAACCAAGCACTCTCTTCAGATTTCTTCACCAATAGACATACCCAAAAACCCATTGCAGAAACTCGGACACTCCCCAATCCCCTTGCATCCCCTAAGCCTCCAACGTCGACATCAATGCAGACTATTGTACCTCTGGTGCATGGAATCCCGCACGCACACATCAGTTAACAACTTCAATCCCCAACCTACAACCAAACAAGGGTGCACGGTCCTTCTTACACGCGTGCACTCCACCCCAGGACTTGACTTCCACTTCTGCATGGTCACGGTAAACACACCATACTCTGACCCATTAGTGGACCTTTGACACATGATTATAACCCAAGCGTTGCAACAGGCTGTACATCTGCTTGGAAATGCCAGGCACATCATACACTTCATCTGCACAAGGCACTGCCCAGCCCACAACAAGTTTCAGAACCAGCTAAGTTGCGGATGTCTGCAGAGCTCAAACCACTTCATGAGACACCCCCCCAGCTCAAAGACACCGCAACTGCCTGGCCTCATTATACCAGTGCTTTAAACCATTGTTATATAAAACCTATCATGCACACACACCATGCACGCCTGAAATCAAACTTCCCGGGCACAACACCAACCTTCATCGGTCCAGTAGTATAACTTCTGCCTCACTATTGCCACTACTGTGAAACACTCCCAAGTCTGTTCCATGTGCCTTACTTTGACGTTCACAGGGTCGACAATCCTGAATCAGACCCCCGAGAACACACCAAAGCCACAGCTTCAATCAAGCACCTTGCTGACCCCAAAACAACTTTTGGCTTATGGCCCAAACAGAACCATGACAAGCTGCTGCCACATGACAGCTCCATGAAACACTTGCTAACAGGACAAGCACCCATGTACAGAACCCTAAAACCATAGGCCCCAACTCCTATCATAAGATAGCAACCCCTGTAGCAAGAGATCATAAACAAAAAGCCCAGGACTTTGAATGGCTCAATCTCTTGACTGCCACTCTTGCCAAGCAAGACGTTTCAAGAGACCCCCAAACACAACACCTAGCCATTTCCCACACGATCCAAGAAGCTGCTCAAACCCCCATGTCCCACTCAACCTTAGCCCTTCACCACCAGCGAACCAACCCCTCCACTGCGATGGCTCCCAGTACATCAATTTTCATGAGTACCTCATTGCTGTAACCCTGAGCCCTAGATTGAAGGAGACACAACAACTGAGCAGCTGCAATCAACACAGATACAACCGTGCCCCACATACCGCCGCTAGTCTCCCAGGCCTCATCATTGCCCTCAGCCTGTAACTGGGTAAACCACACCAGCACCTGCTGCAGTGAATCTTGATTGACATTGCTGCAGACATCCTCAAGCCAAGCGAGCACCCAGTGCCCAACTGGAAAGCAAGGTACCTCCTCATAAGGAATAGGAGACAGAGCAACAACCACCCCATTTAACTTGTTCGTCACCTCCCGAGCCCTTGAGCCTCCCCAAAGCTAGCCACGGCATCCACGTAATCCTGAACCCAGTCTGGTATTTGCCCAACATCGATACTTGGGAAGCTGCCATGCTGGTAACTGAAGATCTCTTGTCACGCATATGGGTCTCAGCAGCAGTTGTGTCTCAACAAGGTGCTTGACCTAAGTTTGACCTGGATATCCTGGGGTGTCACTCGAATGCGGTGGTGTCACTTGTGGGAGTTACTGGGGTTCGAGCTTGGTGTGTCTATTCACCTTCCAGCTTCAATAGGGACGTTGCCGGTAGTGATTGGAGTTGGTATTTGTGTCTGTGTCTGTCGGTGTGTGGTTGGCTCGTGCTCATGTGTGAGCACTCGTGGTTGCACGAGATACTGTCTTGGCAGTCGAGTATGTAACTGTCTGTAGATCTCACCATGGCAGTTGGCGATACCCGAGTGTTCATGGAGAGCCCCTTGGCCGGAGCACGGAGAACGGAGCCCATGGCCGGCGCAAGCAGCCCGAGGCTGACAAACGGGCGTGCCCTCGCAAGGGGGTCCCAAATAGTACAGGAACGGGCAGGACCTCCGAAAGCAGGTCAGAACACTCGCATTGGTTCCTGAAGTTCAGTCTGAAATGGGAGGTGTGAAGTGTCTCACTGGTTGTGCATTGATTAGGGTCAGCAAGTCATGACTGTTGAGCTGTATCACATGCATCGGTCAGTTGGTACGACATGCAGACATGCATCTTGCAGCAAAAAATTGTGTAGGCTAACACCATTTGATCAGAACCTGCCATTCAAGGCACTCCCTGCAGATACATGCTAGTCATAACCAGTCAGTGCAACATCTACCATTTGAGATGAGTGCAACATCCACGCATGGCTACATTAAGTGTAGTCGTAAACAACCATCGATAGGTACATTGTAACCATCGTTAGATATACCATCAAGCATAAATAGCAATGGATGCTTAAGAGGAGCAAGCCCGATGGAGGCACCAATAAAAGGAGCACGCTGCACTTACAATGTCTTGATGCAGCAATGGAAAAGGACATACATACAGCCCGCTCTGTCAGCCGCAATCTAGCACATGTTTTTGCGGTCTGAGCAGCAACTGCAAAAGGGAGGCAAAACCAGCTGCTCTCAATACAGCCTGCTCCCTTCTCAATACCAGATTGTCAGTGTGCTGCTAAAAGTGCTCCCCCGCTTTGCAGCAGGAAGGCATCCCATGCATTGTTATGACCCACTCAAACTTCTTCGAAATGTAGGTCTATGGGTGAAATGACATGAAGTGATTTGGCTGGTACAGCTTGTCCCCAATTTTAAAGCTTCCTTTGGCTTGCTATCGGCACCAAAGCACAGCCTTCTATGCAGAGCAACATTGACTTCAGAGAGACTCAAGCAAACCTCTTTTCAGAGGCATGTGCATTCTCCGCTCCACAGATAGGTGTCCAGATCAAGCCATTCCCCTTGCCATGCAAAACTTTTAGGGGCCAACAGCCTCTATGCATATACACCTCCAATGCATCTACTCATACCTTCGTTTGCTGCTCATGTTTCCGACCAGCTGCCTACCTGTCTTGTTCATAAGCAAGACATTAGCAAATCCCTCTGTTTCATGCCACACTCGCATGAAATGGGGGCGCTTCATGAAAACGAGGCCCCCTCATTGCTCAAGGCACCCCTCAACCTCCAGGAGTGAAGCACCCTTCTTGCCCATTGCAGGCCCATGGCCCTTACACTCATTGGAGGTCAGCAGAGCACCAGCATAACTAGCTTCGATACGAATGCTTGCCTGGCTCACTCGCTTTGCCTTGCTTCCCTTCCAGCCATGAAAGCCTTCAGTTCCACGACCATTGAAAAGGTCCATCACTGACAGCTCCAGGACCCTCCTCATCTTTGGCTGGACAATCAGTGTCAGAAGCCATTCGATCACCGGGAACGACCATTACATCTCAAGGAGTCTGATCTCATCCAAGCAGAAGTCTGCATCAAGGGTATTGAGGTTCTGGAAGTCCAGGCGGTTTACATCAGCCAAGCTCTTCACAGGGCCCTTAATCCCACACTGGAAGGCACTTAGAGGGATGGCAAAGCGATACCATTGCCTCTCCTGTTTTTGGACGTCTACAGTCTTGCCAAGGGTAAGATTTGTGCCACAAAATTGCTTGGTGTTGTCCTGTAAGAGTAACAAGGGCACAGCAGGGAGGCAAGTCAGTAGAGTGATGGACTTTGGGTATGGAAGGCAGCAGAAAGGAGTTGCTCAGAAGCAGGCTCTAAGTCAAGGACTGAAGCGTAGCAGTAGCAGCGCAACCATCACCAGCAGCTGCACTAGCATAGCTAATGATTTCTCATACTAGGACTTCAAAGCAAAGTAAACGCAGTATAGGAGCGTATACTGTGTGACTAGCAAACACACATTAAGTGCTCAAGCAATACCAAGGGGCAGTTGTCCATGGGACCACATTGTCTCCCAACTTGCTGCCCTTTTGCGTAACACTCCCACTAGCCGACCAACTTGCCCTATTATACGTATGTAATCCAAGGCTCCCCTCCAAACATTCATTGGCTTGGAGCCATATGCCCCAAGAATATACAGCTATAGTGCTCATCCAGCAGCAAACTAGCCTGCAGTGTCAACCCTCCTGCATCCCCGCTTCTGATGTACCTGGCCATGCCCCTGCCCCACCCCTCACCTGCCCCTCCCCCAACCCCCTCCGCTGACCCTCCGCCTGCCCTGCCCCCTGGCCCTCAACCCCCACTCCACTCTGCCCTGGCCCTCACCTGCCCCTCACCCTCCCCCACCCGTACCCTGACCTGCCTCTGCCCAGCCCCTCCCAAGTCCCCCTTCCTGCCCCTGCCAATGCACCCTCCCCTGCCCAAAGCCTACACCCCTCTCCGTCCTTGACCTCAACCAACCCTTGCCCTTGCCCCTGGCCCTCCCCTGCCCCCCCTCCTACCCCGCCCCTGCTGCCTCCCCCCCCCCTGCCCCTCACCCTGCCCAAAAGTTTACCTCCCTCTCCGTCCTCCCCCTCAACCACCCAACCCTAGCCCACTCACATTACCCAGGAGAACTCTCAGCACCGGCAGGCTCCCTACAGGAGTAGACGACAGCACTCCAGCATTGCTGTTAGACTTTATCCAGAACCACAGATACTTCCCCTTGGCAAAGGGGGCCTCCCCAGCCGCACTACACCCCGGGCAGAAAAACGACACCCCTCCCGGGCTCCTAGCCCAAGCACACGCTGCGTTGCTTCCCGAGCGACCTTGCTTAGCCAGGATCAGCTTTGAGTCTCTGACGCCAACAGCCCTCCAGGTCCATCCGGCGCCGGGTCCGTCCTCATAGATGCTCATGTCAACAGTAGTAGGAGCTGCCGCAGCTGGGGTGGTGGTGGTGGTGGTGGGGAGGGTGGTGGTGGGGGTGGGGGTGGGGGTGGTGGTGGGGAGGGTTATGGCGGCGGCTGGGGTTTTAGCGGGTTCTTCTATGGGTGCTGGGCGGATGACGCTTGGAGCGCGCTCTTGGGTTGTAGCTCCTGGGGTGGTGCCACTGACTTTGGTGCAACGGTAGTCAAATATCGTCTTGCGGATGCAGGCTAGGCCGCTGCTGCACATAGATTCCGGCCTGCAAGTATGGGAGTGTGGTAAGAGAGAAGGTAGCAAAGTTAATAGTAAAACACTTGGTTTGCCCAGACAAATTCCACCATTAACACATAGATGTCTAGAGATATAGTCTCCTTCCCTGTAGCACACGCTGCCTCCCTGTAAAATGAAGTGGCCTGCGATCCATGTCTGACTGCGAGATAAATCCCCCTTATCGTATTGAGTGTAGTGAGTTACCAGACCTGGTGTACAAAAGCTAATGGCATGCCAGATCGAGCCTAGCACAGGTGACATCGGCTGTGAGACGATAGATGTTCATATTATGGGAATCAAAGACGGCTGCTATCATACAGGTGAGATTGAGTCACTAACATTCAGCACTGGTTTGTGGTACCTTGTTTGTGCTTTGCAGTCCCCTGCTCCTCTGCCATGCCTCTTACACCTAGTGTCCCAAACCTTCTAAGCCTCCTACCATGGTCCATCATCACAGTCAGCACCTCTGCATACCAAGATCCCTCCGCACTGCTCATTTTCCTTCAGAATTGTGAATGCGTTCTGTGCTGCTACTGCGGCCGCATTGATTGCCAGGATAGCCAGGAGGCACCAGCAAGTGCTGCTGAGTGGCTGGTGACACTTCATTGGAGCTGCCAGGCTGCTCGCAGTGTCCTGGGGAGAATGATTGGGGTTCAGCACTGCAAGAACATAGAAAGGTCAATTTGAGATTCAAGCTGTCGTGCAGTCCTGGGCAAACTTTCGCATCAATCCACGTATGAGGGAGGTTGGCATAGCGTCAGAACCGTTCTTGGAAAGTAAACCTGTTCTGCTAAGCATGTTTAATGACCTTACTCTCGACAAGACAGGGGTAGGTACAGGCACTCAGGGGGTTACATGGCACCATTCTGGTTTGCTGAGGCTTTCTGCTGATGCACTTACACTTGACATACCTTTTAGCCAGCTGCTAATAGATTGTAAACAGATGCTTGTAACAAGGCCGTGGTAACTGCTGCAAGCGGCAGGACGGATGCCGAACCCGGATTCGACGTGCTAGCTGAAATGCGCCGTATCAAATGTGTAGCTATTCAAGTTACTTGATTACAGAGAGATTAGATGAATGACAGTGATCGATACGCCGCGTGGTGCGGGAGCAGGTTCCACTGGGATGGAGACTGCGGGCACTTGAAGGTAGCCGCGCTCAATAAGGAACTAGCTACTATCAGCTTGTTTGAGCGTGGTCTGAAGCTCCGCAGTCGCAAGGGCACCAATGAGGCGTGAAGCTGCCAAGCTGCCTAGCTGAATAGACTCTGACACCACTCGGAGTGAGCGGAGTCACTAGTGGTAACCTGCATTGGTGGCAAGCTGAGTCTATAATAGCAACCTCGGCTGTACGAAAAGGTGTCACAAGGTCAAGCTGAGCCTAGCTTCCTGGATAGGTCTCGCCACCGACTTGGCTCACTTGGCCGATGTGGTTTCGATCGCAGCAGTGGTTGAATTTCACTTGCACCAAATTGCACTTCAGTCAGCCACAACTGTAATCCAGTTTGCTGTAGATGAGACAACAACCCCCACCTGATTGTATTTACTCTCGAGCTAGGAGATCTTGAAAGTAGGGGGCCCTGTCACACCATGCCCAACCGGCAGCAACGAGCAGAGGGAACTGACGGCTCGCGCAGGACTCTAAAAAGGTATGCCAGCCACCCATGATAGAGGGCAGCAACAGCAAGTTATCCAATACCAGGTGGCCGCACAGTTTGGGGACACCAGTGGAAATCTAAACAAACAGCGGTAGGGCCAATGCCAACTTGGGCTCCAGGGGCTTACATACAATGTAAAAAGTAAGGCCATAACGGCCGGCCCAGCGCTTCATTCATTACCAGACAGTAAGTCAGCCCATTAGTGACATGCCGTGCGCTGCGGACTCAGTTGACCATATCAACAGCAAGTGTGCCTGGTACTAATCGACTCCTGCGTCCAGTGCCACTCCATGTACATTCAGGCCCAAGGCCTGATCATCTATCAAAACACCACCATGATAATCTGACAACACTACATACACCTTGCAATTTTGTATGTTTATTTGAGCCCGTTTCGGTGTTGCATACAATACAGCACGATTGTGCAGACCTTCCGCCCCCATGACATGAGGCCATCACATCCATCCAGTTGGGGTAGCTATGAAAAGCCCCTGGAAAGCCAGAACACACAAAACAATCCAACACTCACAGTCTGGCCTTTGAAACAGGGTTTGCAATGTGGCCGGCCGTAAAGGTGCTGGCAGTCCTACTGTGAGTGCTAAGTCACAGCCTGATCATGGTCCCAATACAACAAAGAAACCGGCAGTTACGGGTGGCAACTGCAAGGAATGCTCGGCCAAAGGGCCCCAAGACATAATCAAAATCACCTGAAGATGATAGCTCCCAAACCAAGTATGCTCGCCACCGCGCCCAAACATGTTCCATCCACACACTCCGGAATGTTCACAGTTTATGTCAGGCAACCACACCATGTGAGGACTTTCCAGAGCACCAAGGTGCTGCAACAGCGCTTGCTACCATGTGCAGTACACATATTCACATCAGTTTCTTGCTTGGTGGACCTAGGGCCCAGCACAGCGCTCACCCACCTCCAGCTTTGCCATGCCTCTGACATAACATAACATAACATACATTAAGGTGTGCCAGTGGCAACCGCAAAGAGCTGCTAGGTCAAAACGACATCCTTGCAGACCTGTACCAACTGGCACTCGCAACCCACTGCAGATCACAACTTTCCTGATAGTGTGCAGACATTCTGGGAGTGGCGCCCATGCGCTCTTCTCCGGGCAACTTTTATGAAAGTGGGCATGCCAACTGTCCTCGTCATTCACCATGTAATTGAGGAAGCCCCAGCTTCCACTTTCGGCAATAAGGCCACGAGCCAGCGCAACCAACTAACCCCTTTTCCTTTTTCTTAGTCAAGCTGCTCCATGCATCCGTGGTCACTGGGCAAACCTACATACTTATATGCTGGTCTCGACGCGGCACTGTAGCTGTCTTATTACCATAAAGTCCATTGCAGTACCTGCCTGCTACGTTTCTACTGGCAGAGATCTGCCCCGCCCTTGACTCGCCATGTCAATGGCCGTCATACAAGATAAACTAATGGCTACCCAGCAGTTGTAGGGGCGGCGCAGATAATTAGAGTACAGCTATTTCGATCCTTCGATCTTACGTCACCTTCTACAACCTGTTATATCCAGCTGATGTGCACAAATATCCTCCAGAAAGTCCGCGCTTGGTCAACAAGAGAAGCACCTCTCCATCGTCCAGGGCTCCCATTTGGTGAAATCATAATCCAGACCTTCACACTCTCGAAGTTGAGCCACAAACCCAGGGTTTGGATTGATGCATGGCCTTGCTGCAGCCAGAGTTTCTTGTGGCTGCCAGACAAACCAAGGTGGAAAACTCAATTAGCTGCAATACAAGACAGGAAAAGATATACAAAGGACCGGCCAATGAGCCTGGAAACAGGGCCTCTCCAGTGGGGAGGCCACAATCTTTGGGTGGGGGGGTACGACAGGGAGGGAGGGAAGGGGGGGATGAGCGGGATGTGGGAGGGGGAGCTAGGAGGGCAGAAGCAACTGGAGAAGGGTAGGGCAGGCGTGGCCACCCCTTCTATGGCGGATATGGTGTAGTGTGCGAAATGTGAGGTGTTGGGATGGAGGTGGATTGTTTGGTTGAGGAGTTGGACTGGTGGAGTCATACTCTGGGGTAGGTGGTCCTCACTAAGTAGGCCTACTTCCTTAATTGTACGCCACAAATGGTGTGTGCGTAGATGTAACCATGTAACCAGCTGCAATAGCCACGGCTGATCAAAGATGCCTCACGGTAGAATCTTATGTTTCATAGTTGCCACAGCATACTGTTTGTGCAGCCCCTGCAGGTTAGTTGCGCATTGACCTTCATCTTTCAACTGTCCGCTGTTTCAGTTGCGTAGGCTCAACCCTGCTAGCTCCACATAAAGAATGGTTGCAACTCTGAGCTGTCGTGTACTTCAAAGTCACACTTCAAAAAATTGCGCAAAAACCCTACTGGAAGCCTCACATACATTGGAGGGTATTGGGATAGAGCCTTGTGCAGTAAACTTGTTGCGCCATTTATCCCATTGTGCCTGTTGTCCATTAATTGAGTGCTTGCTTGCTACGCTCGCTTGCCATGCAGGATGTGCGTTCTCAGCTGCTAAGGCTGCTAGGACAGCTAGGACTGCTAGGACAGCCCCCTTCCACTCTCAAAGGAGTGTAGAAGTTCTACAGGTTTTCTATGACACTTCTGACAAGACATGCAGCATAGGAGGGCATGTGGGCAAGCAAGAAGCCCTACAAACACATTCTACAACAACAACATGATTGAAGCTAAGCCAGTCTATTCATTAGTAATGAGACCTCCCTGGCACGGATGCTATCATTGTTTCTCAATGGTCTCTGCACTGCATGTGCATTCCAAACACTATTGTGGTACCAAATCCATAGACATGCATCCTCCCACCATTGATGACAAAAAAGGAGCCATCATGCAATTCAGACAGTCCATTGTGAAGCTGGCAGTCCAAGCCATTTTGGAGTGCGTGATATGCTCTATGGTGCTGCTAACTCACCTCCAAGTATGGTCTGTGCTGCTTCCACATAAGATAGCCTATGCACAGGGAAGCTGACCTGGAGACGCCAGCCACACAATGGACCAGCACACCCCCTACAAACAAGCAGACATAGGAAGCACAGCGTGTTGAGGTATAATCCCTTGGCTGGGGCCTGATTTAAAGATAAGAGGAGCCTCTTTTGACGTATTTCAGTGAACATCATGTTTAAATCGAGCAAGCTACATGCTGTTTCTGTAACCTTTTATATTGTCCAAGCTGCATGCACCTAATATATTGCTGCCCATCCTGTGCTTCCGGAGCATGAGCACGGCTGCCAATGCTCTTTGTGTAATAAATTGTCAACTTAAACTTCTGCCATAATGTGTGCTAGACACTGCCCTTCACAGGCAGATATCGCACATTTGTCACGAATGCTGGCTGCCATCTGAACTGCCGTCGCTCTGTCTCAACTTCTACTCTGCATGCATACTGACAAATTGGCTGGAGTCATGCGACGGATACTGCACGGCGTGAAAGGTGTGCAGCGATCTATATAATAAAACAGTGACACTGGCAGGGCTGAAATGCTGAAATCTTACATACTTACTGATGCATCCCTGTGCCTCATCTTTCATTGCATGTCATGGTAGAAATGTCATATACTGGCCCACTCAAGCTATGGCAGACGTTGTATAGGCTGTACTGGCCACAATTCCTGACACAAAATCATTGATAAACAGTGCAAAGCTGCCCTTGGCCCTGTGCGGCTTAAGCTGTCACAGAAACGGCAATGTGGAGGGTCCACTGGGCAGTGTACTTGCCTGCTGCTCGGCCCTGGTCGATGAACTCAAAAGCTTGGCTGAAGTGCTTTACCAAGTCCTCATGGTCCATGTCCATAAGCACCAGTGTTAAGTACTTGAAGGTGTCCTGGTGGTGGGGCTGGAGATGGTAGCCAACTTGCACGAAAGGAATGGAGGCAAGAAACTAGATAAAAGTGCATCTGAGCATGTCATTCTTTCTGCCCTCTGCTCTGCCAGAGGAGAGCCATGTTGGTTAGGTTCCCCCTCACTTAAATAGCAAAATGATAGAATCCCCCTGATCTGCAGACTTTGGGACTTGGTGCTGGAGGGAAGCAGTACAGCAGTACAATAATGATTTTGCCATCGTCCGACTTTGGGACTGGTGCGCGGTATAAGAAGTTGGGTGCGCGGCACTTGTGGGTCCATCGCATGATTTAGAGATTAAGCGTGATCGAACCCCTGCACCGACGCTCACTCACTCAGTCACTCATCAGGTTCTGGTCGCGGGGCCGCGTTCTCGCCATATCGCAGCGTCGTAGCGGGCCATAAAGGTACAATCTCCGGTGTATCGGTCCCGCAGAGAGGTTAACGCACCCTCCGTAAGCTTGCGTTTGGGATTGGCGCCGCATGTTTGCGCGGAAGGATCTATAAAGTGTGGAGGCCCAAGTCTTACTGTTGCTGCCATAGCTGTTCAACTGCGAAAGCTCATTGCGGCACCTCACTGATCTACATCGCTCTGCCGTCAGGGGATACAAAAAAGGTGCGCAAGTGCAGACACAGGTAAGATGTCAACCCCTCGGAGGGACTAGCAAAACCCCAGCGTGAGGCTGCCCCATATTCCTGCATTGATCTGCCCGTGTATGCAGCAACTAAGAGCAAGCTGCTGTGTTGACCACCGTACAAATGCCATGAGGAGCTGAAAGCAGCTGATCGACCCTATGATGCCTGCACTGGAGACTCAAAAACCCAATGAGTTTACCTATCTGCGGTTCTCCGCTTGACAGCAAATCCACTATGAAAGTACTGATTGATTGTCTGATGTCCATCCTCACTGTTGAGTTGAATTAGTTTGCTGTATGGGCCCTCACTTGCTTCAAGAATTGCCCTTCTGGTCTAGTTTGCAATCTGGTGCTTGCTAATGAAGCTGCACAATGTGCTCAGGATACTCTACATATCTGCTCCCTTACTGTTTTGAGTTACAAACGCTGTACTCTTACTTGCAGGAAGGACGATAAGGGTGCACCTTGCACAGAATCCCAAAAAACAACACATACAAAGATTGAAGGTGTCGCCGAGCTGAAGACAGCTGGGTGAAAACGACCAAACACATTGGGGTACAAGAACGCTTTACAATGGCATGGGGTCAGGTTCTTGGAGTTTTGGCAGTAGGGGTCATGATCGTTGGCCCATTTTTCCTTTTGGCTTATGGGTTTTGGTATGGTCTCAATCTGTTGCTGGCCTGGATGGGAGAGGTGTATTTTTCCCATGCCATGCTGCTCCTATCGGTAGTATGGTGGTGTAGTGCACTGCGGGGGAGGGATGTCCTGCTCGTTGGGGTATGTTTGATAGCATCAGTAGTATCCAGCCACACCTTGGATTGGTTTGAAGCCACTGCCCCAGCTACAGTGCTCTACTGGGTGGTGCTGCTCCCCCTTCACCTGGCCATTGGCGTGTATGATGGCACCTTCCTCAAGTTAGAATCGTACAGAGATATGGCATTAAGCATCCTCTACACCTGGTGTGTAGGCTTTGTCCCTTCTGTGATGCTTGTATTGGTGACCTCAAAAGTGGTCGGTGCATTTCCCGGTGGCCCAACTGCTCTCAGGCTAATCTGCCTTCCAACCATTATATTAGTAACAAATGGAGATGTACCATCTGTCCCATTGATCTTGAGGGAATTGCAGTGGATGGCTATCCATGCTCTCTTCCTAGTGCCCCTGAGCAAGTGGGGTACTTCACTCCCAGGTTTAAATTACAACTTTACGGTCGAGTGTGCAGCATACATATGGGGGTTCTTGGTGATCATCCAGCTTGTCACTAGGGGCCAGAATCCTTTTGGGTCGGCCTTGCTACTATCTGTTCTGGTCATCCGGGCGGCTATCGCATTGCAAAGTAAGCAGAGGGTGAGTACAGCATCCGGTCCTGCATTAGGTCAGTCACTGGATATAGAAGAGCATCCAGGTCATGAAGGCCAGAAGGGGCCCTCCGCTGTGAGCACCAGGTACTGCCATGTGAAATAGCAGCCCAAAGCATCCAGCACAGTATGCCAGATGCGTTCTTGCTCAGATGACTCCCCAGCCAGCGCAGGTCATCATTCGCACAAGATTGAAACACAACTCTCATCCCACGATGGTCCCACAGTGGACAAGTCTGGCACCTTGTCAGCCTCATATTGGGTAAGTCAAGTTCACTTTGGTGCCTGGAAGGTGTTTAAGTGTGGCAAGGCCTTCTGACAGGATTGAGTCGTCATCACACACCTTTCACCTTTCCAGGTGCTTTCAGGTCAAGAAGCCATCGTCAATTTGCCTTGCTAGACTGGTCAATAGGAATGGCTTGGTGGCTTGTTGTGATGCTGTAGCAAAAATCATGGCACTTCCCATTGCCTGATAATGTTCATGCTTGCAGGGGGAGTTCAGCCGTACCTTCAGATGGGGGAGCCCTGGTCACAGCGTGCTTTGGGGCCTTTTGGCTGTTGCTGCTGCTTTTGGCAGCGGAGCACAATCAAAAGGATACTCTGGAGTCCTGGCAGCAGTGAATCTGCAGTCGAACATCAACTGGGTGGTCCTGGATGCGATAAGCCCAGGCGCCCCTCCAGACGCATTCAAACAGCTCCTAGGCCCACTAAGAGACTGCAATGCGCACCTTAACCCGATTGCCCAACAGAGAGGTGTGCAAAATCTATCTGTGTTGGGAAGATTGATGGGTCACAGAAGTCCTGAGGCCGACCTCGACGAATTATGCCGGTAAGGGTCAGCAGATGTAGCCTAAGGAACAACTATTGCTTCTGGGTTGTCAAGTTCATGTTTTTGACGACCATGGAAGTGAGCATGGTACCAATAAGCCTTGCCCTGTGTCCTCGTTTGTAAACTATTCATAATGGTGTTAATTCTTCCACAAGCCGAGCAGTAAGGCGGCTCCATCCCACACGTTTTGTGAATAATAGGATCTTACACATGTGTTGCTAGCTCAGCACGTTTTTCCACAGCCATATGCCTTTATGTTAGTGAGCTATTTGGCTATATCAAAGGTGAAAGCCTGTTGGTTGTTGCACTGAACATGCTTATTGCTGTGCATCATGCTGGGAGATGACATAGAAGAAGGATAGCAGAAGAACCTGCTAATTCTTGAGTTCGACATCCTGGCACTACTATCTTGCTCTTCGTAGATACTTGTACTTATATCATTTTATGAAGTCTGGTCATGATGCCTCCCAGTGCAACGCATCCTCATTGGCGGACCATGCTATAGGCTGGGAACATGGCCCTGTAAACTTGGTAAGAAGCAGCAGCAGAATCTGCGCATGCACACACTGGGCTGACAAACCCAGCGAGCACACAGGGACTCTTCAGGACCGACTTCTAGCCACTTCGCCTCAATAGAACTTCCTTTTACTCTTCAGGAGTGCAAGGGCAAATTCCCCCTTCAATCTTGCCAGGGGTAGCTATGCAATTCTGCTACTTGGCCTTTCACATATGTAGGCATGGCTCTCTGCAAAGTATATGTTTTCCAGATCATAGAGAAGTCAGCAATCCATGCATTGGATCTTAAGGATGCCCAAGAAGCACCAAACGCATGCTAATCAGCCTTTTTCGTACTTACTTTCCTTCATTTGCAGGCTTGCTCAACTGGTGCACAGCCTGCCCTTTCTCTCAAAGTCAACAAGGAGATCCATTTTCCCGCCCTGGCCTTACGGCCAAGCTGTGGCCACGTGGGCTGCCATCAGCGGCAGTCATGTCCTAGACATGTCTCGGGATGCTGTGAAAGGAACTCTAGCCTTTGTTGAGCATGAGTACAAGCTGCACCAAGGTACGATGGCCCGTTGGGTCTTTTTGGTCGTTACTTTTGTCTATGCTGCACACGTCTCACCCCGAGGTGTTTCATGCATGGGTCTGCAGCTAGTAGGGAAGTCCTTGTAACTCCAACACTCTGGTGCTTGCCGGAATTGGTGCCATGCTAAGGTCCACATAGACCATATTCATAGCGCCTTCACCCAACATCTCTGGAGCTACCCTTCCATGGTCATGGTCAGTACCCTTCTCAGTCGAGCTTGCTGGTCATGCATGACTGGAAGCTGAAACTTGATTGACTGTCAACTTCTGGGGGTTGCCCTTTGGATGGGCCTCGCCCTGAGTTAGCATAAAATAAATGCATGAAGTGTTGATGCAGTACTGTTGCACTTGGGTGGCCATATATACTCTGCTGTGTTAAACCCACTTGATAGCAGGCCCAGATAGGGCTGTCTAGCTTTCTGCCTGTCTGTCTGTCTGTTGATGTGAATGTTTGGACGTGTTAGCTCTCAATTGGGGGCAACTGCTCAGTGCCTTACTTTTGGCCCAATGGTGCCACTCCTCTTCTATGATTATGCAGGCACCATGGTACAGCCGGACACTGCTATTGCGGAGGGTGCAAAGGAGGGGGATGACGGCACTGAAGGAGATGCCAGCGCTAGTAGCGCAGATGACAGCCCGATTGCACTCGTGCCCAAGGAAGCAAGCATGGGTAGTGCTGCTGACCCTGAACCTTCCAAGACTCGGAAGCATCGTGGCAGCTTCTTTGCAGCTGCAGCTTCAACACCTGTGGATTGGCAGTCCCTCTGCTTTCATAGCAACCCAGAATACCCCAAAAACTGTAGGTATCTAGGAAGGGAATGATGTTGCAATGTCCCTCGCTTGCTTGTAGCATGGCTGTGGCATTAAAAGCACCTGGTCGAATCCGCTGGACCAGATGCTGAACCTCTATTTGTGGCTGGTGCTAGTCACATCATAATATGTTATCAAGCACTGGAAACTCGAGATAAAAGATCAACCATGCTGCTGAGCCAATTGAGGCTCCATCTTCCATGAGTACCTTCCTTTCTTGTCCTGGATGTGATTACACTAGCCTCAATGTGTCCTAAACCCATGTATACTGATGGCAGCACTTGTCAATGACTTCTTTGCAGCTGTTGCCTTGTTTGTCAAGCAAGAACAGAAGGGAGGCCCTGCACGGTATGGCTACATCCACTGGAAGCTCCCTTTAGGCCCAAGATCCCTTGCAGTCAACACTTCGGCCCCAGTCCTTTTCAGCAGCTTTGATGACCTGCTTGCTTGCTTGCACAAACGTGGAAGCGCCATTGGTACCAAAGATGTGATGCTGTTTGTACACGGCTTTAATGAGGACTTCATGTCGTCCAGTGTGTCAGCAGTGCAAGCCTACAACAACATATTCATGAACCATGCAACAGATGGGGAGCAGGGTAAAGCACCAGTGTTGGTCTTCTTCAACTGGCCATCTGTTGCGGGGGCAGCAAAGAAATGGCTGACGTCTGCGGGTGCAGCACTGTTGAGATACAAGAGTGACCGGAAAGCTGTAGAAGGGCGCACCAAGCATGGCTCGTACATCTATGATCAGCTGAGGGCTGTGATCGAAGGGATCGCTGGTGGTACAGACACGCAGCAGCAACAGGTGAGTCTGCTAGACAAGTGCCATACATGGCCTGTCTGTTCCCCTTGGAATAAAGCGGTGGATAGGCTATAATCCTGTCCCAGAGTAAACTGGGCTAAGATGAATTGCTTGCATCTGACCAGCGAACAAGTGATTAGGGATGCAAATTTGATTTACTAATTATTTCATCACTGCCTGCCAATTCTCAAATGGGTTTGCCATTTTGCAGCAAGCACCACATTACTATTACATGGCTGTTTGATTGGCTTGCTATGTTTCACCCAAGGTGTTGCTACATGTCAATAGCCATGGGCAAGGTAGCTGGTACAGTGCATGTTTTTGATTTTTGCTGAAGATTCACTGCGGCAATATCTTATGATAGCATGTGCAACTGCATGACCTGCTAGGCATCGTACCTCCTAATCTCTTATAACCTACTGTTTCTTTGCAAGTCCAGCAGGCTAGAATTCAGCACAAACTGTAGCATTTGCGAAACTCCTGAATACCAGTAGCTCCTGCAGACCTTACGAAAGCGTGCAGCTGGAGGAGTTGTATTGCAGCTTGATTGTGTCATACATACAATCTGCAAAAAAGAAGAAGCCAATAATGGCCTCTTTTGCCCTGATGAAAGATGCCTTGCTAAATGCAGGTGCGTAACCTGATCATCGTTGCTCACAGCATGGGGAACGAAGTGCTGGTTAGGTCCTTGTCCAACCTGGAGCCCTCCTTGTCAGCCCAACTCATCTTTGCAGCGCCTGATGTCAGTGCAACAGAGTTCCGCGACGTTCTCGACTCCCTCAGCCCCTTAATGACTGGAGCTTTGTACTGTGACAGGCAGGATATGGCCCTGAAGGCTTCTCGACTTGCCAATCCCCATACAACACGAGCGGGGGACTGCAAGCCACATCCTGCTATCCCACTCGGGTATACATTCGAGGCAATGGACCACACTGGTAGAGCAGACCTTGAGGACAAGCACATGCAGCACTCGTCGGTCATGCTATCCCTTCTTGTGGGTAGGGATATGTACCACTTCATCAAGGGTCAGCACCCATGTTCAGAAATGCGCAATCTGCTCTGTGTGCTGTGTGAGAAGCAACAGGCACTCTACTACACCTGGCGCTCACTGGAGCAGCACTCGGCCTGTAATATGGAAGAGCCGCCGTGCAGCAGCTGCCGGCGTCCTGTAGACTTTTCAGGACGGCAAACAGGGGTCGCGCAGGTGCAAGGAGCCCCTGTTGCAGGGACGACCATGGCAACAATAGCAGCTCCAGGGCAAAATGAAGAGCGAGATTGCAGCAGTCACGCACAGTCAGCAGCTAAGGTGCAGGAGGAGCTGTAACAGCAGCCATGCACACAAAGGCAGCAGTGGCAGCTGCAAGGAATTAGGTCAATGGCAGCTTGGATGGCTATAAGCATAATTTTGGGCATGCTGGGCAGAAAGGGCTGAATTGCCTTCATGGCTTGTTAGTATGGCAGCGTGTCTCATTCCAATGAATCCGCGTCAAGTCAATATAAAGTACGATATCCTTAGGGAATCTGCATCATGTTCTTGCAAACCTTGCTGCCATGTCACGGAATTGCCAGAGATGTTTGTACTCAGCAGTGGCAAAAGTATGCAAGGCAAGGCTTATGGCATGTCAGAGACTGTTGGAAAGTGATTGAAACTGATGCAGGATGCATGAGCTATTGTATGTTGGGCCAGCTATTGCATGTCCAAACCAGTCCGCAAGCATACAAACCTGCTCTGTATGGTGGAAACAAGCGTGTCACATGTTGCATAGCATGCCATGATGGCACAAAGGCAAGATGGCTTGATTGGAGCCTCTGTGAAGTATAGAAAAGCAGGTGATCCTATTATTTCTTCCTCATAGTCTATGCATGTGCTCTTGAGGTGGTTTCTATCTTGTTTTAGTTAAGACATACAGAGGGCTGAATGAGGAGTCAACAGACACGCCGGTTGGTGCCATATCCTTAAGCAGTCGGCATTGGTTCTGGGTTGGGGTAGTTGGATATGTGTGAGCTCAGTGGCGTGAGCTTGCTCTGATGCTTGCATGTGCTCTTGATGCTTGTCAGTCCTGAGGTTATGCTATTGAGCCTTGCGACATGACCTTGAAAATCATCTCGTATGTTTACAGATCTTGATAGTGTCCGCTGCTGGAGGCTGGTCTCCGTTGCAAATTGCCGGGGATCAGGGTGAAGCTGTACTACTTGGCTTGCTGTTGACCGGGTCAACTGGTCAGCGCGTGCAGGGGCACAGGACATGCTATGCTGTTTTTTTGTTTGTGTGTCATTGTAACATCTGTTTTGGTAGGCACTGTGTGTGTGTGTGAATCTTACATTGGCAAACCCATCGGCACGCGTGCGGTGCCACAGTTCACCACAGGGGTGGCAAAGCCACTAACACAAATAGAACCAGGAAAAACTGAACACCATCCACCACTTTGAACTCCATGATCATGCATGTCCAAGCAGATACAATGATGCAGAATACTGGCCCTGGAAAAGTACAGCTGTACTGTACAGCTTGCAGTGCACATACGAGCATCAATGAGACAAGAGCTGGGTTTAGCAGTAGTATGTGTACCTTATTATGGCTGGCAATTAGCAGCTTACTTCACGCAGAAGGGGTCCTCAGTGCCCAAAGCCCGCAGCAAGAGGTCATGTGCTTAAGTTGAGGCAGGCTGGGTCTGTCAGCGTTCATAACATTCGTGATGCTCGCTGGGCTACCTTTGCTTTACTTGCGTAATATCCTGTATGGCTGTATGCTCAGTGTTGCATAGTGTCATGTGGCTGATGCATTTGGGACTTGAATCATACCTAAGGGAGTAAAGGATATTCCCCTTGATGATACTCTGCTGTTGCATGGTATCTGCGAAACCTTGGGGATGCCTTTATTTGGGAGCTGATTGATACTCTGCTCTTGCATTGCCATGTACGATCGTGCGAAACGTGTGGGGTGCGCTGGGGAGCCCGCTCAATGATACTCTGGCAGCAAGCATGGTGCTTTGTGACCACTGCGGCTGAGGGTTCGAGCAGGCTTTAGCTCTGATCATATCCGAGAGGGGTGAGTGTTGTTGTACCGGGATGCTAGTTGCTCTCAGTGTGGGAGTTAGTCGGGGTGTCGAACAGACCGTGATCCAGGCAAGCAACGTGGGACAGCCTTGCAGGAGGGCCTGTTTCGTAAGTCCTTATGACTGCACATCGATCATAGTTGTGCAAGAGCCGACATCACTAATACACAGATTACCAAACGGCCCCATGAACCGGTGGGGCCCGGCAGTGCCCAGCCCACAACAAACCCAACTTACGATCCTAATCACTCACATTTTTCACACTTGTTATGCGGCATTGGTAATAGACTCGATGCACCGTCAGACATTGCGTCTGGCAACTTGCTTGTGAACCGACTGTGTATGGATCTATAATTGACTCAGCCCATCCCAGCAGCATAAGGGGCATCATCAAGCACCCAGAACCTCTCACAAGGGTTAGTCACGCAGTACCAGAACATGGGCCACATGCCACACGGACCTGGCCCCAAAGCGCTTCTTGAAAGGTGCAAATAAGGCCTTGAGAGAAGGTGAAGCACGATCTAATGCATCACCACGACATAACACCTAAAAGGTGAGAATTTCTATTCCGTAAAAGCACAGTGATACACCAAGTTCAAAACGAATAAACTCTTGAAAGACAGCAGCATCCTGAGACCCCCAAACACTTTGCTGCAGCAACCACACTTGGGCCCTGCAACAATAGGAAACATGAAGATGCCCGCCATTGCAGCCGCAGTCACCCATAATGAGAGAAGGATTGGTCGTGAAGCACTCATACAATGCGCCCATCCTTTTTGTCTAAAACCTGCCACGCCCATGGATTATGCAGGCCCAGCACTTGCCAGTCCATTCGTAAATCAAGAAAGTCCTGACCTGCTGCTCCATCAATTGCAAAGAATCAGGAGCTACACCCTATTGCAGCTGCCACTGCTAGTGCGTCTAGCTCTGGCAACTCCACCGACCAAATGCCAATAAATGAAGGCCGGCACTTCTATGCTGCAAGCAGCAACATACATATCGAAAGTGACAACACTTGCAGAGCAGCAGCTACCCCCAACCACGCTGTTAGCAGTAGCAGATAGCCACATCTGCTTCTGCTTAGCAGTGCAAACTCTAGAGGCATTTGGGGCCAATCTTAACACGTAAACACGTTCACACCTGTACCACCAACTTCTGCTTGCTTGACTTAGCCCATGACATGGCTCTCGGCCTCCTATCACGCCTCCTCGCAGACCTGTATCATGCTGTTACGAACCCTCTGCAGATCAACAATCTCCTGATTGTGTAGAAACTCTGGGGATAATCCCCAAATGCTCTTCTCCAGATAAGTTGTTATCGAACTAGGCATGTCAACTGTTCTTGTAATTGACCCTGTGGTGGCAAAAATCCCAGCTCCCAGGCGCAGCAGTATGGCCACAAGCCAGCGGAACCAATCCCCTTTCCTGCTCTCGAATCAAGCCAGTTTTCCTGCGCCCAATGGGTCGAGCCATGTTATCCTCTGGTCCCTTGATGCAGCACTGTAGCTCTTATCTTACCATGGAGTCTACTGCATTACTCAGTGCCACACTGGCTGCCATAGATATGCCCTGCCATTGGCCTGCCATGTCAATAGTTGTCATGCGAGGGAAACCAATGGCTACCCAGTGAATGTAGGGGCGGTGCAGATGATTGGAGTAGCCAGCTACTGCGACCTCCAAGATTACATCACCTTCCACAACCTGTAATATCCAGCTGATGTGCGCAAACAAATTTTTTGTTTAAAGTCCGCCCTCAATCAACAAGAGAAGCACCTCTCCATCGTCCAGGGCTCCCATTTGGTGAAATCATAATCCAGACCTTCAAACTCTCGAAGTTGAGCCACAAACCCAGGGTTTGGATTGATGCATGGCCTTGCTGCAGCCAGAGTTTCTTGTGCCTGCCAGACAAACCGAGGTGAAAAACTCAATTAGCTGCAATAGCCACGGCTGATCAAAGATGCCTCACGGTAGACTCTTATGTTTCATAGCTGCCACAGCATACTGACGTGCAACCCCTGCAGGTTCAACAAGTATTGAACTACGTCTTGCAATTGTCCGCTGTTTCAGTTGCGTAGATTCATGTCTGCTAGCTCCACATAAAATTGGTTGCAAACCTGAGCTGCCGTGTGCTCTCAAAGTCACATGTCAAAAACAGTGCGCAAAACCCTATAAAACCCTCACAGTACATCAGAGGGTATTGGGGTAGATAATTGTCTAGTAAGCTAGTTGCGCCACTTATCCCGTCGTTTGTCTATTATTTGAGTGTTCAACCAGTGCTTGCTTGCTACGCTCGCTTGTCATGCAAGATGTACGTTATCAGCTGCTGAGGCTGCTAACTCATCTGTCTGTGCCCCTTCCACTTTCAAATGAATGTGGACGTTTTGCAGGTTTTCTATGAAACCTTTAGCAACACATGCAGCATACAAGGGCATGTGAGCAAGCAAGAAGCCCTACGAACACAATCTACAACAACAACATGATTGAAGCTAAACCAGGCCACTTATCAGTAATGAGACATCCCCTGGCACGGATGCTATCATTGCATGTGCAGTTCAAACACCATTGCGGTACCAAATCCATAGACATGCATCCTCCCAGCGTTGATCAACAAACAGAGCCATCATGCAACCAAGCATTCCATTGCAAAAATGGCAGTCCGAGCCATTCTGGAGTGCGTGATATGCTCTATGGTACTGTGAACTTACCTCCAAGTATGGTATGCGCTGCTTCCACATAAGGTAGCCTATGCACAGGGAAGCTGACCTAGAGACGCCAGCCACGCAATGGACCAGCACACCCCCTACAAACAAGCAGACATAGGAAGCACGTTGAGCGTGTTGAGCACTAATCCCTTGATCAGAGCCTGATTTAACGCATAAGAGGAGCCTCTTTTGACGTACTTCAGTGAAGATTATATTTGAATTGAACAAGCTACATGCTGTTTCTGTAACTTTTCACTAGATATTGCACATTTGCCATAAGTGCTGACTGCCATCTGACTGCCGTCTCTCTGCCGTATCGGCTTCTACTCTCTACGCATACCTACAAACTGGCTGGAGTCATGTCGCAGGCGCTGCACGGCTCAGAAGGTGTACAGTAGTTTATCTCAAAATGTGTGACACTGGCAGTGCCGAAGTGCTGTATTCTTAGGTACCTAATGATGCCTCCCTCTGCCTCGTCTTTCATAGCATGCCACGGTAGAAATGCCATAGGCCCGCACTCAAGCTATCGCAAAGGTGTAGTGGCTGTACTGGCCACACTTTTTGACACATAATCATATGAGGAAACAGTGTAAAGCTGCCCTTGGCCCTGTGCGGCTTAAGCTGTCACAGAAACGGCAATGTGGAGGATCCATTGGGCAGTGTACTTGCCTGCTGCTCGGCCCTGGTCGATGAACTCAAAAGCTTGGCTGAAGTGCTTTACCAAGTCCTCATGATCCATGTCCATAAGCCCCAGCGTCAAGTACTTGAAGGTATCGTGGTGGTGGGGCTCGAGATGGAATCCTACCTGCATAAGAAAAATGGAAAAAGATATGGTTGGTGGTGCTTCTGAGCATGTCGTGTTATCTGCCCTCTGCACTGCCGAAGGAGTGCATGTCTCCCAGAGCATCGCTATGGGCGCCTCATGGAACACTGCGAAATGTTTGACGGAGCCCTGGAGATTGTAGTTTCGCACATGCCAGATGGTGTATGCCAGCAAGTCAGGTACGGAGCATCATCACTTTTAAACCATTGGGCAAAAAGCAATGAGAGGTGAAATGCTGGCACTGCAGCTTCCATTTGACGCAACTACCGGGGAAAGGCAGACCTTGGACGGGTCCACAGAGTATGTCAGACTAGCCTTTCTAAATACGCGCATGGTTAGAGGCCAGCAGAGTGGGGTTTGAGGCCAGCAGCTGCGGATCTTTGTTCCCTCCCAGTGAAACGGGGTCAGCTACTAGCAGATCCCTATTCACAAATGCCCTTGTACTTCCCTCGTTATCGCAAATGTACTCCTTGGTGGACATCTGCGACAATCACCTGGAGGATATGCGTGATACCCTTGAGTTGAAGAAGATCTTTGTGGTGCTCTGTGTCTGCAGACCCGATGTAGAACTTCTCCGCTATCATGTTGCACGCGGCCTGTGCGTGCGCAGTTGACGGGATTATACCCCTGTCCTGTAGCTGCTCTGCATGTTCCTCGTGCTCACGCAACACGGGGGTGACGGCCTTGGCAAAAGACTTCTTAATGGCCGAACGCATCCGACGAAAGCGCTCCTCCTCCTCGGCGTCCGCCGTCATCCTTGTATCTGAGCTATCGCTCGGCATTTTGCTACCTGTAGAATTACTTTCGTTGACAATGTGTCAGGTCCCTGTAAATGTTATCCTCGTTTGTTGCCAACTGCAAAGGGTGTCTGTTGTATATCACTTCTGTTCAATGGTCAGACAACCTGGTGGGATTCACTCTTTTAGGTGGTACTTTTCTCTTTCCCGCCAAGACCCCCCTCACGTAAATCACGACTTGGCAGAAGCTGATCTGCAGACTTGGTGGTGGGGGAAGGCAGTACAGCAGTACAGGAACAATCTTCCGTTCATGGTGGCATGCTGTTGTTCTAGCGGTATGAGCATTAGCGGATATCTCATATTAATCCAGCGCGATCCAGGCAAGCGACCTGGGACGGCATTGCAAGAAGACATGTGTCGTAAGTCCATAACTTCACATCGACCATCAGTCGGTGTCGGACCGAATCAAGAGCCCACATCAAGGAACACACAAGTCTCACATGCTGTAGAATGAACGCATGTCGGGCAGTGAGTCTGCCAACTTGCTTGTGCACTGCCCCTGTGCATGGATTGGTAGCTGACTTATCCCATCCCAGCAGTACGAGGAGGATATCTCAAGCTCCCAACGTAAAATCTATCACAAGATTTCGTCAAGAAGTACTGCAGAACATAGGCTACTGTTCCCACATGCCTACACGGACACGGCCTCCGAAGCGTTGCTTGAAAGGTGTATGGCCTTGAGAAAAGGTAAGACATGATCTAGTGCATGACGACACCCAAGCACAAAACTGCACCCAGCTTCTCGCCCAGCTCAACACAAACAAAGTACCAAGAAGCAGCCATCCCGAGAACCCCGAAACGGCCATGGCTGCAGCAACCAGACTTGGCCCAGAAAACACTGAGTACTAATTTGCGTATTTGGGGGAAGCAACCATACATGGAACAAAATGCCTGCCACTGAAGTCAGCAGTCCGTCAATCACCTTGATGAAAAAATGGTTCCGTTGTTGGCCTCATACGATGCACCGATTGATGAAAATACCATCTGCTAACTGGCCACCCAGCCACCACCAGCTGCAGGACTGCATACAAGTATTCTGCTGATTTCGAACTCGTTTAGGTCAGGGGGAGGCAGGGAAGGGGAGATAACGGCCAGGCATACGGCATACGAGTGGAAGTGTTTTCAGAATTAGCAGTGTAAGCAAGGTCTCAGGTCTACTTGTATCCGCCTCGCTCGAATTCGCAGCCCTCTAGCTCTCTATTACTCGCTCTTACTCAACACACCACACTATTATTATTATTACATTTCATGATATGCCATAGCAATAAGTGCCATAGGCCCCGCACCTCAAGCTGTCACAAAGAGCAGCGAGGTGGAACAGAATACGGGTAAACTTCGACATGTATGACAATATATGCATGCCTAAACATGCACACCACACTAACAAACCCGGTTGGAGTCATGCTTGGGTGCTGCACGGCCCAGAGGGCAGTGCAGTGGTCTCTCTTAACACAAGTATTCTGCTGATTATACACCTCCATCCATCTTTATGGCCAGCTACCCCATTACAGTAGTACCATGTTACCCTATTCACTCAGATAGGGGGCCCACAGAGGGAGAGAGAGAGAGAGAGAGAGAGAGAGACAGAGCTACGCAGAACAGGGCGCAAAACCCTTCTTGCATATGTTGAGGGAGTAGGCGCATGGGGGGCCCATGCAACCTTGAAAGCAGTCAAGGCAGCATACACAGATATACAATTGAAAAGAGACAAGAGACATCTTCTGCCAGGAGTGCTAACCAGCACCTGCCACAGACTGAACCGAACACCTTGTCCTCATTGCATCTAGCCTTATGGTCATGGCTAAATCCCTCTTAACAGGGTTTACAGACCAGCCCTCTCTGCTCAGTTGGCCAGAAACCAAAAATGCACCAGTTGATAGCCCCTGTCAATCCAACAGTCCAACAATCCTTCATCTGCCGCTGCATGAAATAAAAAGAATCAGGAGCTACGTCCTCTTGCAGGTGCTAGTGCAGGTGCCGTCTAACTGTGGGGCCTATTTACTCCATTGGAGCAATGCCAATAAGAAGGCAGCCACTTGTGTGCTGCAACCGGCAACGTACACAACAGAAGCAATAACCCCTGGTAAACACTAGAGGCACTACCTTTGTTTGCTGCTATTAGCCTGACTGCAATTGCAGAGCATTTCATGTTGCACACATACAGTATAACCTCTACATCCCTATCTCACCCCATGCCCACCAACTGTCCATCCAGTTCAGCTAGGACCCGAAGCACAGCAAAAACATCCCATGTCCCCTAGTGCTCTGAAGGTCCTCAGCCATAAAAGCGGAACGGCACGTTCACAGCATCTCCATTGCTTAGCTCTTAGCTCATAGTACCTAGCCTGCTGCTTCGCTCCTAGTACCTAAACCCAAACTGCCCATCCACCTCATCTAACAGCATGGAAGCCTCCCGGGTGGCTGCTGCAAGAGAGCCCGAGTCGCTGCTGCCCCCTGCTGGTGCCACTCCAGGTGCTGCTTCTGCCAAGCGGCGTGCCAGCATGTCCCGAGCCTCCTTGAGGTTCAAGCGCAGCATGCTGGTACGGGAGGGGTCTGCATTGCTGCGGATCTCCTCCAGAGCGCCCTTAACTTCTCCTACTGCATGACGAATCTCTGCCATCTCAGAGGCTGCATGGAAAGATCAAAGGCAGAAAAACGTAAGCCAGGGGAATGCTGCTCATGCATTGTCCTGGTAAAAGCTGGCATCCGGTCTCATAGCCAGGGAAAATGGGAATGTCCGTGCACAGCGTGTACATGCAGAGCAGCTCTGAAGGTACTGAGTCAAATACAGCAACACAGCATGGTGCCATGCAGACCACACAGCATTGTCGTCTGCACCAAAACCTGGACAGATCATCCAGCACTCCATCAAAGATGGCAATAATATCCTGCTACCCTGCACCTTCAGAAAGGTATTGATTCCGGTCTACTTCCAGGATGTGAATATAAGCCTACAGGCAGCCCCTGACAAGTAGGACACCATGTTCCAGGATACTAAGCGACCACATCCATTGCAACTGACACACCTCAGTACACGACACCGGCCCAACCCTCGATTGATGCTAATTTGGCCTGGTACCTTCCTGATGCTATAAGGATTCCTCAATGACGTACGCTCATTACACCTTAGTAAAAGAGGAGCTTTGAGCGCAGGAGTAATAAGTGTTGCTTCTGCTCTTTCCGACGCCTTTGACAAACTATGCTCACCTATTTGGTTTTCAAGCACAGCATCAGCAGTGTAGATGATGGTGGTCTCTTCAGGTATGACCTCAATCACCTCGGGCTGCTGGTTGGGTGGTGCTGGGATGAGCTCATCTAGCTGCCGCACCACATCCCCTGGCAGGGCTGACTTAAGATTGTTCAGCACATCTGTCTCAATGGTGGCACCACGCTCCAGAAACTCTACAAGTGTGTCTTCCACCTCCTGCAACCGAAAAGGGAGCAAAGAAGGGTGCAGAAAGGCCAAAGGTGGGATTTGGCTCGGCCCAGTTTTATTATGGTAAACACATCAAGAAGCGTACACTTTACATGGATGACTCACATGAGTGTGTCAAATTTCCTCTTAAGGAAACCGCTTTTGGTGATTGCAAAGTACAACAAATGTGGCACTCAATACAGGCATGGAGTGTGGTGCATCTTCAACCAACAGCAGCCTCTACAAAAAATAGTTTCACAGCTGCAGCGTCGTCACCTATAGGGCAAGAACTCAATACATCATGCTACCTATGCGAGGCCCATGTGCGATGTGCAAGATAAGGTCCCCAGCTGCGGTTAATAAGACCAGTATTGCACTTGCGCATTTTGGTATGAACAACTGCTAGGAAATCCTTGGACTATGGCACTTTTGCTGTGGCTGCTAATGAGATGTGATGATACCCAAACTTCCCCAGGCACTCCCCGAGCTCACCTGCAAGACCACTTGCTGCTTTTCATCTAGCGGCCTGGGGTCCTGAATGAGCTCAGTGACCTTTTCTACATCAGCTTGCCTGCAGGGACATCAGTCAAAGAGGTTGAGCATGGCCTACTCCTCTCAACGTATAAGTGAGTCAGCATCTCAAACAGAGCATAGCACTAACAGGATGTGCTCCAGTGGTGCCTCGGAAGTGCTTAGTCACCAAAATGCTTGCTAGTCCAGCTGCAAAGAAGGGAGTTCTCGTATCCTAATGCTCCACATGTGCAAGCGTGGCGCCTCTGACCCCCTCCGCGGGGTCATGCAAGCGGTCATGCATGGTTCCTGCATGATAGCCAGAGTGACCAGATGGTTGGCTTTTGAACCCAGTATGGTAAGGGAGGGCTGTTATTTGCCACGTCCTCCTGTGGTATGAAGTGTTGTAATCTTCCTCCATTAGATCCACTACTTACAGCATCTGCAATCGCTCCGGCAATGATATGAGGGCTCCCACTGTGGCTCTGGGGCCAAAAGAGAGCACATCGAAGGGTGTCTTAAGCCATTTTTCCACCTTGGCACCTGAGAACCACAGAATTGAGTTCAGCTGCTAGCTGATCCAGGGGAGCCACCAGGAGCTGGCGAGTATATCCGCACCTGGACTGCTTGATGCCTGCACCACCACTGCCTGGCGAGCTGCAGGTCTGGCAGGCCGCAGGCAGGTAAGTCTGTTGCTCATCAGCAGCGCCATCTCAAAACAACGTGATCAAACGAACGGACGGCCCGCGTCTTTAATCCAGTTTGTTGTGCCGTATAGGCAAAGCTAATCACGGGCAGATGTCGTTGGTCTGTTCAGACGTGATTAGGTGTTAAGGTGATAAGGAGCAAAGATCGAAGCCTCAGCGAAGGAGCTTGAGCTGTTCAGTGGGACACTACCTGCACCTGGCTAGAACGGTTAGGGCAAGGCTCTTTCTGCTGCATATGCGTGCAGCTGTTCAAGATCTGTCACGTCAATTTGGTGGAGGGTGACACGCTTCCGGAGCCGCGCACTGGTGCCGAACAGCTATGATCGTGGTGTGTGTTGCGGTCCCCTATTTCGAAGCATGCAGCGTTGAAGCTCGTCAAAGGATCCGCTCATGGGGGGAAGATTGAATTTGCGGTCTGCGTTACGTGGTAGAGCCGATCTCCTGCTGAACCTCGACTGCAAATTGCGTTGCTGACTTTCTTCTTGCATAGTCAATGCCGCTGGGGTAGTTCCTTTCATCTTTAGAAACTCTCTTATACAATGGGAGGCGGGGCTCCCCTTGCGTTTTTGAATAAAAAGACATGGCACCCTGCTAGCTTCAGGAACGTCGAGGAAGTCTGGAAGCGAGAGCAGCAGGCTGCAGCAGAAGCAAGAAAAGCAGAGGAGCTCAAAAAGCAGATAGAAGATGAGCGCAAACGCTCGGAGCTCATGCAAGTTGCTGATGATGCCGGGTTCAAGTAAGTGCAAGCGTCTCCACCCCCTCTATCTCCATTCTCCATGGTACATTGCACAAAGGACTCATGCATGATCGCTACACACAGGCGGCAAGAGCGGCTTGACTGGATGTATGGGGCAGGGATGGCAGCAAAGGTGGACGCCCAGACCCGCCAAGACACTCAGCAGCAGCAACAGCAGCAGCCAAACCTCCTGGGCAAGCCTCCTGCAGAGGATGAGCACCTTAGTCGTGCGGAGAAGGTGTCAATGCTACCCACTTTCTACAATACAGACACCCCAGCATCCAACAATGAGCAGTGGAACCGCCTCAATGAGGACCCCCTGTTGGCCATCAAGCGACAGGAGCAGCAGAGCTTGCAGCGGATAAAGGAAAATCCCATCAAAATGCAGGAAATTCTCAAAGAGGTAAGCTTCCTGCAGACACCTAGTCCTCGTCTGGACAGCAGAGGGCTTACATGGCAGCATGTTAGCCTGCATCTTGGGGTGTGAAAGAGTCATTCTTGGTCAAGTTGCTTGACAGCAGGTGCACCAAAGGGGAGTCAGTTATGCAACATTGGTAGCAACAAGGAATGTTGTGCTGGGTTGGAGTGGGCTGCAATGCGGGTTCTTCTACATGGTGCAGGCCAACATTATAGCTGCCATTTAGCAAAATGCTGACTTAGGCAATGTTGGCTGCTGCTGCAGTCTCCCCTATTTCTGGTAGAAGTAGGGGCAACGACATTGGGCAAGAGTAACTGCCAGATAACTGCCAGTTTGGAGTTTGGTGAATCTACTTTGAAAGGCTTGACCTAGCAGTTTAGGGTTTGGTGTTACTGGTAGCACAGCTGGAGCTTAGGCAATTGATGCGCAGGATGACGCCTAACCTCAATTCTATGCAATGTACATGTAGTGTGTTGCAGCAACTGCGGCCTCCATAGTATTAGGCTACTTAAGGCTCCGGACACTTGATTATCTGAAGAGCAGACACATGAGACATAAGGCCTGTGTAAGATGTGCCCTTTATCGTTGTCTGCTTTCTGTCATCAGGTCCAAAAAGTGCGGTCAGAGAAGCAGGGCAAACACAAGAAGGAGAAGAAAGAGAAGAAGGAAAAGAAAGAGAAGCACCATAAGAAGAAGCATGGGCGCAGCAGCAGCACCTCCCCAGAACCAGCAGGCCACCACCATCCCAGACAGCAGCAGCAGCAGACAGGCAGGGGACACGGCAGGGATGCCTCTGTGAGTCTGTCCCCACCCAGGCGAAGAGGACGGTCTGCTAGTCCCGAGCGGGATGACCAGCACTATCACAGGAAGAAAGCTAGGGTGGAGGGTGACACAGGGAGGTTTGGGGGCTTAGGAGCAGAGGGCCATCAGGGGGCATACCACTCCGGGAATGATAGAGGCAGAGGAGGGGAGGGCAAGGAGGGTAGCCGGGGTAGGGGGGACGACCGGGGCTATGAGAGGGGCTATCGGGACAAGGAAGGGCATGAGAGGCGGCCGCAGCAGGAGGAGCGGCGGCACGATAGGGAGCGAGCTGATGGGGATCGCGAGCGCAAGTTGGATAGATCACCCATGGAGCACTCACGGAAACGGCAGCATACTGGGAAGGATGGGGAGGATGGGTATGAAATGGGTGAAGGTGGTGGGGGTTATAACAGCAGGAGGGGTCATGAAGCTGAAATGGGGAGGCGGGAAGATGCAGGAGCCAGCGGCAGAGGTAGAGATCGGGAGGAGCGAGATGGTAGGGATGAGCAGAGGCCGGGGAGAGAAGTGCGGGACAGTCATAGGCACGATGGGGAGCGGGAAGGCAGAGGGGAGGAGGCTGCTGGACGGGGTGGGAGAGGGGCGGAAAGGGAGGTGGACCGGGGCCGGCCCGGGTATGGTTTGGCTGTTGGTAAGGGTGGGGTAGATGCAAGGGCAGCAGAGGAGCGTGCGGCAGCTACTCGGCAGCTGCTGGAGGAAGCTGCACGGCGGAGGGAGGCAGAGGCACGGGAGAAAGCAGCACAACGTCACGTCCGCAAGTAAGTGATCTATCGGGCAGCTGAAGAAGGGCTGTGGGCTCATCTTACTAAGGATGAGTTCTCCAGATGACTAGTTGTGTAGCACTCCAATGATATGGCAGATGCCATGCTGCATACTGGTTGGTCAGAGGATGCCTCTGATGTCTGATTGACCCTTTGGACAAGCTCTAGGTTAGGGGTGGTGGTCGCAACTTGCTTTCTCCGTTGCACTGCTTGAGAAACATGCGGTTTTGTCACCTTCCCCTGCTTTGATTACCTTTAACCCACCTTCTGGCACTCTAAAGTCCAGATGCCTATTAAGTAGCATGTAAATGGTAAAACTGCCTCTTGAAAAGCAGACTACAAGTTACAAGTTTGCTACAGTCGTACAACGCATGCGTACGTACTGTAAGTATTTCACTGGAAGCCAGACAGGTGTGTCCTGCATTTATCATTACACTGCAATCGAGGCCTATTAGAGGTCAAGAGTGGTCCTAATTGACTGCCAATCTTTGGCAATGCGCTGTGGTCGGTGCATCCTCCTCTGCTCTTGTTTAATGTTGTTTTTTTGAGTGACTGGACGCCGGGGGTTTCGCCCTGCGATGTTTAAGGAAATGCTGTACTTGCACACGTGGTGCGTTCGTCCCTGCCCTGACGTTGTGTTCCTCATGCTGCTGCTGCTGCTGCTGCTAGGGATTACAAGACTGGCCGCATGACTGAGGAAGAGAGGAAAGCACGGCTAGCTGAGATGATGAGCAATGCTCAGCAGCATGAGTCACAGCGGGAGGCACGGCTGAGGGCAGCACATCAGGCAGAGGCGGAGGAGGCAAACAAGAAGGGTGTTGGGGCCCTCTTGGCTAAGGCTTCTGCTGCTGGTAGCAAGGCAGATGATGCCTTTAGGGGAGCAGCCATGGCGGAGGTGTATGGGGCCATGACTAGAGAGGGTGGAGTCAGCTTGGAGGCGAGGGTGAGCAGCAGGAAGCATTATGCAGAAAGAGGGGGAGGTAGAGACGGGTAATGCAGCAGTATGTAGTTGCCTATCAGGTGGCATAGCTGTGACTACTGGACATTGTGGCAGATGACCTCAACCACCATGGTAACCCCCAGCGACCCTGTTCAGATTGTCTGGTTGCTGTTTGTTCAAATTACTTGTCGCTTCCGTGCACTCCAGAATATAGATGCTTTGAGGACTTCCCAATACTGATGACTGGGTGAAGTCAGGTGCAGGATGCATGTTGTGCACTTGGCAATGGTTGGGTAGGTGCTGGGTCGGTTGCAATCATAACTACCGTCCACTGATGCTCACGGCGTGCGAACCAGTGTGTGTGGTATTTGTCGATGTATCCTTACGGTATGCCGCGTACGATACGGTTATGGGCTGTTCAGGTGAACTGAACGCACTGTGTGCCTCTGTTCGCGTGCCATGACTGTGTCACCCAGTTCTTGGCGTAACTGTAATCACTAATCAGTAGGGCCTACATCTTTCAGTCGTTGAGGCGCAGCGCATCAGCAATGACGGCGAAGTATTGCGAATATAACACTCACAGAGGCTTCCAGATCGCTCATGCTTGAGATATCTCATACAATGTTGAATGACCGGACAGGATGGAGCAGTAATGGAAGCGTACCGACTAGCTGCAGCTACGGGCCCGGCTACTACCGCTCTTTACAGATTTAGGAGTGTCCTTTTTATTACAGACTGTAGCGAGCCTGCGCTTTTGCGCAGTGCACCGGTTCATGAATTGACTGGCTGACCTAGTACACGGCATGGTCCACAGCGTCCAACGCTGGTAGCAGATTCAAGCACTCTTTCCAATAAAAGGATCCCAAGGTCTTCAATATGACCCGTCTACACTTTCTCCCCCTGTGAGCATGACAGATCCCGCCGTTCGAGCCCTTGGGGTCGCCCTCTTCTATCCACTGAAACGAAACATCACTCCACAACTTCTAAAGCATCAAACAAAAAGTGGATGCTAGTTCAGATCCACCAGACACACCACTCCAGCGGATGGATCCAAATACAAGGATTTTAGCCCACTACCAACCAGGATATGTACCCTAATCAACAAGTATCCAGCTAGTAAACTTCAACCGACCCCTCATCAGACAAGTCCATCAGGATGATTCAACTCAGTATTACATATCCAAAAATTAAACTTTCGGGAGCAGGACATACTGGTAAGTCCACCACATCAGTGTTTTGTATTTCTAATCAGTACCATCAGTACCATCAGTACCATCAAACTGCTAGCAGCCGACCAAGATGCGCAAATGCACACGGCCACAAACCTGACAAAGGGACGGATGAAAACTAAACACAGCTGTTGGCAGACAATAACCACAAGTCCTCAGACATCAGATAAAAGAGCGTGGCCACAGGGGGGTGCTACAGCTGCCAGGAACAAACCGCGAGCCGCAAGCAAAATAACTAGGGTATTCACACAAGAGGAAACAACATCAACTTCTAAACTATAAGTGTTAAAGCATCAGCTTTTACACTTCCGCTCTCAAGATAAATGGCATGGCCATCACCGCAGCCTCCTGTCTAACTGGCTTGCTGCCCATAATTTTTCCGCGGCATGATATGCCATAGCAAAAAAGTGCCATTAGCAACACCTCAAGCCGTCACAAAGAACAACGAGGTGGAACAGAATACAAGGTGTCTTCGGCATGCAAGCATGACAATAGATGCCTAGACATGAAATTCAGCAGCTGCCTATCAGCTTTGACTAGGCACTTCAGCTCCCAGAGCACCCAATCAGCACCACTGCTATCAGGACCAAAATAGACCAACTATGCACGCAGCCACAAACTTGACCAAGGATGGACGAGAACTAAACACAGCTGTTGGCAGACAGTGCCCACAAGGCCTCACACATCAGAGAAAACTAGGCTCTTCAGCTCCCAGAGCACCCAATCAGCACCACTGCACAGACCATAGGAGAAGTGAAGACCAGCACTACAATCAAGGGCAAGCCGCCAGTGGAGTCAAGTGCATCCACCTCCACCGACAGGGACCTCCAGTGAGTTCTGCAGATACGCACTGCTGGGGCCGGTGGCACTGCTGACTTTGATAATTGCCGGACCTGCTTAGCATGGAATAGATACAGCAGCACCCACCACGGACTTTAGTTAGCTGTCTGGAAGTGGGTACCCTCAGCAGTACGCTTTACTTCCTGACTTGTACGTTGAATTGGACAGCACCAACCAGTGTGCGTAGATCTAACAACACATTAGTTAGCTCTCATTGCTGTTAAGCCAAGCAGGGCGACCATCTGACATCCACTCGGAAGCGTGAAGATGCAGCATGTCCGATGCCGATGCTCATGCTTACCACAGCATACAGCCGCCATGCACCTGAGCCCCTCCACTCAACACTCTGTTGAGTAACTGATCCTAAGGCAGGGCAATACATTGCTGCTCATTTTGGGGTTCTTCAGATCATGCATGGACAGCATCATTGAAACTAGGGTTGGCAACTAAATAGCAATGGCTTACTGAAAGGGAGTATGAAACGCCCATGGTCCCCTGTACAACTGCAGACTACCGGTACCCCAGGGCTTCCTTCCTTGTAAATATCTGTGGCTAAGTTCTCCTACAAGTACACGTATCTGCTGTCAGTGCAGAGTTTGAACTACATCCCAGCCAGTGCCATACTGAGGTCCCTAATTGATGTACCAGCACTGGTGGCCTTGGCAGCTGAATCGATGGAGCACTAGAAATACCATGCAGATCTAACCGCAGTCCGCAATGAACAGAAACAGGCGGCTGATCTTCCTTGCCGTGACCAAGCAAGTCGAACCCCGACTCAATGCAACTATACTGGCAGGCCTACCTCCGCCATTTCTTAGCCATTTCCTCCTGCATTTACCAACAAAGCTCCGAACAATTAGCACTCTACCCATGCTTGCTCTGTAACCTCTGTTCATAAGCTGCAATGCCCTGCTGTAACGTTGTACCAGTCATTCGGTGGGTGTTCACACGGGCTTACATATGTACAAGCACCACTATTTAAGGGATGAGAGTAAGGCTCTGAGAGTAAGGCTCTGAGAGTAAGGCTCTGAGAGTAAGGCTCTGAGAGTAAGGCTCTGAGAGGAGCACCACCCATGGACAATACAGTGACTCAAGGTCGTATCCCCGTCATGATTAACTACCACCTGCAGCTCTGCCATACCTGTTGCTCCAGAAGGCACATCCCAGGTCGCAGTGATATTGGTAGTGGGTCCATTGGGGGTTCCCCCTCTACTAGGCGGCACAACCAGACGCTGCGCACTCCGTTTGAAGGAACAAACATACAAAAAAGGAATATGGGCTACGGATCTTGGGGTGCCAGTTGGTGGGCAGTGGTGCGGTTCTATGTTAGCTGTGGGATCCTGTAGCAAAGTAACAAAGACGCGAAGATCTACAGCAAGGCAATTGCACTGAGGTAGCAGTTCTAGTGTACTTGACCAGTGCGTCCAATCCAACTTTACTTTGCCAGTGCAGATAAGTAAGTGAAGGCTCAAGGTTGCTGGCTGCATCTTGGTGCTAGCTGCAGCAATCTGCAACTCAGCAAGGTGAAGGTGAAGGCTGCATTCAAGCATTTGTGCACTATGTTCTATATATGAGAAAGATCATTGCACAGCCCTCGGAGCAACCGCCACATGAGTCCAACCAGTGTGTTAAAGGCGCACTATGTTCTATGCACTGCTGCTTTGTTCCAGCGTGCAAATAGACCCAGCCTCTGAACTTTAAGCCTCCCTAGACTCCTTACCATCCCAGTCCTGCAGCACCTTCATCAAGAGAGCCCACAGTGGTGGTCACCAGGGCCTGCCGAGCATTAGGGAAAGACACCTAGTACAGCAGCAGGTGGAAAAACAGTACACAATTCAAAAAGAAACTGTTGCACAGCATGGCTATGGTGCTTGCCCATTTTCATCATGGAATGTACCGCGTAGTAAATCCTTCCGGGGACAGCAATTGCACCGGGACCAAGCAGTCCATGCAGTCCAAGCTGAAGTACTGTCAACATCTCTGCCATGATGTCAGCAGGCCGTCCAGGTTTGCCAGGGCGTTAGGGTATAGCATTTTCACCCACTTCTCTCAGATCAGCTGGATGTCAAAGAACGCATACCTTCTAAAGGCCCTTGAGACTGACTACTATGGCATTGTCTATCTCGATAAGGATGCTGCTTCACCACAGCAGCCGCAGGTGGTCACCCTAGCACTAGCTCGGCGCGCAACCGCGCAGGAATCGGGTCTGCCTACTCGCTGGCGCATTTGGCCGTGCTATATGGAGGACAGCAGGACGCCTGCTTAATGAACTCCAACATTACCATCCTTTACTCACATTGAGTGTGTACTTGTTTCCAGGGCACACACTACCCAAAATAGCCCCAGCAGCAATAGAGACTGTGAAGTCAATAGTCCTGCAGAGTGCAACCAAAAGAGCAATAACAGGGGTGAGGGCATCAACAATTTACCCTAACGAATGGGTAGCCAGGAGTTAGTTGTATATACTGGCAGACACACCAATGTGCTTCAGATGACTGATGCAATTGTCCTTGCGTGATGTGGACGCATGTTATTAAGCACCGGCATTGTGCTTCGGGAAATGGAGCTGCACCAGCGGGGATGCTCGCTGTACCATGACGGCATAACAGCAGGTAGGGCAGGCTTGCTTTTTAGAGCATGCGGATCGCAACCTGGCCAGACTCAAGACCATGTTGCTGTCAACATGCATGTAAGTAGCAGCGGACACTCAGCGGACCAACAAGTCGCATTCATTGCACTTTGGTAACATACTCGTCCTGTGTGGGGGGCTGATGGCCGGCATAGCCTCTCTGAGGGTGGGATGTGCAAGCAGACGCATCTGGCCCGGCAGCATACCGTCCAGCCCAAAAGTAGGGGTGGGCTGCAGCTGTCACAGCCAGAGACAGCAGGATAAGGCGCTTGAGCGCCATGCTTAGTATGGGAGCAGAAGGTGCAAAGAATGAGTGGGATGGACGATGCCCTGCTGTATTTCTGTGGCTCTAAAACGCCGCTGACCTTGCACTGAACATCAGTGATGCTGCAGGGACAGGACTCAGGACAAGCAATATATAATGGTCAGGCATATGGGCAGCTCATTCGGTCAGAGATAGATCAGTACATGTGGCTCGTACTGTACGCACCCAGTAACCTTGGAGGCCAACAGTTATTCGCTGGGTCAGCCCTGACGGCTTCGCAATCTCAGGACAGCTCCGCCACATTCTGTCTCAAGAGGCCCGAGCCACCCCCGGCGGTACAGAGTAACAGAAGCCGCCTGCAACAGAAGAAGTATCATAATGCCCGCCGGCATTGCAGTCAGATCTAAAGAGGTCTGATACGTAAACTTTCGTGGGAAGATGTGAGCCACAAAGTAGTCACGTAAATCTCGTCAACTTTGCCCTCTTTCTGCCACTGTCGGGTTCCTGCTGTCATGGCCTGAAGTGCCCTGATAGCAATAGCACTTAGAAGTCCTTGCCAGCCGGATACTGGCTACTTCCTGCCCAACGGCATACCAGCGGGGCCTGCCAGCTCACAGTCTCACGCTTCCTAAAGACTAAGATCAATTACAGGTACGCCTCGCTAGTCATCCACGTCCCAATCAGCGACCATTTTATACATCAGCAAAATGTTGACCACAGCCATGCCCATGGCTAGCCAGATATGCTACAGATAGCTGGCACTGTCCCGAAGCAGCTACATCAGATTTTACAGACACCTTGAAGCAAAGTATTCACTCTACTCCCAACACACCTCCGTCTAGGAGCAGAAGAAGCTAATTCCAGTACGTTGAACTAGCAATGACAGTTTAGAATGAACCGCTTCCCACGACGCTGGTGAGGCGCAAAGCAGTCCAGTGTATACAAGTGCTTCACAGTAGTGGCAGTGCTACAATGGAACAATTGTAAACTAGGCACTGCTTTGCACCTCAGAACGAACAGGCCAAGCCCAAAAGTGCCAGGCACAATCAATTTCCTGCCAAACTTGCAAACAGCTCCTGTCAGCAGTGTTGCTTCTAGCAACCAAATAATTTACACACATGCAGTGCGGCAACTGGTTGGTCCGCCATGCCGCGGGAGCTCCATAGCCCAAAAGCTGATGTGATCTCTCAGCAAGGGGAATGAAGATGACTTTACTCCTCACTTTACTCCCCTTGCTCTCAGCTATAAACTTTGCCGCAATCTTGCCCTGTGACAAGAACCAGTGCACAGACTCTTTACACCAAGGAGCTTTTCCCACAATCCCATGCTGGAGAACAATACACGGTCTCCGTGCGTAGATCTCTCTTTCTCTCCCAGTGCACAGCCATGAAATACTCTTCCACCATACACGAAGATGCCAAATCTGCCCAGTCCCCTGTTCTGCAGATGAGGTGAAGATGCAGCAACAGTAATGGTGCTGCTGCTGCTGCTGCTGCTCCTGTATCCTAGCTGCTGTTCCACATTCTTTCTGGTGTCATACATCCCCCTCAGCCCGATGATACAAGCACCAGTGCAACCCTAGTTGCACAGCACTTTCAAGAAAACAAAAGCAAGATAGCTGCAGCGGCCACAGCAGCAGCAGGCCCCTGCCACGCATCATTGGTTAGTTGATGCCCCACCAGTGCTCTTGTGGTGCAAGAAACGGCAGGGCCCCCTGCTATCAGAGCTGTTGCTGGAGATAGGCAGCACTGGCATAGTACAAACGTATGGTGCATTTTCCCTTCCTTCCCCTGCTCGTAGCTGCATCGGGTAGCAATATTCTGTAACTAAGCAGCCACACTGCAAGCTGCAGTGCTCTCAGATCTTTCCCTTGACCTATGCTTCGAAACCAGACACCTCGCAGCCGAAGTTAAAACAGAGTGACCAGAGCAGCAGCAGCCACAGCCACCGCTGCAGCAATATCAACCACCCTCCCTTCACTTGCGCTACCAGCAGGTGTTGGTGCTGGTGCTAGTGCTGCAGCAGGAGCAGGGGATGTAGCAGTCAGCTCTTCAACAGCTCCTGCTGCTGGTGTTGGTGCTGGGGCTGGCGCTGCACCATTAGCGGCTAATGTGCTAGCTGCTGCTGCTGCTGCTGGTGTAGCCCCAGGAGGGCAGGTTGCAACAGCGGCACAGGTAGCCCCACCAATAGGGACTGAATAGGTGTTTTGCAAGTATGCCGAATTCCGGCCTGTGGCACTTGTTACCTTCAATAGAGCAGAGCCTACAAGAGCGATAGGGCAGCACATGATCTTCATTTGGAAGGGTCGGCACACATGCATGGAAGCTACATTGGGCACTGCAAGGCCAAAAAACTGTGCAGGTGCTCTGTCTCATAAAAATACCATATGCATGGAGTTCACAGGATACTGGGGTTGTTGGCCAGTCACACAGCATACGATCTGTACAGCTCCTAGCTTTGTAATTCTCTAGGTCTGTGGATGTGTGATTGTCTCCAGCTTTCCCTCGTCGTCTTAGCTTTCTATCTCAGCCTCTCTCTCCACACGCACTAACAAATTTGTTGGTGTCACGTGGCGGGTGCTGCACAGTCTGAGGGCTGTGCAGGTGATCTAACTCATATAAGTGGACTTCACATCGCCAAACAAGGACACTGCGACATGCAAATTAAGGTGTACTATCCATCCTGGCATCATGCCTTTCTATGTGTGCCCGTTGTCCTTGCTATTGACGATATCAGAGCTAGGTAGGCAAAGGCGCACTCCCTCATACGCCACACTACACATGTTTCTCCACCTGGTTAAACAAGGTGCCATCCTCTGTGCCTGCTAGTAAGGACATTCCCACCTCTGTCCGCCTGGCTCATTCCTCATGTCAAAACATGAAGAACAGGCACAGAACAGATTCCCACAACTCACATGTGTGGATGCAAGAGACTAGCATGACATGGGGACCTCCAGACCACTAAACCTAGATGCAAAGGTGATCATGCAGGCAAAGAAACATGCATTACTACAACCAAGCAGGCAAGAAAACATGCATCACTACAAACAAGCAAAGGTAATAGGCTGCATGGAAAGCAAGGTACATAAACCAGACGTGTTAAAGCGTGCCTGGGACTGTCAGCTGCTGATGAACATGGCCTGGTAGCAATCTGCTAGCTACTGGTGCCGTACACATGCATCGCACTCAAGCTTCACAGTACAGTAGATACCGCCTGCATCTATCTGCGAATATATTACATTTGATCCACTGCGCTGGTATTCGTGCCACCCGCTGCAGGGCCTAGCGGCGCTTCTGCTATTCCGTCCCCATTGACATCTATTAAATCAGGTCCTTTTCTCACCTGTTGCATTGCAAGGGACCACCCAGCTTGTAGAGACCGCGTTGGCTGGGCCATTGGGCTCCCCACCCTGGCTTCCAGGGGCGACCAAGCGATTTGGACTGCAGCAAGACCAGTAGAGAAAGTGCTTATATGGCTCTACTGTTACATTGTTACACCTGCACATACACTGATTGTGACACCCATAAAGCTACTGAGGGGGGTAGCTTCTCGTCCAGTCTTCAAACAGAGGGAAAGTTCCAATGACAGGAGGAGCTCAACGACAAGCCCGGAGCTCAAACAGCAGCCGCAACATTCAAAGCGGAGCCAGCAGGGTAGCCAGGCAAATAACCACTGCCAGCACATCACTGAAACCTCAAGAACGTCATCACTGAACCTTGAACATGGGGAATGCCCAGGCAGGCAGCCATTCTTGAAATCCTTGTTGTCCCGGTGCCTACTTATCTCCGCCCATACGCCTACTTCTATAATGGCAGGACACTATGCTGCCGCCATGCATAGAACTAAAGAAAATGTGATTCTACCGCAGGGTAGATTCTCTCCCCTACCATTACCTAGATCAACATCCACCCAACCCATAAATCCGCCCTGCAAAAGTTGAGCAAGGGCTGACCAAAATCGGGAGATATCTCAAAGTACCATCCTATGGGATGTTGTCATGTGTGTGCACCCCCCTTACCAGTTAGCTCCATTGGGGATGTCACCCGCTGATTCAGCAATTGTTCCCACACTGGTAGTCAGAAGTGCTTGACGGTTTTCAGGGAAAGACACCTGGCAGCAGTTGGCAAAGGCACATCACAAACAGATTAGGAGGGAAATCTCTAATGCGCTGCTGAGATGTGCAAGCCGCAGCTGTAACCTCAAGTTGATGTTCATCAAAGGGCGTGTCATAGCATTCCTGCACTCCTGCATTGTCTGTACGCGTTGGGTTTCTTTTAGTTAGCAAGCGTGGTACAGACCTTTCACTCTGCATGCCACTAAGTATTCCAATGCACTAAAACTATCAAGCCAGAGACAGGAGGACAGGATGGGGACAGAGTATGAGCCTAGTACAGAAGTGCCCGGAACTACAAATAACTGATGATAAGTAACTGAGACATATAATCCGTAAGTAATGGCGTTCAGTGACATGGTTGGCAGTCCAGAGCCTGCAGCTGCCTATACACACTCCTGCTTTTCCTACACCCAGCCCCAGCTAGCATCTTTGCTCCTATACGGACATGCCCCCCAAGTATCAAGTTGAAAACCGCATTCTGGACTCAATGAAGGGCTTCTTCAGTATGTGTAATAAGAGGAGGGGGATGCTCACCATGAAAAAGAAGGAGTGCCATGGTATTCACTTTACATAAGAAGACCAGGAGTACCCCATCTACAGACAGAAGGGCCGGATGTTCACTATGCAATGCAAAGAGATGCGCCGCGTCATGCTCACCGTGATTGTGTATTCCCCCCCAGGGCAGACTGGGCCTGTGCCAATAGGGGCTCCTGCAGCATCTGCTACAGTGAAGCTGATGGTACTGCAAGGCATGAGAAGGGGCACACCTGGACTTCAGTGATATGTGCTGACAACTGATGCGTGCTTGGAGTTAGCTTGGAGGATGCTAGCTTCACATACAGTGCATTGCCCTGCCCTACTGGTCAGCATGTCGCATAGCTTGTTCCATGCAAACTAGTGTTTCGAACTGGCAGGAAAACCTGGGAATTGAGCCATAGGCATAAGTACAGATGACAACCACAACTACGGGTGCAAATTAGTGGCACTTATAGCTCCCTTCTGGGAGATTTGGGAAGAGCTGATGGTCGGTAGCAGGCAACCTCTACTGCTGCTCCAGGGCTCGCCTGCAGAAACCTTCCACGCCCAGCCCAGACAAGCTCAGCACATATGCAACTCATGTATGATGCAGGGCATTACAACAGAACATTCATTTGTGCCAAGCTGTTGCAAGTGCTTTGCATGCAGAACAGGGCTGCTAAAGAGGTATGCTATGCATGTTTCATGCTGCTTTTGCTAGCATGTGACCCGGCACTGCAAAGGGGAAGCACACTTCTGCCGAAGTGTGCCCACAGGGTCGCAGCATAGCCCGTACGCCACACATCAGCTTTCCCATGCCACTGCTGAAACAAACACCTGCTATCTGTTCACTGCATGCAGCAGTGAGACCACGCCAGCGGCTTCAATGACCTTACCTGTCATTCCGTGGGGCTTGGTGGGCTCCATAAGGCCTCAGCGGATGGTCTGTGCAGCTTTTCGTAAACTCTGGAGTTACATAATAACGAGGATACGCAGCCCCTATAGACACCAAGGCCAGAACCACCAACGCTTGCAGGGCGATTGATACGGCAGCAGGCATTGCTTGTGAATGTCAATACCCTAACTGACCGGGGTAGCCTGACTGGACAGCGACTATGTGCTGCAAACGGCACTCCCAGAGCAGAAGACACGATGCTCAGCAAGCGCGGCCGCACTTTACCCTCCGGGCAAAAACTGCCCGCCTATGTGCGTACAATGCGCACAACATGCTCGTCAGTCTGCCTCGGCCCTGCGAAAACACGCTTTCCAACATGTCGCGTTTATATTGGTGGCTGGTGAAGCACTAGAAGTTAGCACTACGCTCGTAATCGCTTGGCACTCCCCCTACGTCAATCCCTAGGACGATCAAACCGCCGGCGGCCACAATCAGGTGACAGCTGGATGACTCACCCAGCCTAGTGCGACTGGCCGAGCACACCGGGTGTTGGGCCTACGGTATTGTCTCTATTGAGCTCTTGCCTTTCTCCGGTAGGGAATTTGTCCAAACAAAGCCAAGCTTGTGCTCGCCACGTGTGCTAAAAGTTAACCACCTCCGCGAATCAAGCTCCATCGACAGTACAGCTCATGAACATGGTTGACAAGATTGCCAGATTACCAAATGGCTCCATCAAAGGAAGGTAAGTAAGTGGCCAACGCAGCTCGCTCGCACACTCCTCGGTACGTTATGCAGACAAGCTTACTGCTGACAGGATCCTGCGAACACCCGCGCACGCACACAGTGGATCCCTCCTGTCTAGCAGTAAACAATTTCAGCAATAAACAAATATCGACAGGACCCAACAGCGCCTCCGCAACACAAACGATTACACACTTGATAGACGACATGACCCATCCCAAGTATCTACTCAAGCAAGCTGAGCCATTAACCACTGAAAAGCAAGCAGAGAGAAGGGGAGCACACGTACCCCCATTGGCGCTCCCAAGCAACGGGGTACATGAATTATTGATAGCTGTTATGGTGATGTCGCTGGAGTGCTGACACTGCTCAGCACTGTCAACACTACCGGCAACATCAGCAACAGATAAACAGAACTAACTCACGTTGAGAAGTATCAGCGGCACTCCACTCACACCAACCTCACAAGTACCTCGCATACCACCTTACGGTCCTCCCCCTCTCCCTGTACAGTATGCATCTCTCCGCTAGCTTCATCTTAAAGAGCTGTAGAACAGCACAATGACTGTGGCCACCGCGATAATCGCTGGCAGCGCACTGATCCCATACAGTGTGCCGAACCCCACCCAGTCTGGCAGCATATCAGCCAGGCCTTGGGGCTTCTCCCCAGCACGTGCATTCCCACCCATGACGTAAGGCTTGGCCACACCACCACCTGCAACAACAGGAATGAGGACTGGATGGGCCGTTTGAGATGGTCCAGCCCTGATAGACACATTCAGGAGTTTCAGTGTCATCATCTGACTTTAATTGCCCATGGAGCCGAGGTTGGCTCCTCAAGGGCGCCCCACAGTGACGGGGCCAATCGGTAATCTGGTAATCGAAGGGCCTCCATTACAAGTACACTATCAGGGGTCAGCAAGCAAATGAGATCAGACTATGTGGATATATGCAGATTAGTTTACCTGTACTCAACCTCCAAGCAGTAACTGCTAACAAGTTGGTCTGTTAAAGGGGCAGACCTGTTGCTGCAAGCTTGCTAATGGCATCCAAACACGTAAATCTATATGAAATCTATCTATATAGGTGCTGTGCTTGCATTTCGGCCCCTATGCATTCATGTCAGGACTTCGGGACCATTGGTGTTTACGCATCTTGCCATGCATGGTCTGCATCGTGGACAGCTCTTCTGGACTTGGACTGACGTGGAGCCTGGCACCATGCAGGTGTGCGCATTGTTGCTGTTTCGTGGCTGGCCCGTAGCCTAGTGGGAGGAGGGGAGCTGGATGGCGTCATCTGGCAGCTTATGCTAACAGGGAAGGTCGAGCTCGCTTGCATGTCCTGTTCGTGTCGTCCTAGGCTCCCTGCTTTTCCTGTATGCTTGCATTCCTGTGTCCCAATGGTCCTTTAGTCCTTGCTTTTCTTGATTAGTTCTTGCATTCCTCGTCTAGCCGCAGCCTATTGAGCTTTAGCTTGCTTTCGGAATTCGTGGGGAGTGGCAGGGTACATGAGGAAGTGGTGGCCAGTCACAAAGCATGCTGTTTATAGAACACTTGCAGTTGCTAGCGTGTAATTACGTAGGTCTCTTGAATGGTATGGCAGCCTTGGCTCTCCAGCGCTCTCGCCTCTTTGTGACGATATTTGCTTTCCACATACTAACAAATTACATGGAGTTATGCCGCGCGCGCTGCATGGCTCGAAAGCTGTACAGTAATCTATCTCATATTTGCATGGAAAATGAAGGCTCTTCATGGCATAACAACCACCAGGCTTGCTTACATGTAGCACCTCCCACAATAGTGTCAACCCTTAGCCATCAGCATTGCGCTCAACAACATAACGCTACTGCCTTAAACCCCAGCCTGCTTAGCACTTGGTTACTTACGCTTGCCGCAAGAAACGTAACCAGACTGGAACCTCATCCCCACAACCTACCTTCAGTCAAAGTTGCGTAATCGCTGCTGGTCATGCCTGCTGTGCTGCTGCTGCTGCTGGCCGCTGGCTGGCTGTCCTGCTCCACGTTCAAATAGGGCCAATTGGACATGTCCTCATACAAGCACTTGAGCGCCAGTCTGTCTTTGGGGATACGCCCCTCTGCTACCGCAGCAAGAGCAGCTGCCATCTCATCTCGAGACACCCCTCGCTCATCCTGCAATTGAAAGCACACACCGGGATGTTGAGTTTATGACTGGTTTCAGTCTTGTTTCTAGAAGTTTCTGGGATGGTCTGTTGAACCAGTCTAGACTGAAAACCAGTGCCCTCTGGTTTGGCTTGTGCCTTGTTCTTAAAGCAGTCCTCAAAGAAGTCCTTGAGATCGGAGGGATTCCAAATACACAAAGTGCCAGATGCATCAGGGCAAAAGCACCATGGCAGAGAGGTACATAAAGAACCCTGCTTGCTACATCCAAAGAGCAGTGACACAACTTCAGAAAGGAGAGCGATCAGAAAGTGACGATGATCTGTGAGGCTCCTTTTCCTAGAGACACCAGAGGTAGCCCACATTCAAGCAGAGCAGCACCTGGTGTAAACAGGGCTTTTCCCAAGGCGTGCTGATAAGCATAACCCTAAGCTGAATGCATACCAGTATGCGTTCAGGAGAGCGCCGTTCTCAACAACAAAACATGTGCTAGTTAAATCAGTGTTGCGCGTCCAAGCATCTCCTTTTCCTGGGCTGGGGTGATAGGAGTCTACCCCTACTCCTTCTGGGAAGGGGTACACCTGTCTGAGACACGAAAGGATACCAAGTGTTATGCAAGGAGTGAAAGAAAACTGGAACAGTGCAAAGGGCTCTATTCATCTGATATCATACCTTGACATACGGAAAGATGGCAGACCGGTTACTGCACCAGTTTGGGAAGCTGATATCATACTTCTGATACACAAAGGTCCCCATGCCAGGCCTCCAAGCGCATGTTTATGATCTACAAAGGCAGCAGCCCATAACAGGCAGCATGACCTTGGCTTGAACCCAGACAAAGCTCACCTCAATGCCCACATTGCGCCTCTCTGTGGCCCTAGGGTCCTCAATGGCAATGATCAACTTGCACTCATTCACACTCATGTCCCGGGTCTTCTTCAACAACTTGAGGAAACCAACGATCTCCCGACAGAGTGCTTTGGCCTCCTGTTGTGGCATCAGACAATCACACACATTTGCAAAAGTTGTTAATTATCGCGATCAACAGGAGAGAATTTGGCCACTTTCACGCTTATTCGACAGAAAGCCGAACATTTGCGACGAAAATTGTTGGATCATTGGCACATCAGATTAATACCAGTGAGGCAGTAATATACCTGGGTTAGAGGGGAACTCGCCATAGTCTCCAAAGCAACTCAACAACGCATGCTGACGGGCTCTGTCCTGGGATAGAACCAGTCATTCTGGCTCCAGCTGCCGTTGTCAAAACTACCGGCTAACACAAGTGGCCTGCCACCTGATTGTGCATCTGCGCCTTCCCCAGTGACTTTTTGCTCAATGTACAAATCTGGTCAAGAACAAATGGACTGTCCAGCTTCACTCTGAGCCGCTCGCTGCAGCCTGGGGACATAAGTCATGACAATAAGGATACTGCTGCCCTTATGGTAGTCAGCTGCGCGTCCGTGCATAAGGGTCTGCCCAGCTTCGGTGCTGCTGTTGGGTTCCATTGCACAGATACAGGCCTTGCACAACATCTTCAAGCTGCTGCTGCCGCACTACTGAGCTGTAGCCTGCGCCTACCAGCATGCAAGCAGCTTAGCCTGCTTACCTCCTCATCCACCATATCAGCGCCTATGACCTGACTTGGGTCACGAGTCCTTGCAAAAGCAGCTGCAGCATGGCAGAAAAGAGTGCATCAGGACTCGATTGTGCTGGCTTGCCGGCTGTTGGAGGTCTCCTGAGCTGTGAAATGAATTAATAGAGCATTGGTTGCTACCCACCTCCGCTCTCAAGCTCTGCTTGGCGCTTCATGAAGGTTTCCACCTGGTCTTCTATGTCCACCTCCTGCACTGTATCGTTCCCTTCGGGGCTAGCATTGAACCTGATAAACGAGAGATATCATTAAAAATCTCCGGGAACGCTGAATACAAGCAGCACATATTTTGATAGAAGGCCACCTCTGCAACCGGTGTCTGCTCAGAGCTGCTGGCCTGGCGATTGTGCTGGTGCCGTGTTGCCTCGGTCGACATAGACGGCTTGTCGCCCCAGATGTGTGCAAAGCTAGTCTCATGGTTTCTGTGCTGAGTTAATGCGCGCTGACGCTGCAGTTGCCCAGCAGCTCAAGAGGGTATGGCCGTGCTGAGATGAATCGCGATGCACTTCAACCGCAGCCACAATGAATAGACGGTTCAGCTACTGGTGCACGTAATTGGCAATGCGTAGAGCCTCTTCGCAGGGTCTCATAGCATCCCAAGGTCCGCAAAGATGGTGTTGTAGATCACTCACCCCGGAACTTGAGCGGTCGGTGCCGAGCGAGATTGGGTCAGTACATGCAGTTAAAAGCTTAATGTAGGCATGTTAAGCCTTCGCCTAGATGTCTCGGTGTCCCTCCGACTGTGTTTACAAAAGCACGACCCTTGGTATGAAGTGGCTTTTCGCTGCAAGTGCATGTGTCGTCTCCGGGCATACCGAAAGGCCTAGTGAACTCGGCCAGTTTGTACCGTCTGCCCCATAGCTCGTTGAGCGCCTCCAACGTATGGAAGTGATCGATTCTGGCCCTCAATGCCCCATGCAACCTGTCGTCAGTCAGTAGCACCTGCCCGATGTGCCGGTTAGAGGAGGAAGTTAATGTATTCCAGCAGCAATAGCGGTCCAAGCATCGGCGCGGGATACGTAGCCATGGCCTATCGGAGGTGAACATTAAATTGGCGTTGTTCCCGTCTAAAGCCATGGTGCCATGCTGACTACTCCTGTGGTCCTTGACTGGTCCTGTTGGACCACAGCCCTAGCTTGAAGTCTCCAAGCACGGGACCAGGAAGAGTATGGGAAGACCTACGCAAAGAGGTGACGGGACAATGTTTTCAGTAAACATGCAGCATAATTGGAACCAGGCCATTACTGAGAGCAACAGTGGCCATGCAGGCTCGCAAACTGGAAGGGGAGCTTGATGTGAAGCTAGCAGCTTATGCAAAGCTGTGCTCAGGCTTCGAGGCTAACTACAAGAGCAAACCTGAGGGTTCAGGTCTAGGCACAGACCAGGTGCGACCAAAGCCTTCAATCAGCTCCTTTCGGGCCATTTTTTCCTTGATTCTTTTGAAAGGACCAGGAAGCAGCTACGTGCAACTCCTACAATTCACATATATTTACGTGTAGCAGCAGAGCAGCTTGGGTTTATGAGCTGGTCAGCCAATGCTGGACACAGTGCTAGTTTGGCAATCCTTTGCTTGTTCCCTGTCCAAGCTAATGTACTGCATGCATCCAGAACCGGGACAAGTTCTCAGTCATATGTTAGGCATCTTTTTTCATTGAACTACAAGTGCATACCGGAGACACCCTCCGGATGCCATGGCATATCTTGAAATCGAATAATCAGCAAGCTCCTGCAGGATCGAGAGCTCTGCAACAAGGGGTCTCATCGCACAGTTGCACATACAGCAGGGAGCCAATGTATCATTTACGTACTAGTTCATGTGGATTCGATGTCATTTTGCATGTGAGGTCTATCTTCTGTGCCTTCCCCCATCCGATATGTCCTGCCTGCCTGCATATGCTTTCCCTGCAGCTAGCACAGAACAAGGCCTCAGAAATAGAGGCCTTACTACATAGACTATCAGATGTGAATGATGAAATGGGCGGGGTCATCGGAGGGGCTGGAGATGCTCGGTCACATACGTTAGCACGGCATCGAGACATCCTACAAGAGTTCACACAGGCAAGTGAATGCTGTCAATACTGTTATAAGAACTGCAACAACTGCTTGCTTTTCCTGCTTGCAAGCATTAAGCAGAGCTTCCAAGCCATGCCAAATGTAACTACTCAAAGATTAGAGCTGGATGAAAAAAGATGTCTTTTTTTGTACCAGCTCATGCGCAACAAGGACTTACACTTGCCGGCACTTGCGAGGCAACTCAGTGCTTCGCAGCAGCAGCCAGTAAGAGCGGTGCTCGTGAGCCAGCCACATGCAGCTGTCAAACCGTAGGGCCACTTGGGGCATGGCAGCACGAAGCAAGAGCATAGCATGTTTTGGATACCCATGCTTCAGTGTCGTGTTAGCCGACTGAACTGGTTGGCTGCCTGTAGGATTGAGGTGAGCCTCTGCCAGTATCTTGGCCCACTTCCCCACTTTCCTTGCTGACAATAACTTGACCTGGTAAGCATGTTCATTACTGTCTGCAACAAGCAAGTTTGCTTGAGATCCCACCAGCTCACGTAAACATATTGTTGCACAGCCCCTTTGAAGTCAGGTCATTGCAGCTGTTCTTGTGGCTTACCTGGCAGCTGGCTCCATAGGGGCAGAACATGTGAAGGACTTATGTTTGCTGTTGCAGGAGTTCCGGCGGTTGGACTCCTCATTAGGTGCTGCTAGGGACAGGGCGGAGTTGCTGGGAGGAGGCTCAGAGACGCTTCCTTTGCTCAGTGTGCAGGTAAAGGCACCTTTTGGGCAGGCGATGTGCATTATGGTAATAGGAGAGTGAGCTGTGCACTGCAAACTCACGGCATAAACATGGATGGGCTTGCTACAGCCCTATGTGTCCTCTACCTCAGTTTTTGATTTCGGACGGTCCTGCTATTCTGCGAACCTCTGGCTGGGACGGTGCATGCAATGGCTCCAATTTGGCATTGGATTTTGCAGATCTGCAGCCCGGATGGTAATGTAGAAGCACGTGCTTATGACATGCAGTCCCTCTTCAACTGAGGTCATTAATTTTCAACATGTCATGGGTGACATTGGGGGGACGAATCCAGAGGCACTGACGCAAGCTTGCGGCTTTGCTACTTTCAAGGCCACCGCCTGCTGAACTTTGTTCTACAGTTTATTGTTGTAGGATAGCTGCTACCTAGTTTACAAAGGCTAAGCCAGCAGGTGTACTTATCTGCTCCTGCTCCTTCACCCTTGCAGGTGCAGAGTTCCGGAGCACTACTGCGAGAGCGTGCAACAGTGCAGACATCAACCAACTATGTAAGCACACAATGCAATGGATTTGGCAAGTCTGGATGCATCTTTTGGCATAGACCACGTTGGTCTCACTTTTCTCCCTCCCGCTTTCTGTATAAACATCCCAGTAATCGAAATGTTGTGTGGGGCTTGTTCTGCCTTGGTCATCCTACCATTGTTGTGATAGGACCTATATGAAGGGGTGCATATATACCAGGCCAGCACTGTGCAGCATACTAAAGCATTGGTAAGAGGATTTGTTCTTGCAGCATCCCTGCCAAGAAGCACCTCTCCTAACATTGTGTATCGATGTCACTTCGTGTTGGCAGATCCCAAGTATGTAACAACATGTTGGTAATGCAGAATCGCACCACAGTTGTAATATAAACAGGTCCACGGGAGCATTGGAAGGAGGGGACTTGTGTTGACTTGAGATCGGGTAACAATGCTTTGCGGCCTTGCTGTGCAGGTTGATGACATGCTTGCGCAGGCGCAGTCAGTAAGCAAAGGTTTGCTTGAGCAGCGGCGGGTGTTTGAGAGTGTACAGGACAAGCTTGCCACTGTGGGCGAGCGTTTTCCTGTGGTCAACGGATTGCTTAACGCCATCCGGAGAAAGAAGAGCAAGGTATGTGGGCATTGTCTAGTCTGGACTGTACAGCGTCTGTCTGGTGCTTCACACGGTCATCAGTTATGTGCTGTCTAGCGCAGAAGCTTGTCCTCTACATACAGCTGCAAGCTGTGCTTGTGAGGTCATGTGTAGAGGTAGTGCTTGGTCAACGCATTGCTGTTGCATTGCATGGGTTGCATGTCAACTCCTGCACTGCTGACCTGCACTTGTTCTGCATTGCACCTGTAGGGTCTTACAATTTCATGCAGGCCCATCTATGTCCCCTGAAGGACAGTATGCTTTACATTGAAGGGCATCTGGTTGTTTTCTCTCTTTGCTCCTGCTCCCTGCAGGACACTCTGATTTTGGCAGGCGTAATATCAGCATGCGTCCTCTTCACCATCATCTATGTTATCTCCAAATGACACGGCCTGCCTTGAGAGCGGGCTGAGCTGTAGCGGTTGAAGGTCCAGCAGTGGGAACTACCAGGCTCTGCTTCATCAAGGGCTTTGTAAGGCTGGTCCTAGCCAAGGATCAGTGCTTGGCTTATCTTTAATTAGTCCTGGTCTTACACCTGCTGAGGTATGTTGCCAGCCAATAGAAGAGCAGAATGTACATGTAGAATGGACTGGTCGTCAGTGGCTGCATGTGGGTTGATTGCATTGTTTGATGGGAACGCATTATGACTGGGGCGTGTGATTGCGCTCGCCAAAAAGGGATAGGCGGGCATGCATATTGAACAAAGCTGGGTGGAGGTGCTGTCTGTCTGTCGGACAGATAAAGGCTGGACGCACGGTAGGAGGTTACAGCTCAAGGCAGCCCTTCAACTGAACGGTTTTTTTGGCTTTTTTTGGTGTTGTGTGGTTTCAGCGAGTCTGTTCACTGGAGGGGCAAGGTTGGCTCCATCCACTCGGGGGGTTTCCTGTCATGCTTATAGGTACGTCTCTGAATTGTGTTTAAGGGCATTTAGCAGGGTGGCAATAAGTGCCACCACTTTAAAGATGAGCGAGTGGAAATCGCATATTGTAGCATGCCTAAAGCCCGCGCTCGGCACTATGAGACGGATGTAGCAGATGGCAAGTACCAACTATTAGTAGTTGATAGCAGCGAGGGCAATGTAAATGCTCTGCCAGCACGGAAGCATGCGCCACATATGATTTATTGCTGGTATGAGATTAATGCGAAGACGCTGTCTGAGCTTGTGGCTAAAGGAGCTCCGGTACGGCATGCCCCCAGTTCGAAAGCAGGGCAACCGTCAGATCGTAAGGACTGCGGGACGTCGGGGTAGCACCTCAAGATACCGCATCCTGTTCCCAACAAGAACTTAGTCGCCACCACTGGCATACACGTACTATGCACGGGACAGCTGTGACGTTATTGCATGTGTTCCACAAACCCACAAGCACAACCCACCAGGTGGCATAGACAATATGCCACTGACGCTGAGAACTATCACATACCGCCTCATCAATTCCCCGCACTGTATTAAAACCTAGACCTGTAGGCTGAGGGCTTGCTTCACAAAACCATGTGCACCTACTTACACGTCTCCCATGACAACAATCTGATAACATTCACAACATGTCTTCTGCTCCACACTAGAGATCATCTGCTCCACAACTGTGCACCGATGCATTCCTATGTGCAAAACTGAGGCTGGGGTGCTGGTTCACTCCATGCCTAGAGCAACCGGACTGCAGCTGAAGCAGCAAATGAGGCCACCATCGTCCTCTCCTGGCTGAGTCAAGGCTTGAGCCAGTCCGTTCAGCAGCAAACTTAACACGTCCATCAGGAAGCCATGAACACATATCCAATCGAGTCCCTCTCACTAGCACACCGGCCAATCTATATACATGACATCCAAGCTGCACTGCATGCAATTGTGAAGCAAGTCAACTGGTCGCATCCGAGCAGGTACCGCTCTCTCTCTTTATAAGCATATATTCCTATTCCCATCACAGGTATCTTGCCGGCAATTCTGCAGCCCAAATTTCTATGTGGCAAGCCCCTCTGGGATGAGCTTCTTCCTGATCGCATGGTGTCGTTGCAGGGCGCCCCACTCCCCTTGTGACGCCCTGGGCCTAAACCCCCTTACAAGACCCTGAACTGCCAACCCTCCCCTTCCTCTTATGCTAACCCATGATCCTGGCGCAACTGGGATGCAAGGGCTATGTCAAAGTCCGCAGCTGAGCACTGAGGCAGAACTCCTGCAACAATCCCATTGGGACAGAGGAAGCAGGGCACGTCCTAACTGTACGTGCAGCCCTGCAGGGTGCTCTTCGATTCCACCAAGGCAAATCCCTGTCCTAATAGCAATTGTTGCAGATCAGGCTCTGCTGGAACGGTGTGCCCTCAACTGCCAACGCCTTCAAGTTTCAGAAAGATGCCCTCTAACACTCAGGAACTTCCACACGGCCCGGAGGGCTGTGCAGTGGTCTCTCTTTACACTCAGTAGCATTTCTTCGCTCACAAAGTCGATTGTGTGCAGGGTACTGTCTGCGCATCCCCCTGTCAATACCCCTTCCCCCCCTCCCATGGGAACTATGAGTGTCTGGGAACGTTCCTCTCATCCCCAGAGCGTGCCAAAGGTGGCGTAGGCGAAGACTAGGCCCAGGGCTGGCACAGCCACAGAGACTGCCAGGATGATCGTCAATATGTTAACGTTTGAGCCCTTGTACTCGCTGCCATCCCAGTTATCTGTGTATAAGTCCTTCCGCTCACGGCCATTGTTGGCAAGTTCATTGGCTGCTCTGCGGCGCTCTGTAGGCAGGCAGTACAATCATTTTTTTATCCCTTGGTGATGGAGCCATTGTTGTTGCTCGGTAAGGCTAAGTTTCAATCCTGAAAACGGTGCTACAACATAAAGCAATCACATAAATCCTATGCAGGCTATTGGGTTTGTCGCCAAGTCATAATGAAGGGCAAGTGTTTTGTAAAGCACTCTCAGCAGTTTGATACGCAATTACCTAAGTCTCTAGATGTCTGCTGTCTGTCCCATTCTAGCGTAGCCTTAGCTCTTACCGTTGCTCGGTTCACACTCACAAACTGGTCTGAGCCATACTGTGGGGTGTTGCATAGCTGCAAAGCTGTGCACTGGTCGATATCTTATGTACATAGCATTGAACCATGAGGACATCATCAAAACTTGGCTAATATTTTCTTTCGTTATGCACTTGCTATGGACTTGACAAGGACTGCTGCCCTGCAATTGGGAGTTTGTGTGCTTCAGTGCTAGAGTTCCTAGGTTGCCAGCTGCAACTGCAGGGCACCTACCAGAACATCAACGGAGTCCGGGTGGATGCATCTGACAGCACTAACTCTGGGATGGCAGTAACTACTCCAGATGGATCTGCTGCAGGACTTATATGCTACTGCAATAAGGCAGTGAGACCTGTGCTCATCTGGTTCCTAAGATCTTCTTACCTAATTCCTCCCTGACACTCCTTGGCCTTGACTTCGTCTGCTCATACCAATTGGCTCCATATGAGACATCCTCGGACTTTGATTGCTTCGCACGCACTGTCACACTCTTACGGGCTGACTGTGACCCTCCTGCTGCATAGGTAAATTGCCGTCAACGCACTAGTTACTGCTCTGGATCTCAAGGGCCACCATCATGTAACAGTGTGCCAGCACGGGCATAAGGATGGCAGGTTCACTTTTTTCTCACCAGTGCGACCTGCCCTAAGCAGCCGGGGTGCGGCATTGGTAGCAGTCTGGGCATAGTATGCTTGGCAATGCATCACTACCAGCGGTTTAATATTGCACTTCAAGCACTTCTATGAGCTGCCAGGATAAAGGACATGACTTACTGCCCCGCTTCTTGGCCATATGTAGCCAGCCTTATGCGAGTCCAGAGTGGCACCAGCTTGTGGCACTCGCCTGGTGTGCGAAGTCCCGACAGCATGATCCTGTTCTGTAGTAAGAATACAAAGCAATCAGGCATGCACTCAGCAGTATCTACCTTTCTCTCCAGCTTGTGTAGTCGCATGAGATCGTCCCGTATCCTGGCGACTCCTTGGTCTTTGATGGTATAATCCTTTGAACACAGCAAACCACCGTTGCTTGGCCATGCTTCAGCGTCATGCACAGCCCTTTGGGCTACAGGCGAATTGTTCGAAGAGAAGTGGAGCACGCATGCCCGTGTTTGGCACAGCTAGGTCAGGCAGGGCATGCCACTGCAATGCCACCCAAGGGGCAGCTGGTGAGCAAGAAGCTTTCAGCAGCAGCAGCATGCACATGCCATAGCGTACTTCTGTATGGTAGCAGCCAAGCTCATGGTCCAAACGCGCATGCCTATACCAGGGGGAGCAGAGCTGCCATGTGGGCGCCGTGCCACCTTACTAGGACTCTCGGCGGGAGTTGCTCTGCTCGCGGCTGATGCCTTCTACCTCCATACTCCGAATGTGTTAGCCGCTGGTCCTCGTTATCTCCCAGAAGATGCCCAGAAAGCTGTGGATCAGGCCATCACTAAGGCTGTGCCGAAGGGAAAGGTGAGCAGGCGCTACCCATATTCCTTGATCGTCTAGCAAACCCAATCACAGCAGTTGTGATCTCTGTCAGTGTGGTGCTACTTTTTGATGAGTAGAGACAATCTAGGAGTCACCAGGGTTCAGACAAGGTCCGAGGTGGAGGAAGAAAGGGCATGGCATTGCAGTTGGACACACCTCATTACTCGGGAAAGAAGTTTGCTTTCTACTCTGCTTTCTGCTCACATTGAGCAGCACACTTCTGTTCAAACTCAAATCTTGCTATCAGGTAAACAGATAATCAAGCCAGGGATTTGCAGCTGCGCTTGGCACTCTAAGCTGACCATCCATGTTTTTAATCCTAGCAGCGCTTCCAAACATATACACCTGATAGGGCCCCTAGCGGTGGGGCTACCTGCAGCACTTGCAGCCTCCTTACCCCTCCCTGATAAGGATTGCTGTCTAGTTTTATGTGCGGCTGTAGGTGACACTTACGTCAAACTAAACAGACAGAGTGGTTACATTCTGGTCTTAGCCCTGCTTGCATCAAGAGTGCCCCAACTACACCTTTGGTAGTATGTTTGGGTTGCTCGTTGTTCCTTTGGGTTGCACGTTGTTCCAGATCATAGGTACTCGCTCTGCAGCCAGGATTACCGCTGGATTGTTGACCCACCATCTAGGATTTTGCCTGAGATCGACAGTTTGAGGTATACTACTGCAGCGCCAGCCTGGACAGGCTCTGTACGCTTCCATGTATAGCTTTCCAGACGGTGTTTACATATATCCCAGCACCAAATGCCTCCATGCCTAATATATATGCTTCCTTTCTGCCTGAGACCCTCGGCAGCTCAGCCATGTCACTGCCAGTGACCTGTCTTGTATCGTCAACCAGGCCTTGCGTTAGCTTTAATATATCAATTAGTTTAGACATTGGTTTACAATAATGATATGTGTAAATAGGATAGGATATCAGAAGAGCAACACAGCTTTTCAATGGCTGAAAGCATGAGCAAGAGCAGCACCTTGCTATCAAACCAATACGCCTCAAGAACAACAGCTCCAAGTTGACCTGCACGGCATTGACCCTCCAGGCTGCTTTGGGCCTCAGCTCAGCAGCATTGTAGTGTGTGGGGAATGCATTGGTAGGGTCCCGTTGCAGTGGGTCTTTGTGGTCAACAAAAGTCAAATAAAAACCACACATTATTGAGCCAACGAGAGGTTCTAGGCAGGGATGTGTTATAGCCCGGTGACTCCAGTGATGCATCCTGACGCCGCCCCTGCTGGCATTTTTGCGCAACCAGTGGCCGCTTGTTGGCTTGGAGGGATATATGGTGGTCAGCATTGGCCGATTCCTTTGTTTGCTGTGAATTTTTCTCACATGTCTTGTAATCTGCAGGCTCCTGTCATACTGCGTCTGGCTTATCACGATGCCGGCACCTTTAGCAAAGTAGCTGGAGATGGGGGGCTGAATGCTTCCATTCAGTATGAGCTCGATCGGCCTGAGAACTTTGGCTTGAAGCGCGGATGGAATGTCATTACTCAGGTGAGTGTTTAGTGGAATTATTGACATTATAGATCACCTGGAAGTTGCGCACAGGTGAGCACATAAAGAAAGCAAGATGCTCTCAAGCGGTGCTGGAGCGAAGAATTGCAGGGTGCAGCAAAGAAAGCGAGATGCAGCCACCACCCTTGACCTAGCTCGCCACTTCACATTGCCTGGTTGGATATGATAGTGCCACACATGTAAAGTCCAGGGTGCAAAAAGACCTAACTGTTGACGCACCTGATTACTTCAACTCATGTGGGACCATGCTGTGGGGAGCCAGGCTGCTTTTTTGCAAAAAGTACTTGAACTTCATACCCTCAGCAGTACAGGCACCTGACCATAGCTCTGCAAGCAGGTTATAACATTCCATGAGATGCCATAACAAAAAATATCGATTGGGTTGGGCATGTGTTGGGCTCTTTCATACGGCCGGGGGTGGGTATGAGTTGCTGCTTTTCAGTCTTATGAAGTTAAGTCACCTACACTCAATGAATGCGCCGTAGGGACCCGTCCACCCCACAACAGCAGAGCCCATACATTCCTAGGTTGCACAGCTACCCTTTAAGGTTGGGTATAGATTGGAGAGTGATGTGACAAAGCTACCCAACAATCTGACCCTTAAATCTACGTGGTACTATGATACAGGGTACTGCAGTAGACCCGGTAGAGGTCCTGACTGAAGTTCGGGCATGTGCTATGTGAGCCGCAACTTGCTCATGCTGTCGATTGGACTTAGACAATGGCTCCGCGGCCACGATTACCTGTGGATCGTTTAGCTTTAGTCATTAGAGTCTTAGCCCAAGGTCGACAGTTTGCAAGGTTGCTACTGCAGCGTCAGCCTGAACGCGCCCTGTACGCTTCCATGGATCGATTTAGGTGTGCTTTTTGCATATGACCACGCACAACAGATCTCCATGTCCAGGATCAATGCTTCTGTTTCTGCCTGAGACGCTCGGCAACTTGGCCAGGTGTCTGTCGTGTATCATTCACCATGCATTTTGTTAGCTCAACGGCAGCTCCAAGGACCCCACGGCATTAGGATTGCATTGATTGGGGCATTGATTACAATCCTACCCTGCAATCTGACCTAACCATAGCTCAGCTGATAGGTATGCTGGACTTGTAAAAGGGCAGTTAGGACTGTCTTTACCATACTGCTGCAGGTTATGTGTGCCGATTTGGCTGCAATCTTTTAACAACTATCGCAGCAGCTTCATTTCTGGGTGTAGTTGAATGACTAATCAAGTACACTACTGTCCAATGTTCCAAATTGCGCACTAACGTCGAAGCCAGCTGTGTTTCTAAGATGAAAAGCACTAGCGATACCTCTGACCACATTGGCTGCCCTATTGGGGCTGTGTTTGGTGGGTGGGTACTTGTCACAGTACTTGTGAGTGGAGCAGCCATCGGGTTGCATATAACAAGAGCAGCTGGGAGAGGAGGTCCCTAATCTTGAGTGACCATTAGCCGGAGCCTCCTTCACCTGCAGCTGCCTCTGGCTCTTCTGCAGCTTTGATTTGTTACCCAGATTGTGTCAGGATTCAACACGGCCTCAGCTGCAAATCTGGTACCAGAACAGACCCCTCATGGAAATGGCAGGAGCGCATCCGGTAACTATTCAAAGTTGTTTGATGATAGTATTTGAAGTCATGCCTGGGTGCTGCATGGCCTGGAGGGCTGTGCAGTGGTCCCTTGTAACAAGTTGTTGTTACGCCTGGCTGTTCTGGGTGACATCGGCCTGATCATGTCAGACTTCGAAGTAGGAAGTTTGTATTCCATAAATACATTATTCTTGTCACAGTCATGGTTTAAGGGCTGTGCAGTGATCTATCTCATAGTTGTCCTGTCACTGCTGCTGCTACTCTTCCCACTGTCCGTCAAGCAGATCATGGCATCACTCAAGAAGAGCCCGGCTGCAGGCCTGGTATCATATGCAGACCTAATAGCCATGGCAGGGGCCCATGCGGTAGCCATAACTGGAGGGCCTAAGATCCGGGTGCCCGTTGGCAGGGTGGATGCAGCTGCAGCGGACCCCCCGGGCCGCATGGCTTCGGAGATGAGCAGTGCCGATGTGCTGAAGCAGAACTTCTCAGAGAAGGGTTTCAATGTGAGGGAGATGGTGGTGCTGTCAGGAGCACATACAATAGGTGAGGGATGATGGTCTGGCAGCCTTGGCTCTCTTGCGATCTTGACTCTCTGCCTCGATTTCTGCTCTCCACATACTAACAGATGATGGAGTTATGCCGCTGGCGCTGCACGGCCCGAAGCTGTGCAGTGATCTATCTCAATACATCGACTGGCGTCATGCTTGGTCCCTGCACGGCCCGGAGGGCTGTGCAGTGGTCTCTCTTAACATATGTTACCCCACTAAGGAACCCCCCTAAGAAACCGGTTGTAGTCATGCTTGGGTTCTGTACGGCCCAGAAGGCTGTGCATTGGTCTCTCTTAACATATATTAATAGGTGAAGGGTAGGGGGTGGGCCAGCAACTAGGCAGGGGTGTCAAGGAGGGGTTGAAGGGGCTTATCTTGTAATGGGCAGGTGGGTGGGGGCAGGGGGGCATCGTGCAAGCTGGGCAACGTTGAAAAAGGAGTAAATGCAAGCGCGATACAAAAGAGGGGCAAGCGAGACGGAATTGTGGTACCTGAATACTGCTCCTGAAGGTTGCTGCTGGGGGCCGGGGTTTGAATTGATTGCATGTATAGGTACTAGCATGGGACGAGGAGAGGAGCAGCAGTACAGAGCTTGCTGGGAGGGCAGCTAGGAAAGGGACCATGTGACGCTTGTAACAATATATGAGGACAGACGCCTGCACAGCGCGTGGGCCATGCAGCTGCAGCGGCATAACTCCAGCTAGTGTTGCTAGTGTGTGGAAATCATGAAATGGAGTCAAAATCGCAATGCTTGTGACAATGTGCATAAAGGTCATGTGAGAGCAGCAGAGAACCACCCACCTCATGACACCTTTGCCTGTGGTCAACCATAGCCTTCTGTGCTTATTGCTTGAGATATCTAGCATGACTGGTTAATGAAGACAAGAGGCTTGCTAAGAATTAAGATGAGGTGTTGTCAATGCAAGTAGGGGAGGTCACGCTCCTATGCTTTTGGAGCAGCTTGAGAAGGGCCACCGACAGCCTCCATCTCCAAAATATCCTGTTCGATTAGAAATATGGAGCATTTGCTAGCAATCTGTCACTCTAGCCATGCCATAGTCGAGGTTATTAGGGCTGGTTGTGTGCATTTGGCCAGTTGGTTTCAACTACTTATGAGATCGATCACTGCACAGCTTTCGGGCCAATTAACTTCAAATGCATGTTTTGGAGGTCTAGCCATATGCCTCAGGTCTTTACCACCCTGTATGTAAGGTACAACAGGCTGCTTTCCAGATTGGGACCTCTCTGGGTGTGTGAGGAGGAGTCTCGGTTGCAACTCCGTTGTTTGCACCAGGACTAGATTTCTGTAACTGTTTTGTACAAGGAAGTTTTAACAAGGACGTTTTAAGAAGGCGAGGTGGCTAGAAGCCGGTTGCTAGTCAATCGTATGGTCGGTACTGCCAACAAGTTGCCTGTAATTGATTTGTAGACCATTGAAGCGGGCACGGGTTGGGGTTTCTAGATACTGCCATATTGGATAGGTTATGAGGAACTGGTTGAGACTCCCTCAACGGATCCATGGTATGGTCTTTCTATGTTAATGGTCTGCAATTCGTTGTTTTTGGATCCATTCGATGGTGTGTTTGGTCGTTTCGACCTAGCAGCCCTTTGCGGTTGCCACACCTTAAATGTCTGTTAAGTTATGTTATGGAACCTGTGCTGTCTTCTAACTCGCCTGTCACTGGTGCTTTCAATGCAGGTGGGAAAGGCTTTGGGGATGCAGCAACATTTGACAATGCATATTACACAGCCCTGTTGAAGAAGCCCTGGCTAAACACTGCTGATGAGATGTCAACACACATAGGACTGCCATCAGACCACGTTCTACCGGATGATTTGGAATGCAAACCCATCATTGAGGAGTTCGCAAATGATCAGCCAGCCTTTCATCGGGAATTTGCGGATGCGTACGTGAAGATGACAACCTTAGGGGCTCGGTGGGTATGAGAAAGCTGCTGTCCCGGCTAGGAGATGGGAGTGGCTCTGTAACGTCAGTGCCCGCACAAATGTGTCCCTGTCTGTGCGGTCATGGTGCCACCTCACGGTGGTGCTGGGGCTGCGACAATTGAGTTGTTCTCGCTGACCTAGTATGCTGTAACGGTTTGCCTGGACGCTCAATTCGAGTTTTGAGACCTGTAGGGTCTCATAAGCGCTTGTGACGCACCTAGACATAAAAGGACGATAGCTTCAACCTTCTCCAACGCTACTTGCAGGACCAGCATCAACCAAGCTTGAGGTGGCCCCCTGGCAGAAAGGACGTTTGCTTGAAGTGGTCCCGTTGGAACGGACGCCGAGGCTTCACGTCCATTGGCTGATGCAGCCAATCACAGATCGGAACGTTGATCACAGTTCCTTAGTTCCGTCACTCATAGATCTGCGGGGTTCTGTAGTAGACCCTGTATAGATCTCGGGCGATCGTGAGCCATGTGAGCCGCAAAAGCTGTCGATGGGACTTAGATTGTGGCTCCGCGACCAAATTACGTCAGCCTTAGTCATAGTTAGGGTCTTGGAAATTTATCGAGATCGACAGTTTGCAAGGTATACTACTGCAGCGCCAGCCTGAACGGGCTCTGTACGCTTTCGAGTATCGCTTTCGGTGTTCCTTTGCATAATTCCAAGCATCAAATGTCTCCATGTGTAGGATTAATGCTTCCGTTTCTGCCTGAGACCCTCGGCAACTCGGCCATGTCGGGGCCAGTGTCTGTCTTGTATCGTCAACCAGGCCTTTTGTTAGCTCAACAGCAGCTCCAAGGTGTCGCGCACGGTATTGACCCTTCAGGAGCTTTGGGCCTTAGCTTGGCAGCATTGCAGGATAATCCCGACTTGCAGAAATTGTTTCGTTTGTCGGAAGTGAAAGTTGTTCCGCGTTTGAGGCAGTGGCAGGAGCCCTTGCAGGAGCTTGCAGCAGCACCCAGTATAACATATGGTAGTCCCGTGGAGCTAAGCAGCTATAAGGAGTTCGTGCGTTCACGCATTGTTGAAGCACAGTCCGCCGCAAGTGCCAATTGGGAATGGCGAGATAGCGGGCTGTTGCAGTACCTGGATAGAGCCTTGAGGTTGGTTGAAGAGGACAACACAGGCCTTGGAAGGCAGAAAGCAGTCGAGCTGCTTGGCTTTTGTACCCTAGCTGAGCGATTTCACGCTGGTGGCGGTGTCGCTACCTCCCTTCAAGGTAAATGGCCCCTTTCGGTAGTGTCGAAATTCTCACGTTCTCGATCAATTGGCTGCCAAAGTTGTGCACTGCGGCTGTTTGGGTTAGGGGTGTTGCCTGGGCGTTGCAGCTGTGTTTTGGGTGCACCTTTAGTTTCGGCGGGGTCTTCCGGAAACTGCAGTCAGCGCAGATGGGTCTGAACCCACCAACACCAACTCGCCTTGTTTTGATTGTCCTGAGCTTATATGGTGTCATTTACCTAACTCATTGGACTCCTCTGACTGCATAAAGACATCTCGGGAGGTTGCTGAGTCCTTCTGACGTTATGACGTGTCGTAGCATTGGCGACGTCTCGAGGGTTCTCCTAAGGCGTGTCGATGTGTTTTTGCCTGCTGCGCAGATACCAAGTCTACTGCTGAGAGCATTCCGATGACGATCGCCTCCGCTAGCCAACAGGCAGCTTTCAAGGTACCCGCCCCTAAAGGCCTAGCAACTTCCAGTGGGGTTCAGCCTTCAAGCGATCAGCAGCAGCAGCAGCAGCCACCAAGCCCGCAGTCTTCTGGGAAAGCGGAAAGCCGTCGGCATCATGCACCCAAGCGGAGACCGACCCCTCAGGTGCTATCTGCTCCTCCAGTGAGCCTATGCAGCTGTGGTTCAGCCTGTACTGAGTCTCAGATTACAGATTGGTGCGATGCCCCGAGTGGCAAGCGGCAGAGATCCTTGGACGGCCAAGATGTCTCAGCAGGCAAGCAGCAGAGCAGTTCTTGCAGCACAAGGAGCAGCTGCTCTGGTTGCTTCCTGCAAGAGCAGGAGGTCAGCCCCAAAGGCAGCAGCAGCAGCAGTACCAGCAGCAGCATGAGCAGCAGCGACAACCTCAAGCGGCACAATGAGCTTCTAAGGCGCACGGATGCCCCATGCGAGGAGCCAGCAGGCAACCAGCAGCAGAGGCAGCCTCGCTCGACTGCAGGTCTCCCACCTCGCAGCAGCAGTAGCAGCAAAGCCAGCAGCGGTAGTACCAAGCGCGCTGAGGTGGTGGAGGGTGTAAAGTTCACATTCTTCGAGAACAACGCAGAAGCCAAGCCTGCACCGGAGCTCCTCCTGTTTGCAAAGGACCGGCAGACGCCCCTGTCCCCGTGGAAGGGCAGCTTGCGCCACAAACGCGGGAACCGTGTTGTGGAGCTGTGCCAGCTGCAGCTGCAGGTGCCAGAGCTGTATGCAGACCAGTTCCCCAAGGCGCTCTATGCTCTGGACATCTGCCACAGGCGACAGGTGTCACTTGGGCGTCATGTGGTGTGCAGAGCACACCTGGGGTTGCTGAATGAGAAGCAGCTGGCAGGGCTGAAGGCCATGGCTAAGAACCAGCTGGTTGCCATAGCTGCGCTGCAGACTGCAGAGCTGCATGTGGTCCCCTACTTCGACAACAAGAATCAGGTGCGGGTGGTGGGCTTCCTCAAGATCCTTACGTGAGAAGCCTAGAGTATGGAGCAGGAGTGGCAGTTGTGGTACAGCAAAAGCCCAAGAAGCTATTCTGTGAGCTTCAGGTCCAGTGAGCAGAGGACCTTGGGGACTAGTCTATGGGAGCAACGAGCAAGGCAGCGTGTTGGTGGCCTCTGCGTATTGCAGGGCAGGCCCCGTGCCCTGGTGCATGGCAGTTTTTAGGTTCGCGATTGCAAACTGCACATATTCTCAAGAGCTAATTGCCATGAGCAGAAATGGCATGGAGAGGCCTGGACTGCAGGCAGTGACCAATGCTGCTCCATTATACAGTTTGTGTGGAGATAGCAAGATGCACATCGCTTTATTGGTTAGCAGCACTGGCCATTTGACTTCATTTTGTATCAGCGCTGCTGCGAAGCTGGGGGAAGCTGCCTATTAGCATGTTTCCATAGCTGCTGTTGGTCGAGGCTCTGTGGTTCTCTGTGCACGACTGTCTGCAAACATACCCAAATTCTACCTCATGTGCCGAGCGCTTTAGTGCTGGCACGTTGTGAGTGCTAGCGCTCGAAGAGTCATTGATGAAAGGCCATGGTGCACGAGACTGAAGATAGCGATTGGGTTTCTGCTCTTGACACTTGGGTTTCTGCTTTCGACAGCCACGTCACACTGATATGCTTTCTAGAGCTTGAAGTGGGATTCGTGATTACCCAGGCGAGTTGGGTACTGAGTGTTGTATGCTGCTGCGTGTGCACGAGGCCTCTCTGCGCTGTGTATGTCTACTGCATGCTGAGGGACCTGTGCACGCTCGCACATGTATCCTATGACTCCGTCAAGCATCATGGCTGAGTGAAGCATTGTCAGGTGACCTCCTGAGTTTTTGGTGCGCATGAAGGAGGGCCACTGCGTGTCTGTGGTGGCTCTTCTTACTGTCAACTGTGTGAGTGTGTTGGCACATGTGTGTGCAAATTGAAGAGGGGAGGGATCACTTGTATGCCATTTAGTCCTTGCCAGATGCCTTTTTGCGGAGAGATGAGACACTTTGTCAGCTTGCAGGTGCATTTTGCAGTGAGATGATACACTCTGGCAAGTTTAGGCAAGGGGCATGCAAACAAAGACATTACATGCCTTGCTGGGTTGGGTTGGGAGCTTTGAGAGTTGAAGTCATTTGCCACCAATTTGCTTTAGAGCTGGGCTAGCTGGTACATGCCTGAAACGGTGCAGCTGGCCACCTCTTTGTGGACCCCCGTCTGTGGAAGTGACTTGCTGTGTTGCTGTCTGTGTGACTGACTTGAGACTGGTGGCAATACTTCAAGCCTATGACAAGCCTGTCTTATTTATGTGCAGCAGAGAAACAATAATGGAATAGGACGGTTGGCTGGGCAACTTCCATGGGGAGCCTGTACGCAAAGTGCGCTGGATGAATGGCGCTGCGAACTTCAGTACGAATTTGGCTTGTGGTCTACGTGTGTGGTTTACGTGTATAACATGATGAATGTGTTTTGAAGTTGTAACGAAGACATTGTGCACTGAGGTTGTACCAGCGTGCTTTGGTGTTTCGGCGAAAAGTGGAGTGGAAAAGTGGATTGAAAAATCATTTGGAGGACGGAGCTGTTTTGAGAGGCTAACCCACAGTTCATGGGTCAGCCTTGCAGGGTGGGTTGGGCCTGCGTGTCTCTAGAACCCACAAGTGGGACTTCAATCGCACAGCTGGAGATGATAAAGCATATGCCCTCACCTGTTCCCTTGTCTGTCTGTTTGCTGCTGCATTTGTGCCGTTGTAGGTGGTCTTGTTCAAGTGCAATTCTGTAACCGCAGGTTGGGAGATTGCCTCTACCTTACATGCATATACAGCACATGCATGCTCCTTCGGTAATTTGAATGCATTGCAGCCTTCACACTGGAGACCCATGCAGTTTTCCGTCAAGGACTTATGTTGAGTAGGTCTGGAATGTAAGTAGCAGCGGCCAAAGGTTCCTGCTGCTGCTTATGAATCATCATATCCTTTGTATCTGTCATTCTCTAGCGGCTGCCTTCTGGTCCAGGTGCCCTCTTGACAGAGCTGGTGTTCAGAGGCAGTTGCTGCTTATCGACATGTGAAATGCACACTATTGGAGCACATTATCTCCGACATTATAGCTGAGGCCATGGTTGCGGGCTCAGGGCTTGTTATGATCGTGGTTGGCCATGTTAGCTGCTACTCTCAGGGCAGGGATTTGCAAGTGGGTATTACTGCGCATGCAGAGACTCTCTTTCAGTGTATAAACATGTAGGGGATGCTTTTTTGGGCAGATGCAAGCAAGTTGAGGTCCCTGTTACAATCCTGCTGGTTGTCCTAGGGGCAATATGTGGGGATGTGGGGATGTGTCTGCTTGATGAATTTAAATTGGACGATTGCTACCGGGTGCAGTTACCAGGCAGTTGAAGTGTTGTCTGTTAGTGGGCTTACTGTAAAACTCTCCTGGTGTGCGCTCGGTAGTACTGGCGCAGGGCTTTATCCTACGGGTATTGGATTGGTTAATGAGTAACAGGTCTGCTTGTGGTGACTAGCAGTAGATTGAAATGTACATGTGGGTGTAGCAACCTAAACAGGTTTGCTTTTAGGCCCTAGAGGCTGTGTGGTCTCTGTACCGCTCTGCCGCTGCATTCATTATGTCCATCAGCAATGCCGCTAGTACTTTGCAAATGCAGGCTCACATTGCAGTCCTTGCATTTGTTCTGTGTTGCATGATTTCCCTGCTTTTGATGTGGCGCTGAGGGAGTTTTGTATGCCACATTGGCTTATGAGGGTGCTTGCTGGTGCTTGTGTGTAAGCATGGTATCATATACATGGTTTATTGGCAAACCATGATTGGTGAGTGTGGTGGTGTGTCGGGCTGTGTGGGGGCATTGCATTCTATGAGAGATGTGCTTTTTAATTTGGCTTGGAAGTATACCTAGTTTGACTCGCCTCCATTTATGTCTTTATCGAGCAGGCTTTAATGTATCTAGGAAGCACAGGTTGCTCCGAAGGTTGTTGTATCCTTGATTGGTATTTCACATGAGCACATGCTCTGATTGGATGTCCAACTAATACTGAGAGCCGCGTATTAAGTGGGCTGCATGGAGCCGCTGTGGAAGGTTCGGTACTTCTTTTGCTTGCTTTGTTACAGAAGGGGAAGCAGCTGCTGCAACAGGCAAAGCTGCAATCTTTTATCAGTTGTGCCTGCATGTGGATGGTTCAATTTTCTGCTCTGAGATCCTGTCAAAGTATGATGGTTGTACTCGTATATGTCTGAAGTGGAAACGGAGCAGATGGCAAGATTTGCAGTTGGGGCACAGTGTTTTGGGTGCAGGCGGGTCCCCAATTTCTCAGCTATATGACATGCATGGCTGGGGTCGTATAAGTGGTAGTGGAGGTTGCATCGCTGTAAATGATACTGCTCAGACGTCAGAGCCTTGTGTGTGCCGAATGGAACATACCATGTTTTGGAAAGGACGATAAAATGCCATGCGTTGTCTTTTATCCCAATGCGAGTGCGAACAGTTTCCTCCAACCAGGTCACAATGTGTTTTATGCCCTTGGTGCGCAGGGCAGGACATGCAAAGTATACATTCGACTTTGGAAGGTAATAGAGTTGTGTGTTTCTTATGTTTGTCTGTGCTAACTCATTGGTGGCATTAGGTCCATGTGATGCAAGATTGGCTTTGTAATCCATGAGAGTCCTGTTCCATTGCGCCACCCCATTGCCCTTGTCTTCTTGAGACCCCGCGCAGATTCCGTTAGTGTCCGAGACCTGCTTTTAAGCTGTACACTGTCCTACAATTTGTGGTTGCGGGAGCTGTACGGTGTCTTAAAAGAGGCCATTTGCATAATCTTATGATGCGAGCCGATATATACGGTCGTACGGTGCGTGGGATGGATTGGGGATGGATCCCAAGATGCACCACAGTGGTGGAGCTGTTGGCTTTGTTTCCTGGTGTGGTCTGTTTCCTTTGTTTCCTGGTGTGTTCTCCAGGTGGAATGGAGATGTCAAATCACCAACAACTTATGAGGCAGCAAATGTTTGGAATCTATAAGCCAACATAGTGCGAGGCTGTTCTCAGTATGGCCAGCAAGTAGAAGTACACCTTCATGGTGCCTGTTAGGTTGTGCATTCTTTAAGCTGCTGCCATGTTGAAGTGTTTATGGTGCTGCTTGGGGTGAGCTGTAGTCAAGTTTAAATTGAGGAGGTGCCAGACTGGGAAGCGTGCACTGGGTGTCCTAGTGCGAGGGACTGCTGCGCAAAGTGCCCAAAGTGGGTGGCGACAATGCGCAAGGTTTAAGCAGGTGCTGACCAGTGCATGGGGCAGAAAGTGTGAACGTCAAGTGTTGAGGACAGGTATCCTGCGGCTGATCTCCATGTAGACAGTCAAATGTGCCAGCAAGTACGTGGACAGATTCTGCTTGGTGTTTGTATAGTGGCCTTGTGAAGTCCTGCAGTGGGGCTTATATGTTTGCTGTGTGCAGGCAAGCTGCTGGTTATGCTGTCAGCAGCTTTATGTTGTGTATGCTGCTACCCGGGTGTATGACGGCACCATGTGACATATCAGTGAGGCATGGCATCTGCCTTGCATTGCATTAGGTAGAATGTGACTTATGATTTGCAGGGAGTTGCTGTTGCCATCTGTTGCCAATGTCCAAAATGGGATGTCCTCATTGCCGATTCTGCGGTTGTTGACACGTAAAACCTTACCTCAACCGTTGATGTTTCGGGTTCCCATGCACATTGCATGTTCAGCGTCTTGTGTCGCTTGGGCTCTGTGATGCATAACAATGGCAAAGCAAGAAGCTACCAATCCTAATGCTGAAAGCGCAGCGGTGTTGGATGCTGTACTTACTCTGGCTGTGGGGCAGTTGTTGATTGATTTGGTAGGATGTCTTGTTTATGGCAGACATCTGCTGTTCTAAGTGTTGTCTGCCCTCTATCATCAGCTTCCGCTAACTAGTGGCTTGAGAGTTTGTTGATTGCTGCTGTCATTGCAATGCGGGCTTTTTTGGGACAGATCTTGGATATGACACAATGTGCCTCTCTGTCTTTGTTGGCACCACTTACTGGCTAGTAGCTCCTGAGTATGCAGAAAGGTCATGTCCATGGCACTTCCCGAGGTTTTTTTTTGGAACGCAGGTGTTGTCCAAGTGTTGAAGTTATTATTACATTTCATGATATGCCATAGCAATAAGTGCCATAGATACTCAAACATAGGCCCCGCACCTCAAGCTGTCACAAAGCGCAGCGAGGTGGAACAGAATACGGGTAAACTTCGACATGTATGACAATATATGCATGCCTAAAGTGTTGAAAGCAAGTTGCATATGTTATGTGCTTGTTTTGTTGTGTCAAGAGCTCGTGTGTGGTCGTACTCCTTTGGCAAAGTAGGGGGGGGGGGGTTAAGAAACCAGAAGGGGTGCAGTTTGTAGCAGCTTGCGGCAATGGTACATGCTTGGCCAGTAGAATAGAAGTGGCAAAGCAAAGGGCAAGTTGCATCTCAGGAGTCAAATGCAGCTACTGCATCCTGCTGGGTGCTTGCTGCAGATTTATCCAGATAATGAAATCGGTGTTGGTAATGGGGCAGTGTGCATGGGATTATGGAAGCCTTGTGAAAGTAGTGAGCAGGCATATATGAGACAAAAGCCGTATGGGGGTGCTATGGGACATGGGAATATTCGATCATGCGGTTTGAGCAGTGATGTTTGTGTGTTTGTCCACCTTGATATTGCTGTGGAGACTGAGATTTTTTCTGCGAACTGTGTTCTTGTTGCTGGTTCTGTCATGCCATGAAATCTGTCGTGGAACCTTTCCTTTAGTCTGGAATGCATGAACCTGCTGTGTTTGCATTTGACACATTTTTTTAGGGAGGGCTGATGAGGCACGTCAAAGAGGCGTCTGCATACGGCAAACTAGTTGGAGCGGTAAATAAGGAGTAGGCAGGGCAGATCCTGGTGGGGTAATATAAATGCTGGTACACAGCAGATGAGATAGCTCACTGCAGCTTAGTTTCGGACCGTGCAGCACCCGACATCCACATGTACTCTCCAAGTCAACTCGATTACTGAGTACGTACCGATAAAGACCGGCCCATGACTTTGTGTAGTAATGTAGGAGCTACTTGTGCTGTAGTCCAGGGGACGCAGGCAAAGTAATGCATGCGTCTCCTGGACCGAATCGAAGGGCATGCGGGGTCGTCCATCGGTCGGTCAGAGTCAATCGGTACAGGCTACTCGTCTGCAGGCGTCATCTGCCGTCCTCCATATGGCACAGCCAAATGTGCCAGCGAGTAGGCATATCTGCGGGTCCTGCACGGTTGCGCGTCGTCGTCGACCACCTGCTGGTGTGGTGAAGCAGCATGCTACTGTGCGAAATAGACAGTGCTTAGGCCTGCATGGTGCTGTCAGGAACAAGCGCTGCCATGCTTACAAACGCTGCCATGCTAGAATTTACAAGGAGCTACATACAGAATAGCACCAATGCAGACAATACCGATTAGTGCATGCATACTCACATACTTAACGAGGCCACTGCCAGTACGGGAACGAGTCCGGCTAGCCTCAGCCAGCACCTCAGCATAGGGAGTTAGAGACCATATGTAGCAGCAACTGTACATACACATGCAGCAGCCATTACTTTGGCAGAAGCGTTTGCAAACACTTAACAGCTAGGAGAACACCATCATCTGTGCTGATCTTCAAACTGAAAGTATTATTGAAGTCTTCGGTAAGAGCTCACAAGTCAGTTGTTTTGTCATGATGGGCATCACACATGTGATATCAATGGAAGATAAGTCACACTGCTGCTGCAACATACCGAAACACATCACCACTCGCCAAATCCATAGCACGAAGGTCACTCATCAGGACCACCGCCCGGCCTGCAGCACATCAATCTCCTGGCTGGAACATTGGAGTGTACAACCAACTTCCAACAAAGCCAACATTTCTAACACTCCTATTCACTTCAGTATCTCCCCCTTCCCCTCCCAAAACTTCCCCTCCCCCTCCCAGGAGGGCCACCCCAAGGCTCCTGATGCCCACCACCCCAACCATACCCCCCTCCCCCTCTGTGCCCCCTCCCACCCCTGCCTTGGAAGCCCCCACCCCTAGGCTGCCAGCCGCCACTGCCATCCCCAGGGTGATGAGCATGCGGCTGCTGCTGCTGATGAGGATGTGGCGGCTGATGCTGATGCTGATGTTGATGTTGCGGCGCCGGCACCTCATGGTACTGGTGAGGATCATATTCATAAGGGCCAGGTGGAGGTCCTGCTGGTGCTGAAGGTCCATAGCCATCTGATGGTCCCGGACCCGGACCCTCCCGGGGCCTCTTCATGCCTGCTACATGCTGCCCATTGTAGTCAGAAGCTGGGTTTACAACACAGGGAAGCATGAAAGGAGTAGACCACGTCAGCATGTGGGTGAGAAGGAGGCGCAGGACTTCTGCTCAATCTAGGAGAACTGGGAACAACTCCACCAAGCAAGGTCTAAGAATTTAGACATGTTGAGAGCAAGGGCACCGCCTTCTGATAGGCCGGAGCAGTCCACTTCCTGTAAGACAGTGCCCATTGTTAATCCAGGGCTCCAAATAAACCAAGAGCAATGCAAGGGCAATGTCAGCAACGAAGCCTGCAGAACCCACTTCCACTCAGCAATTCACACCAGCTTTTCTGTCCTGACCTAAGCCTCTTTTGCTCTGCTCAGAAGGCAAATCTGCCATTCCCTTTGCTTCGCGGAACATTCTGATCGTAATCACAGCATGTACAGCTGCAGATTTCAACCAAAAATGCTCACGAATACACAAAGCATCCTCAGCATTTCTGAAGCCATACAACACCACCGGGCAAACTACCCCCTCACTCCCCCTTCAACCATCTGTCCCCAAGCGTCCAGTTTAAACTCACCCAGAGCAGCGCGCCTCTCCCGTTGAGCCTGCAACATCCCCATCATTGGCCGCCTCCCTCCAGATCCCCCACCACCCACCCCACCCCCACCAGCAGCAGCTACCCCACCTCTGTCCCCTCCTCCCCTCCCAGCCGGCATCCCCCTGCCCACCCCACTGTGCTGCTGATGCCCACCCCCTACATTCCCAACACCCCTGCCACCCCTATTTCCACCACTGCCACGACCTCCACCACTCTCAGCCCCTCCTCCTCCTCCTGCTGCTCCTAGCTGCTGCAGGCCGGCAAACCGAAGCCCAGGGAGCTGCCCTGCTGCACCCCTGCCACGTCCACCACCACCACCACTCCCAGCCCCGCCACCCCCTGAGTTGGCATGTGTTGCTGGGGCTAAGGGACCAATACCAGGAGGCCCTGGTAGTGGTGGCCTTATCAGAGGTGGTAGATTAGGGAAGCCGCCACCTCCTGCTGCGGGTGGTGGGGGCAGACCTCCTGCTGCTGCTGCTGCTGCTGCTGGGCGCGCTAAGCCTGGGGGAGCAATACGCAAGCCTGGCAACAATCCAACACAGAGAGAGTTCAGAAGAGCACATTATAATGAGCTAACAGTAGGAGCAGTATCACTGTTTGCTAAAGGAAGGTAGCATAGCAGAGAGAATGGTTGTCAGAATGAAGCCACGTACAAGCGCTCTTGGGCTGCCTTGCATGCCCACCAGATGGAGTTTGTTACACAGCTCCCCCCAGCAGCAGCTACGAGTGTACCATGAGTACAACCCTAACTAAAGGACAGCTGCTTCCCACGGCTTATAAAAGGGCACAGTGTTGCAGCCATGCCAATTCCTGGAGCCACCACGGTAAGTCTCAAACTCTGCTCTATCTGCGCAACACCTAATAGCTGCTGTGAGGCTGCCAGAACTATACATATCAGTTCTCTGCTTATGTTGCCCCTGTGTGCAAAAGCATGGCTGTAACAGGGACGAGGATTCAGCTCATCCCCCATAACCAGGTACGTGGCAATACCATGTAAGGTTTATCATCATTGCATTTCATGAAATGCCACAGCCAAAGTGCCATAGGCCCTGCACCTCAAGCCGCCACAAAGAACGGCAGGTGGGACAGGTGGCAACACCCTACTCCTATCACCTGGAGGTAGCCCTGGAAGCCCTCCTCCAAGCCCAGGAATCGCCCTTGCTCCCGGCTGCTGCTGCTGCCCATCCATAAGGCCTGGTACACCCCCTTGCCCCATTCCTGCCCCAGGCCCAGCAGCAGCAGCATTGGCATAGCTGGTGGCCAGCTGCTCCTGGTCCTGCCGCTGGCTATCACGCCATGGATCCCCGGGCCGAGCACGGCACCAGAATCTTGTGGTCGCATCGTGGGAAGCTGCGAGGGGGAAGCAGCGGCATCAGCACCAGCACAAACACTCGGACAACAGGTAGCAGGAACGATGGGATACCGTGCTGATCATACTTGGCAGAGGTCAGAAACAAAACAGTGCTGAAAGAAGCCATGTACATGTGCTTCCATACATGAGGACCCGCCAAACAGACGCATGCACCCTCCAGTCCTGTCACATGTGACAAGGGATCCTAGCAAGAGCGAAGACCCCTGTTACCAAGCAGCGGACAAGACTCTCATCCCCCTCCTCCTACCTACCAATGGAAACCCATGCAGCTTTATCAACCAACCAACAAAGCAATCAATCTATCAATCAACTGCAAAGAATTGACAGCTATGCCAATGGCTAAACAAACCTAAGCCACAACACAAGGCTCCTGAGCACGATCATAAACCCCCACAACCAATAGCGGACTCGCCCACACCAAAAGCTGAGGCTAGATGCAGACGGCATATTTAGTCCAATAGAAGCCTTTCCCTCCTTACCTGTTGCCAAGACAGTTCCCAGGGTGTTCCAAGCTAGGTCGTGTATCTCTTTGTCATGTGCTGCTGCTAACTCAGCCTCAGGCTTAGACTGCCCCATAAGCCACATGACTATGCCCCCATCACGGTCTGCTGACACAGCAAGCTCTGAAGTGAAAAAGGCACACACAGGGACAATGTCAGGGAACACCTGAAGTCAGCAGCAAGATGGCAGGTGGAGTTTTCCAGTACATGTCTCCAGAACGGGTGCTTCAAGGCTGGTCTGGTCTAGCTGATCAAAGTGTGGGATTTGAGATGTGGACGGTGGTGGCCTGAAATCGGCAGCAATATGGAAGATGGAGTTTTCGAGTACATGCCTCAATAGAGGGTGCGTCAAACTGGGTTTAGCTAATAAATGTCTGAGCTTTGAGATGTGCACGGTGGTGGCCTGAAGTCCGCAGCAAGATGGAAAATGGAATCTTCCAGTACATGTCTCCACAGCGGGTGCTTCAAACCTGGTCTACTAAGAAAAATCTGGGATTGTAGGTGTGCACGGTGGTGGTGGCTGAGTGCTGGTCATAGCTCTGTCTCAGGCTTGTCCAACCAATGTGAGCTATTCTGCTATCACAACCCGCTAACCCTGCAACCTCTCAGGGCTGCAAAAATAAAGCCAGCAGGTGATCCACCCAGTGGACGCATCTCTTTCTAAAAACGTAGGGGGCTTTACATTTTTTTCGACTGCATGGCAGTTAAGTTGTTTACCTGTACAAGGGGTACCCATATGGTGGGCCGGCATGGGTGTGTGGACTCCAGCTCATCAGCAGTCCTGTGCTGCTTGGTCTTTAGTGACCTTCTGGCATGGCTGCTTTTGCGTTTTCATATCTTGATTGATTGCTTGATGGTGACCCTTTTGGCATTGCTGGTTTTGCGTTTTGATTGATTGATTGATCTGCAAAGCTAGTGTGTCCTTCTGTCAAGCTTTCAAGGACACAAGGTGCCGCTTAACTGGGAGCCAAGCCCTCTATCAGTGGTGGATCCACAGCTGGGATAACCCGGACCACATGCACATGAACTGCAGCATGTGTAAGGCCCCCCCCCCCCCCCCGCAAGGATAGGAGCGCGTGAAACGACAGCCCTCCTGATAATCTTAGTCTTTGTGTCACTTCTGACTAGCAGAACCAAGCTAAAGGGAAGTCCTGCTCCATACACTTCATCGCTGCATGTCCGAGCCCCCCTCTGCAGTCCCACCCCCACTCCTATCCCACCCCTTTATCCCTCAGCCCAATGTATTTCTCATGTCCCATTTCAACCAAAGGCAGAAAAACATCTACACTCTTTAATCAGTCTGCATGACCACACCCAGAGACTCAGATGCCTAAACTGTGCACCTAGCCACCCCCCACAGCCTCACCCATGCCGCTCACCTTCCTGCACAGGGTGCCAAGCTGCACAGTTGACCTCTCTGTTATGCCCCTTCCACGTCACCATCTCCCGCAGCGTCCGTACATCATACACCTTCACAGTGTGATCCCAGCTAGAAGTCAGCACCCAATTCCCATTCAGATTCCAGCGGACCTGCACCAGTGGAAAATTTGAAAGGTTATCGCCAAGATAGCTCATAGAAACAAAACGTTAACAGGGTACATCACAGTTGGATGAATGCAGGGTACCCTGAATTCTAGTGATGTAGATGTCTGCAGGGTGGCAGGAGTGGTCCCCAGGACATTGTGACCAGCAGTACGACCAGCACCAAGTATAAACAAGTTGCAAAACTATGCCGCTGCCCACAGTGTGAATTAACCTACAGCTTCCTTGCAGCATGCCCATGGTTATAATTCCAACGGCAACTAATGAAGGAGTCATTACTTCATGCACATAAACACAAAGCGATTACAGAGACAAGGCCCTGAGCAAAACATTGAACTGCTTGGCTTCCTGTTGAATGGGTCACCTGGTCAGCACATGGCAAATCGAAATGGGCTGGCCTGACATACATTGGCTAACAAGGGATCCAGGGCGGGCTGGTGGCAGCCATTGTGTGAGTCTTGGACAGGAACTCGAGTATGCCATTGGAGCCTAAGTTGGCTCCTTGTGGGTGGCGCTGCCCCCACCGGCGTCCCGCTTTGACGGGCCATTTGGTAATTGGTAGTTGAGACACACACAGATAGGGCAGTGACATCACATAATCACAGCCTCCCAAAACGATCTCTGGTTCTGGTTTGCCCGACCTTCCCCCACCCGAATACACACACCTGCTTAATGCCGTTCTTGTGGCCATGGAGGGATGCCTTGGCCCCCCCTCCCGCTCGAGGGTCCCATAATTTGACCAATGCATCCTTGCTGCAGCTGGCAAGCAGGCAGGTGCGAGGATGCCAGTCCACATAGTTCACCTCACCACCATGCTCTGCAGCCAACATTAGAAGCAGCAGCAGCAGCAGGATCTGGTATCGATTCTAGAACATGGTTGATGAAAAACGTCGCACACATACATGCTGAATTTTCTGGCATTGATACTCAAGGTTTTAGTACGTCACCAAAGCAGCCAGGTATATAGTTCACCTCACCACCATGCTCTGCAGCCAACATTAGAAGCAGCAGCGGCAAGATCTGGTATCGATTCTAGAACAAGGTTAATGGAAGAAGCTGCACGCATACATGCTGATAATTTTGGCATTGAATGCCAAGCTTTCAGTAGGTGGCCAAAACCACCATCCAGGTACATAGTTCATACCTCCATCATGCTCTGCAGGCAACAATAAGCGCAAGACGTGAGCTACAGTGCTCTTAGCTATGCTTGGGTGGACCCTTTTACGCATTACGCACTACCCAACAAAGATAGAAGTAGCAGCAAAATCTGGTATTGTAGAACAACACCGATGGAAGGAGCTATCATGGTACCTGCCTGCTTTCCGGGCGTCGACACTCAAAAAATCAGTAGGTAGCCGGAAACACCATGTATCTGAAAATGATAGAACAGGAGCAGCAGGATAGCTGCAGCCAAAGGCAGGGTCAACGGCTCAGTGATGTTCAGACAGACAGCCGAATGTGCAAAGGGGCAGCGGCAAGGATATTAGAGTGCCAGTGCACTTCTACACAATCCCTTTAGCTGTTGTTCCTTCTGCCTGCAGGGTACATCCTATCACCTAAGCCCTGCCACCTAAACCCTGCCACCTAAGCCCTGCCACCTAAACCCTGCCACCTAAACCCTGCCACCTAAGCCCTGCCACCTAAACCCTGCCACCTAAGCCCTGCCACCTAAACCCTGCCACCTAAGCCCTGCCACCTAAGCCCTGCCACCTAAACCCTGCCACCTAAGCCCTGCCACCTAAACCCTGCCACCTAAACCCTGCCACCTAAGCCCTGCCACCTAAACCCTGCCACCTAAGCCCTGCCACCTAAACCCTGCCACCTAAGCCCTGCCACCTAAGCCCTGCCACCTAAACCCTGCCACCTAAACCCTGCCACCTAAACCCTGCCACCTAAGCCCTGCCACCTAAACCCTGCCACCTAAACCCTGCCACCTAAGCCCTGCCACCTAAGCCCTGCAGAGGAACTGACCAGACCTGCCGCCAACTTAAACCAACCATAAATCCCTTGCTGATTCCCACCAGAGCAGCTCACACTGACAACCTGGCTCCCAACCAAGCTAACCAAAGCTGCACCTTGTCGTGTACATGCACCTAATCCCATCACTAGCTAGCGTTGCAATCCAATGGGC
>OY744498.1:5194272-5455139 GCA_963556185.1 Pseudopediastrum boryanum
CCCTGCCATGCTTGCGGCAAAGACTTGCAGCGCCCCACTGTCATCCACACAGTACAGAAACAGCCCGTCATGGGTGCAGGTGAGGTGGCGCACAGGCTTCGTGCACGCCTGTTTCATGGTGGCACAACAAGCAGGAAGGGACGGGCAGGGGCTTAGCTTCAGTCTGCTTTCTGGCATGCATGCCAGCACGGTCAGCTGGAGGCAGATTCTTTGGAGCTTGCAGCTGGGGAGCTGCCGACGTCCACAAAGTAATGGACCATGCTGCCATGGGTGCAGGATACGTGATGCACAGCAATGCTGCATGCCTAGATCTGAGAATGGGCAGGGCTGTGAATAGATTGATTGTGTATGGGGAAGAGAGACAGGACCACTCTGTACCTCGCCCTCCATTTCAAAATAGGGACACAGAACAAGTACTTACGCCCCATCGGAAAGCCTTGACAGTGCTCCCATTGACAGCCCCCGCCCACTTGCACACACGGCATTCTTGTCTCCGTATTGGGAGCTCGCTTTCACACCAGACGTGCAGCTCCTTGTAAGCACACATTGCATAGCCCATGTTGGTAATCGTTGGACCCTCCCCAAGAACAGCACCCACAGACTTGTACTACTCAGCCCCACCCACCCGCCTGTATCTTCCTCCCATACTGGAAGCCCCCCCCCAAACCAGGGGTATGGCTCCCTGCAGCCTCAAATTGGATGGCCAGTATGTGCATTGCTGGACCTCCCCCTAAAACAGCACTTAAGCGACATGCTCTAGCCACCGCCGCCCCCCCCCCCCTGCATCCTCATCCCAGACTGGAAGGGCCTCCAAAAAACCAGGGGTATGCCTCCCTGCAGGCTCAAACTGCATGGCCTGTATGTGTACTGCTGGATCCCCCTAGACCAGCACCCAATCAACAGGCACTAGTCAACCCCCCAAGCCCCCACATGCACCTGCATCTTCCTCTCATATTGAAACTCCTTCCCAGACCAAAGATTACGCTCCCTGCAGCCTCAAATTGCATGGGTAACATGCAAAATGCTGAACCTTCCCCTAAAACAGCACCCACAGACTTGCACTAGCTAACCCACCACCCCACCCCCACCTCCCTCGCCACCCCCACCCCCCATCCACCTGCATCTTCATCTCATACTGGAACTCCTTCCCAAACCAAAGATATAGCTCCCTGCAGCCTCAAAATTGCATAGCTAACATGCATAATGCTGAACCCTCCCCTAAAACAACACCCACAGACTTGCACTAGCTAACCCCCCCCCACACCACCCACCCACCCACCCTCCCGCCACCCCCACCCCCCATCCACCTGCATCTTCATCTCATACTAAAACTCCTTCATCAAACCAAAGATATAGCTCCCTGCAGCCTTAGATTGCATGGTTAACATGCATAATGCTGATCCTTCCCCTAAAACAACACCCACAGACTTGCACTAGCTAACCCCCCCCCCCACCACCCACCCACCCACCCGCCACCCCCACCCCCCAAACCCCACGCACCTGCATCTTCATCTCATACTAAAACTCCTTCCCAAACCAAAGATATAGCTCCCTGCAGCCTCACATTGCATGGTTAACATGCATACTGCTGGACCTTCCCCTAAAACAACACCCACAGACTTGCACTAGCTAACCCCCCCCCCCACCACCACCCACCCACCCACCCGCCACCCCCACCCCCCAAACCCCACGCACCTGCATCTTCATCTCATACTAAAACTCCTTCATCAAACCAAAGATATAGCTCCCTGCAGCCTCAGATTGCATGGTTAACATGCATACTGCTGGACCTTCCCCTAAAACAACACCCACAGACTTGCACTAGCTAAACCCCCCCCCCATCACCCACCCGCCACCCCCACCCCCCAAACCCCACGCACCTGCATCTTCATCTCATACTGGAACTCCTTCCCAGACCAGAGGTACAGCTCCCCAGCCATTGTGCCTGTAATACACCTCTTACCACCCATGGTCCAGCACACAGCATTGACCGAGGATGACATGCTGATGGCGCTGAGATGCAGGAACTTGGTGGCCAAGCTTGAGATGGGGGTGTAAGGGTAGGCAGACGGGGGCAGCAGCTGCATTTACAAGAATTGCAGGACATCCGTGCTCAGTAGCTTGGGCAAAGTTTACAGCAGCTTGCACGAGGCAACTTCAGTATGCATGCCGCAGACATGCCGTGGATTGCTTCTGGATCAACTGCACATGCAAGCATGGCTTGCATGGGGTGCATGGTATACTTGATGCTGTGTGTTACTTTGCTCACTATCAGGATTTGCTATTGATAGTCTGGTACTTCATTGACAGTTGTCAACATATGCTTCATCTTTCAAGACTTCAAGTGCAAGCCCAACTGCAACCATCACAGAACTGCGACTGAACAACCCATGCACCTCAGCATGACTGGAACGTCCTCTTGCATGCAGATGTACTAGCTGAGAGTCCGCTGCCTGTAAAGGGTACAGTCCAAGACTGCTCTCTCACTCAAGGTCTCTCCGCACTCAAGGTCACTCAAGGTCTCTACTGCTTTCAATACGCCTGCTGTGCTGGGACTGACATGCCAAGTCAGAAGTATGCCCAATAAAAGGAAGACCTCCAGGTGGCATGCACATCTCAATACAAGCTGCACACGAAAGCTCTGCTGTTCCTTACCTCCAATGCCCCTGCCATGGTTGGGGGCATGTATGGCCCGTTGATGCCATTGCCATTGGCACCCCGCAGGCGAGTCTGGAGAAGTACAACAGGCGATAGCAAATTAGGGACATGGCGAGTGCTGGTTGCTGCGCTGCTGCCGCTGTTTTTACTGTGTGCCGAGCGAGATGTGAATCATCGCAGCATAAGAAGCGCCGTCACCTTCTTGTACGAAGGGGCTGCAGCATTGGCTGAGATGAATTTTGTCTGCTGCTACTTGCCTGCAAGAGCTTCACTAAAGGTCCTCCAGGATCGACTGTGCGTCTGTGGAGAGGGGATATATGTGTTACATATATGCCGCTGGAGCACTATGGGTATTACTGACTGTCATAGCCACCTAGGTATGGCCTTCTGGTGGGTCTTCTCGGGCTCACTGGGAGGGGTAGCCCGTATAGCAAGCTGGAGCTGCTGTGCAGCGGGGTCCATTGTCCTGCGCCACGTATCGTTACCACTAATTTCAGGGAGGGATAACAATGCTATGTTACCCCTCCCATGCCAGGCCTGCAATTCACAGTCGGTACCGCAGGGGGACTTGATAGATTTAGCATGCGCAAGCGGTTTGTTCGAGAATGCACTAGTTTTGAATGGATCAAACCATTTGCCAGGACGCTTCCATACAGTCAAAGCCCATGTGATCGAGCCACCAGCAGCTTGTTCAAAAGGGCCCAGCTCGGGCGCATGTAGTGACAAGGCTGGTGACCAAAAACAGACTGTAAGCGGTTTACAATGCCAGTGTGCAGTTGTACGCCTGTCAGGACCCTTGTCAGCCACCCAATCACGAGGATTAGTGCTCTATGCGGGCATGGCTAAAGTTGTCCCGCATGCTTGGGTCAGGCTAGCCGGTCGACTGCCGACTGCGCTTACCTGCACAGCATGTTGGGAGCAACTGCTAAATCTTTTACCAGAGTATGCTACAGAGCAGATTGTCAGTGGCAGGGGTGTCGACAGCCCGATGTTCCTGCACAACAGGCGCGTGGGGGAACACGCCGCACACCAGCTTGGGGTTTCCAGCTCTGCTTTTGAAAGCTATAATCCTGCAGCACTGCATAAGCATCAGCCTCACAAAAAGAATAGCCCACACCACATTATCCAGTTTCCACTCTCTTGCTGATACTTGCTGCTGAGCTCATGCCCGTTCAACTGGATCAAAAAGAAACCACAAGTACGACGAGCCTACGGGTGAGCCTACGGGTCCGCATCCTCCCACAGCGGCTACCACCATATCAGTCAGCTGACCTGGAGCCAGTAAAACTGGCGTCACTCCACATAGCCTCTTGCACACTGTGCTCAGCAGCACACATCATGCAGTTGCACAGTGGGTTTGATGAACAGACTATGGGTAGATATGCCTGGCCTGTCCCCAACAACACATGTGCTTGGCAGCCATTATGCAAACTGCCCATTTGTAGAGGGAAGGAAATGCACATACTGATTGTAAAGCATGTGATACGACTGAATAGCACGCTAATGCCCCTCCACTGCATGCATCAACTGGTCTGGCACCATCTACCCAGTATGACTTTGCACTATGTCCTCCTGCATCACTACAGTGCCCTGTACCACTCTTTCAATCCTGAGATCCAGGGACTCTTCATCGTCTGCTCTCAAAGAGGGAGCCAATAAAGTGCCAATATCTACCAATTACCAGTTACCAAATGGCCCCGTCAAAGCGGGGCGGCGGTGGGGGCAGCGCCACCCACAAGGAGCAAACTTAGGGCTCCAACGGCATACTCAAGTTCCTGTGCAAAACTCACACAACGGCTGCCACCAGCCCACCCTGAATCCCTTGCTAGCCAATGTATGTCAGGCCAGCCCATTTCGACTTGCCATGTGCTGACCAGTTGACCCAGTTAGCAAATGATCCATCAAAAGTGGGGCGCAGATCGGGACCCGACTGCCACCCACAAGCAGCCAACTTTATAGGCTTCAGCAGCATACTCAAAAGACTTCAAGTCCCAAACTGGTGTCCCAAATTTTGTCCACCTGAGTTTTAAGGCAGTTTCAAGGCAACACATAAAGGCCCCAGCGAGTCCAGCCACACAGCAAGCTCCAACCATGTCCCGGGGACACTACACACCTAGTGTGACCATAGCTTGCTTTAAGCGGGGACCTGCCCAAGCAGCAATACCATTAACTGAAGCTCCTAGTTGGCAAGGGACAAACCTGATCCATTCTGATGACATCCCCTCATGAGCACAAGGAGCACATGCACATGAAGCCTCCACATGGGCAACACCACCCATGAGCAACTTATAAGGCTGCACACTGGCTGCTGCTGTTGCTACAGGGCCGCGTCGACTTGCCAAGAGCTCTCAGCATAATTCCTTTCTCAAGTTCTGTGTTACCCTCACGGCAGCTGCACTCATGGTGGTGGAATTTGGGCTGAACTGATTCTGCCCAAAAGGGGTTGGGAGACAGCAACTATCCCACAAAGTTTGAGTCCATCTCAGAGTCCCGACAGCTGTCTGATCGCTTCTACCATGAATTTGATGTGAGCTTTGACTTCTGCTGCTTGCTTCACTGTGTGTGAAACCTTCTTCTGGAGCGCGTCCTGCCGCAGCTTGATGACTTTGGGAGCTTCTTCGAGAGTGCACTCCACATGGAAGCCCAGACCGATTGAGATGAATATTCTGCTAGCATCAGGCACGTGGGCCTGGCAGAAGACTCCACAGCCGATGTCTACTAAACTCTTGAACTCCTGGGAGTTGGACTGCATGGGAGTCATAGGAGGGAGCAGGTCGAGCAAGGGGGGTTGGAGAAGAAGACGAGAAGGAAATATGGGAGTGGGAAATCCCTTGCTTCGAAGTTGAGAATCAGGGGCTGTCGATATGCCACAATGTCCAATGCTTGAAAAGCCTTGTGACAAAGCAAAGACGCTCATATGGGTGTCTCTAGGCCTTGTGTGAAGGGCAAGCAAGTAGGAAGCAACTGTCCAATATTGAGTATTGCAATGTGAACGGCTTAATGTCCTTAGTGGCTGCTGATGCATCAAAGCACAGAAAACAGCAGCCTCCTTGGTCAGAAGCTGGAGGCATGGGCCTCATGTCTCTTTGTAAGCTTGGTGCGACTCCCAAAGGATAAGGAGGTCATGTGGCCGTCCTGCATGCGTGATCTAACTGCACAAGTCTAACAGCTCACCTCGCGAAGCCTGGTCACTTCCTCCAGGAGCTCCTGGAACTCCTCGATTTCCCCTTGATGCTTCGCCCGCTGCTCCACCAGCTTTTGTAAGTCTACCCTAAGCTTCTCGTTTATGAAATCTTCGTACTGTTTGATCTTCTCGTCGACTTCTGATTTGCTCAGCAGTGCAGCGTTAGGCGCCATGTCATGGCCACAAAGTGACAGGTCTGCAACTGCGCATGGGGCCAGACGTCCTGTTATCAGCCGTATGGATCGAGATGTCAGTGCGCAAAGGGTCTGCTGAATGACTGGATATTACTGGCTACGGATTGTTCCCTGCTGGTGGGCTGTGTACGATACGGTAGCAGTACGGCCAGCACGGTGATCCTCGGGTCAGCCCATATGCTGCCTCGTTAGGGACGAACACACATGAACACCGTCTCTGTGAATGGCCCAGCAGGTTTCTGATGCTGGATTATCCATTAAGCAAGATGGCTGCTGATATTGCGGACCAGTCCACATGGGTAGACGAGTTTGCGGTAGTGTTTACCGGCAAACGTTTCCAGGATGAAGCTCGCTATTGTACTACTGCTATGCTCCTGTGCGCTCCTCTCTCTGGCGCACTGCAAGCTGGACTGGGACAAGTACAACAGGGAGGATACCTGGTGGAGGGGTGAGCTCGGTCACCAGCTTATGGGCCATTCGATGGTAGTTAGCTTTGTCCACCCGTCCAAGATAATGGCTATGGCGCTAAATTTGATAGCAGGCTTAACATGGCAGCGGCGGCTCGCAGCTGTTGAACTTGTGTCGACTTCGGCCTCGGGGGGTTTGATAGGTTCAAGAGGGTGAAACTGGTTGCTTATCTTGCTGTTTCCTCCGCTGGGCTGCAGATCATGTCGTAGGCCCGGAGGCTAGGCCACTGAAGTACCCCGAGCTCTTCCAGTCGGAGGAAGTCGAGGAGACAGCTGGGCCTCAAAGAAAGCTGCAACAGCTCTTTACTGTGCCCGAAGGTCAGTAGCCCCGAGAATAAGGCACAGAATTTGTATAGGTATAGAGGCCAATGCAGTAGAGAGGACCACCACGTAAGTGTTTAGAGGATGTGGCCATTGCCTGTGGAAGCCAAAGGTTCATTTGCCCCCGCACCTGCCAGCGACTTCCGGAGTCTGTAATATGTGTAGGCGAACCAGCACTGCTGAAGGACTGAACTAAATCACTGTGCTTGGATGTGCTGCAAATCGCAATGCTCGTCTCCAGGGATTTGTGAATAAGTGGCTTGGTGGTCTTATGCCTAGCAACATTTTTGCTCCTTCCATAGGGAGCTCGGTCGTGGCAGCTAGTTTGCAGAACACTGGAAGCCCTTTATATGCACCTATGGCAAGAATCACACCTTGAAAACTCCTGCCTGCTAGCCCTGACCCCTGCCTGCTTGCATGCGCACCTCCCTATGCAGTGGCACCCTTCACCTTCGATGGCTTCCCCTTCGGTCTGGGTGGCTATGCCCCAATCAACCAAGGCATTGACCCCTACTCCACCCTCATAAACAACGTCATCTTCCGCAACATCTTCAATGGAGGCCTGGGAGAGTTCCTCGGCCAGGGTTTATCCAACAGTGTGGACCTGACCCGCTACCTTCCAAGTGAAGTGACGGATGTGCTGGATGATGATGTCGTCACCCTGCTGGGTTACGACTTTGTGGATCGCTTTATCGGCCAGTATCTGACACTGCCCTCTGCAGAAGCTGGTGAACGTATCCCAGGTGGCTGCATTGTAAGTATTATGGAGGGCCTTAGGAGGGCATGTGAAGGGCCTCAGAAGGGCATGCGAAAGGCCTTAGAAGGGCATGTGAAGGGCCTTAGGAGGGCATGTCAAGGGCCAGTTGAGTCGTACACTTCTCACCTGCTGCTGTGTTGTGCAAGCTGCCTGTGCTGCTGAGTCAGCGAGTTACTGGGGTATCTGGAAATCTAGGGTTCATTCAATGGTCCATTTCACCGTCGGCGACAAGCATTGCCACCCGTGGCAAAGAAACTGGCGAATGCATCCCTTCTGGTTGCATTGCTGCTGCCATCTCTGCAACCTATTATGCAGTCAAATGCCTTAAAAATGATGCATTCTTGCAGTTCCTCTGTAAAACAGATAAGACTGAGCTTGCTGACCACTGAAACCTCTGACTGTCTCTCCCATTGTGTTGCTGGATTGCTTACTATCTGTCCGCAGGGCCCCATTTACAGTTTGGTGGTGGATGGTGGTGCTTGTACGATCAAGGACGATGGTTCTGTGGAATGCACTCAGCCCACCATCAGCTTGAAGAGCACCCCCCTGGTTTGCAATCTGCCTTATAGATCTGCCTGCTCTTTGGAGGTAAGGGGTGCTGTAGTGAGCATGTGGTGCCCAAGCTCTGGAGCATGACCAGCAGGGTCACTGCGGTTGCACAGCCAACCCTTCTCCGTTAATCTGCACCTGTGCTTCTTTGGGCTTCGTAGATAGACGTGCAGTTGCTGCAGTTGTTGCTGTCTGTCCATAGATCCCTACGAGCAATTGCATGGGGTTGCATAGGTTACACCAGTGAATGTCAGTGTGGTAATGATTAGCATCAGCTCGATGACTAGGCATTCAGCTAATACGGGATTGGAGGTGGAGAGTGGGATGTGTTTGTGGCAAATCCATGGCCGGGTATAATGAGACCTAGACTTGCCTGGTTATCTTGCAGGCGACAAAGCACAGGCACTTAGCTTGTTCCAGTCCAAGCTATATCAGCTACGCATGTACATGCAGGGATCAAATGCACAGACGCATCTGCTCATGATGGCCAATATACTAATACGCCCTAGTCTATTGGATGGTCTGGCATCCTGGGCTCTTTAGTTAGCGGTCCGACCACTTTTTGTTGCAATTCGTGCTCTCACACACATGGTTGGAGCAATCCTGCGGGCACTGCGCGGCCCAAAAGTTGTGCAGTAGTCCTGCTCATATATCTCCGCCAAGGTGTAATGCTGTATTTTATGCTGCCACTGTATAACCTTGTTTTCTCACTATTAGTCAATCCTCTTGCTTACACTTTGTGCCTGCTGCTCTGGTCATATCTGAACCCCCTTTCAGGGCAAGACCTTCCGCTTCGAGCAGGAGTTTGGACGTCCCCGCAGCGGGGAGGTTGGCCCTCCTGCTGGTGTCTACAACTTCGGTGCAGCTCTCAACGTCACCCGCCTGTTCCTGGGTTACAATGCCGCCACTCGCCGTGTCCTAAATGACTTCGGTGTGCAGAACTGGTACAACTACCTGTCGAACTTTGCCCAGATTGAGCTGCTTCGCATCACTGCTGCACTCATTGACGGCACAGCAGATACCATCTTCGGCCGGCGCCTCCAACAGGCTGATGGGGAAGTTCTCACCGAAGGCGAAGCCCAGTTGAAGCAGGGCGTTCAGGAGCTCTCAACAGCCACCAAGAACCTCGGTGAGAGGATCAAGGAGAGGTTTGGCATCAATCCGATGGCCGACACAAAGTCCTTCTTGCAGAGGTTGCTGAACCGGAATAAGAAGGGCTCCCGTGGCAGAACAGCAGCTGCGATCGGTAAGGATGCCCAGAGAGCTGCGGCGAAAAGTGATCCTTTCATCGCTTTGAAGGAGGCTGGGGTGCCCCTAGATGGACAGGGTACACAGAGGTTTGTGGAAGCTTTAGGTAGCGATGTTAGGACTGAGGGTAACCCCTACCTCCTGCAGACAGTGTACAGCAAGAGCGGTACTGTTCGTGGTATGCCGCAGCAGCAGCCCTCTGCAGGTGCTGCTGCTGCTGTCCCTGAGACTAAGAAGGCTGCAGCTGGAGATCAGGGGATCATCACTCCAGCCTTTGCTAAATCTCCAGAGCAGGTTGTAGCTGGGGATGCCAAAGCAGTGCTGGGTTCTGCTACCGATGCTGCACCGGTGGAAGACATGTTGAAGAAGCAGAACGGAGTGGAGATCAAGACAACTGTTGTTGAGGAGGGGAATAAGAATTTGCTTGGTGCTGCACAGGCCGGCAAGTAAGGGACGTGAAGTAGCATGTGACCAAACACTACTTGTGCTGCTGGAAGCAGCTGAAGAGCAGGGCATTGCAGCACTAGATAGAGACGGGGCAAGGACAGTGGTTACTCAACTTGTGGATGTACCGCACAAGGAATAAATGAAGCAGCTGTAAAGACAATGTCTGCCCTGCCAACGGGTGCTGTGCGCATAGAGCTTATGTTCCTCAAAGGCATTTTGCTCAAATGGCTGCATGGCTGCGTAAATGGCTGCCATGCGTAGTGCAGCTGTCAAGGTGATGTGGTTGGCATCACCTTTTTTACATTACCAGTGTGCTTAACTTGTCACCTTGGGCCCCAGCCTGATGCTGGGGTCTTAGTTCAGCTGCTGCTTTGTATGCTGTGGAGAGTCAAAAGGACTGGAGTGTTGTTTGATTGTGAGAACGCTTGGTGCCTAAGGACTTCTGTCATGCACACTCCTGGGGTGCTATCATGGTCAGCCCCTGTGATCATAGCAGTGGCAGCTCTGCGGACAGCACCAGGTGAATGGCATCCAATTATAGTAGTGAGCCCAAAAGCGTAAAGCCAGCAGCAGGGTGCGCATACGGGGTTGTACGGTGGCGTTGCCAGTGACAAGCTGTTTGCATCACCACAGCTGTTTGTAGTGGACGAAATGCAGCAGTGAAAGAGTTGACGTCTTCATCACCTAGAAGCGGGATCGGTGGATATGGACAATTAAGGATGAATTGCATACGGAGCAGGTGCGGTCATCCTTGACAGATCTGAAAGAAAGAGGGAGGCGAATGTAGACAGAGTAGAACGTAAGGTAGCTGACGTGCCGTCTAGCGGACGATACACGGGCGCATGGCCACGGGAGGGCCTGAGCGATTCACTGCGCGGCCTGCCTGCTCCCATGGGACTCAGTGCCATGAATGTGAATTACCATATGTAAACTACCTGCAGCTCTGCTTATAGACATCAGTCAAGGAACTCAACCTAGCCAGGAGTGACCTCAGCGGCACCGACAGCACTTCATCTAAACGTAGATTTTCGGTCTTATACCATTCATGCTTACAAACATACAGAATAGATGTTCAAGTAAAACTGTTACCAGAGCCAAAGCGTGATGCAATAAAGCAGGGGCAGCAAGGAAAGCCTTCATTCGAACAAGCTGCACTTCACCCAGTAGACTACAAGAACCGGTGCTGCTTGGCACAGCAATTCCCTACACATCACTTGATGTCTCTAATGCTGATGTTCACGCGAGCAGAGCTCATATACCTGCAGAACGGCTGCAGAATAGGGTCTTGATCAGCTGCCGCTTGTACTGCTGCTGGCAGACCTTGCTCCGATAAGATGCGAGGCACACCATGAAAACACCTCCTGGCCTCCCCAGCCAAAACCACCACATCCCCACTACGCAAAATCATAGCGAGCGGCTCCTCCTCCTTGCTCTCTCCACCTATCAGGAACACAGCTGGGCAACCAAGGCTTATGCTCACAATAGGTAGCGTCATATGTGCTTCCACATCGTCTTTATGTCCACCCAAGGTGTCACCTTCCCTGTAGTAGTTCACGATAGCAGCATCTGGCTGGTATTTGCTATCAATGCCCTTATGCCCACCTCCGCCATCACTGCTGCTGCTGCTAACGCCCACTGCAGCTGCTTCAGAGCCGCCACTATGATCACATAAAGCTGCAGCTGCAGCAGCAAACAGCTCAGCTGCTTGTTGAAGGACTGCTGGGAGTGGCAAGTGCTCTGTCCTGGTATCATAGGCACGAGCGGTCCAGTCGTAGGGTGGCCCAAGCGTCACCCAGCGTAACTTCTGCAGAAGCTTGCCAGCAGCAGGCCCAGTGCCTGAGGCATTCCAGCAAGGGGCAAGCTGCTGCTGCTGCCCCTGCACTTGCTGTTCTTGCTGCTTCCCTTGCTGCTGCCCCTGCAATTGTTCTTGCTCTGCTTGCTGCTGCCCTTGCTGCACCTTCTGCTGCTGTTGATGCTGCTGTGGTCCTCTGATGCCCACTGTTCCCTCCTCCCAACCTTCTACTGTTGTTTCCTGTGTGCTTTCCCCTGTCAATGTTGATACCTCTGGCTGCTGCTGCTGATGATGCTCATTGCTCCCTCTACATGACCGAGGCACATGCTCATGGTGCAAGCATACCCCTTCATGAACTTGCCCTGCCCCTCTTTGCCTGCTCAAGCTGTTCTGTACCTCTTCTTGTTGCTGCTGCTGCTGCAACTGTGGCAACTGGTGCCACTGCGGCTCCTTGGGCTGCTGCTGCTGCTGCTGCTCTTGCACTGTTGGGTCCTTTTTTCCCGGCATATCCACATGCTCTGAGCATCTGCACCCGGTTGCGTTAGTAGCTTCATACACGCTGCTTGCAGAGTCATTGGCCTGACTGCAGCTGCTGCTCTGCTCTTTAGGATGACCTGTCAGATGCAATCCTGCCTGTGCGGCAGCCCAAAGGTCAGGCAAGGGACCGTACGACTTCCAGTGGTTGCTTCTGGCTGGGGGCTGTGGCCATTGCTGAAGTGCTGCTTGCATGAGGTGAAGCTGAAGCTGTGGGGATAGTGCTGCAGGAAAACAAACCAATCCAGAACGGCCAGGGAAGGTAAAGGCTCTGCAGCTGCTGCTGAGGGAATTGAGCGAGAAAGGGTCAGCAGCAGCAGAAGGGTCTGAGCTGCTTGTACTGCTGCTGCTGACATCCGTGGTGCTGGTGGAAGGGGAGGGGATGAGGGAGGATAGGAGGGTTGCAGCATCTGGGTGGTGGATTGCTGCTGTGTGGGACGGTTCAGCTTGCAGGTCCAACACTGCTGAGAAGTCTGTGACTAGGGTGCGGACTTTGCCACCTCGAAGCTTGCCTTTGCTACAGCAACCAGGAGCATCTGTCAGTTAATGCAGGAAGAATGAGGATCTGCCCTGCTGCTTTGGAGGCCCAGTCCTTGGCAACTAATAAGCGGGTGGTTTATGTCAATTCATGTTGTGTTGCTGTATGCAACTCGGGGAAGATTAGGCCACATTTTCTGTCCTATTATCTCCAGCACGTCGGGCATGAAATGAGAACCGGGAGATGCATTTAGCTCTAGCAGCAGCTTACCTGTACTTCATCTGCTGTTCCTTATGCATCTGGTACAGCTTCTCTTTCTCCCGGAAGGCGGGAATGTGCTCAGCCATATTTCAGCACTTCTGGGAAGGCGTGTCGAGCGTGATTGTTCTTGTCCTCCACCAGCAAGCCGCACAACTCCTTGACATGCCTCACAGCAGTTCGTTACAAGAAAGGCAGACACAGCGGCAGCGACCCCGCAACCGCTTGGGGAGTTGATTGGTGCGCACAGTAATCTGCATAGACGCGAAGTCGCGAACCCGAAACACGTGGGTGGTCCCTTCCAGTTTAGGCAGTACAAGTGACCCTCGTAGTGTGACGCGCCCAGTACAGTCTGCAGACGATTCATCGCTCGCAAAGAGTGCTCGCTGGCAGGATAAAAGCTTGCTGCACAACAGTGAAAGACACTTATAATCCAACGAAGTCTGCTTTGTGATACAAGGCGTTCCCGTTGCAACTCATACACCAGTATCGCTTCCGAGATTCCTAGTTCTGCAGAGTCTGGTTTCCAGCTTCAAGCAACATGCAGACCCTTCTGAATGGCCGCGTAACTTTAGGAGCACATCGGAGTGCTCAAACGCCACTGCGGGCCGCTACTTTGCCTCTTGTGAGGCGTGTGACCACAACCGTGCCCAGCGCGCCAACAAGCCGGAAGGTCCAGACCCACTACTCCGGAACCGATCATGCAACAGACAACCTGGAAGATTTGATGTTCTGCTACCAGTGTGAACAGACCAAGAACAATGTCGGCTGCACGAAGATCGGCGTCTGTGGCAAGTCTACTGATGTTGCAAACATTCAAGATCTCCTTGTTTACCAGCTGAAGGTAGGCACCGGCACTTTCGACGAGACTAAATGCTTGCTCCGTCGATTTCATCGGAGGTGTCGCGAACGTGTACGTCCTGCATGTGCATGTCTCCCGATGGTGTCTACAGCTGCAAGTCCACAGGCAGTTGCTGAGGCTCTTGATCAGCATGTACCTTATCAATTACAGTGTTCTCATGAGTGACGTGTTCTTTTGCCTGTGTGCGCTTGCTTCATAGGGACTTGGAGCCTGGGCTCACTTTGCACACACCAAGACTGGACTAGCAACTCCTGAGGTGGACTCCTTTGTGAAGGCCGCCATCTTCTCAACCTTGACCAATGTAAGTGTCGCTACAAAGGCCTTGCTGCAGCGTGTTCATGCGTGGCAGAACAGCTGTGGCTGCTCAACTTTATGAGCAAGCTACCAGTACACATGGCACAGCTTCCTGTCTCCTGGAGTGTATGCGGGATCACTTGTGGCTATATGTTAATGTTTGCTATATTGCCATGATAGATCTTCCTGTCCACTTGCCATTGGTATGACTAGCACTTTCTCAGCCGTTTCTCAAAGGAATGCTACAGTGCTTTCTCTTGGGAACTGTGAAGTGTCTTTTGGGAAAAGATGTGGCAGATCAATGCCCTGGCCTAGCCGGCAGTATTGGATGTCATTGTGCAAGCTCTATAGCACCATCCTCATACCATTGAATGTTCTCCGCAGGTGAACTTCGATGCCAGCCGCTTTGTGGAGTACTGCAAGGAGGCAGATGAGTTTGTGGAGTCCATCTCCTCTAAGCTGCATGCAGCTGGGGTGAAGGAGAGGCCAGTTGCCGCAGACCTGCCCTGGTTTGACCTACATGGAAACCCCATCAACTTCAGCCTGAAGAAGACTTTGAAGGACATTGATGTGGAGAGCCTTGCCAAGCTGGGAGAGGAGGTGAGTGCGAATGCTGTTGGGGTGTTGTCTACAGTTCTGCTAAAGCTGATATTGGCATCTGTAAGGGTGACAGGGTAGACAGGTGTAGCTCGTGCATGAGTTGGTATGAGGCTATGACTGTTGAGTACATATTGGCCCATTGCCTGTAAATATCTGGTTGGACAGGTGTGAACCTACATAACAATTTTGCGCAACCTACAGCCAGGGATTGAAGGATTTGGTACATGTGCAAGGTTACTCACCGCCGTTTGCATACTGGATAGCTTTTACTCCTGTCTGATATTGTTTAGCCCTAACACAGCTGTAATCCTCTCTGCCTTTGTCCCCCCCCTCAGGTTTCCCTCCTACACCGCCGTGAAGTGATGGAGGATCAGACCCTCCTTGGTCTGCATGAGCTGCTCACCTATGGACTCAAGGGCATGGCTGCTTATGCCCACCATGCTGAGATGCTGGGCAAGGTGGACCCCACCTTGGACGACTTCTTTGAGGAGGTGTTGGCCTTCTTGGCCACTGAGGAGAGCAAAGACGCCAATGCCGTGTTGGGCATGTGCATGAAGCTGGGGGAAGTGAACTTCAGGGTGATGGCGCTGCTGGATGAGGGGCACACCAGCAGGTAAGGGGAAGGAGTAGGGTGCGGTTGTATGCTTAGGGATGAGGGCGAAGGTATTCTGGACATGAAAGAGGTGCGGGCTGTATTGAAATGCTCAGGGATGTGAGAAGGGATGCTACAAGGGCTTTGTTAAAGGATGGGAAGGTAAGTAAACTGGACATGAAGGGTCTAGTGTGTCTTTTTACTTTCAGATTGGAAGATGGAAACGTGTTACTTAAACAGACACGGATCCGTGAACGGACTGGCTGGGTGAGCCTAGTCAAGTTGGCCACTGGGATGAAGAGGAGCCTGGTAACAGACAGACTCTTCACAAACAGTTTGGAGGTCATAGCTTCTTCAACACTTGATGTCCTTGCGTTGCTGGGTGTCCAGATTGAAGTTACATGTGACATGAAGTGCTCAAAATGTTGTACTGTATTTGCTCCTGCGGACCTGTTGGGCTGAGAAGATGCAAGTTTGATCGAAGCTGTCAGTCCAGCAGCTTGTCCCCAACAACCAAAGGCTGCTGACTCAAAATACATGACACAAATTAGGTATTGGTACTTGACTTACATCCCTTCCCTTGTTTCTGTTAGGTTTGGTCATCCTGTACCGACCCAGGTGAAGCTGACCCCTACCAAGGGCAAGGCCATCCTCATCAGTGGCCATGACATGCATGACCTGGAAGACCTGCTCAAGCAGACAGAGGGCACTGGCATCAATGTGTACACACACGGCGAGATGTTGCCTGGACATGGGTACCCTGAGCTTAAGAAGTACAAGCACCTCGCAGGTAAGTGGCTGGAAAGTTGTGCACCTCGGTTGTATTTTAACCTTGTATTTCCACCTAGGCTCTGTCTGCATTTGGTGTGAGGCAGTGTCGTGCACAATTTATACAGGCATGCCTTTGAAATGGGTGGTTGCAATGGCTGTAATACAAACAATTAACATTTGAATCACGGCTGTCGGAAGCTAATCGTCAGACTATGTGGCAGGATATGTATCATGAGTTTGTGCAGCAGCATAGTGGGAGCTTGGTGTTGATCCGATACACCATTGCAGTCAGCATGGTAGAAGGCCTTTCTGACATGGTGTTTTGCACAAGGTGAGGGTGCGTTGCACAGTTCTCCTATGTATCGCATACCCTTTGTTGTATGTCTGCATGTGGCCTCCCTCTCTCCAGCATGTTCTCACTTTCCACTGCTTTTCCCTTTGTGCTTACAGGCAACTATGGTGGCGCTTGGTACAAGCAGAAGAAGGAGTTTGCAGAATTCCCTGGCTCGATCCTCATGACTACAAATTGCATCATGGACCCCTTGGGCTCCTACTCTGACCGGCTCTTCACCACAGGTGAAGTTGGTGTAGCAGCTTCCCGTCACCTTCCCACCAAGGACTTCAGTGATGTGATAGCCAAGGCACAGGAGCTGCCAGGGTTCACTTTTGAACCTGAGGAGCATCACTATGTGACTGTGGGCTTTGGTCATGAGGCTACCTTGGGTGCTGCTGGGGCTGTGCTGGATGCCATCAGTGCTGGACAGCTGCGACACATCTTCTTGGTGAGTAGAAAGCAGATTAAAAAGCGGATTAGGTAGCTGGGCCCTATCCTTCCATGGACCAAGCGAGGAGATGTTAACCTGCAGCAGAGGGTCTGGTACTATGACAAAATGGTGGATGTGCAATGTAAGAAATTTAGAAATGGACATGGGCAGCACACCAAGATCGTGGGGTAGATACAGTACACGGTAGCCTCATAAAAAAATGGGGGGGGGGGGGGCAAGGATACTGGTATTGTGCAGCATGGCTGTATGTTTTATGTTTGTTGTGTTGCTGGGTTATGTGTGTTATCCCAAACTCTCTGCAAGCTCATTGAGCCTGTGGCCTCGCCTACTGCATGTGGAGCAAGGGGAGTCACTGGTATAACCCACTGACAAGCCGTGCGTACTGCCTTCTGACTTGTGCAGATTGGTGGCTGTGACAACTTCGAATCAGCTCGTAACTACTACACCAAGGTGGCTGAGAGCTTGCCACAAGACACAATGGTGCTGACCTTGGGCTGTGGCAAGTACCGTTTCTACGACCATGACTTTGGCACCCTGGCCAATGGGCTACCCCGCCTTCTGGACATGGGACAGGTGAGGAAAGGATGCATTATGCGAAGATGGTTGTATGTACCTTCTTGCCGAAAGTGGCTGGAAGCGTTGATATTTGTTGGGATATGCAAGAATACTAGAGGGTACTCGTGCATATACAGCTAGGTATGTGTTCCAACTACAATGGCGGCTTTGCTTCCCTTTGGGGTAGTTTGAGAATACTACAGGGTACTCGTGCATATACAGCTAGGTATGTATGCTTCTGAACTCCTGGGTCTTGAGTCAGATACATCTCAATGAGTGCTGCTATAAAGCTATGAGCCTGTAAAATCCTGCTCGACATGTAGTGCAGCAGTGCTTGCCCTTGCCTGCACACAACCAGTTGCTGACCAAATATTGCTGTGTTCCTCCTCTGCAGTGCAATGATGCCTACTCTGCCCTAGTGGTCGCCACCAAGCTGGCAGAAGCTCTGGACACAGATGTGAACAGTCTGCCCTTATCCCTGGACATCTCCTGGTTTGAGCAGAAAGCTGTAGCAGTGCTGTTGACTTTGTTGCACCTGGGTGTGAGGAACATCCGTTTGGGCCCTAACCTGCCTGCATTCCTGACCCCTCAGGCTACACAGCTGTTGGTGGAGAAGTTCAACATCAAGGGTGCTGACACAAAGCATCCTCAGGAGGAGATAATGAGCATGTTGGCTGGGAACTAGGGCTAGCATCTCGATGGGGTTTGTTGGTTGGGGATTGTGGAAAGGATGAGCATTGCAAGATATCTGCCCTGTGCGGATTGATTTTTGGCAGTCCCCAGCCGCACCGGTGTTTGGCTGAGGTTTGAATGATGATAGTGATATCGCACTGAAACTCAATCTGTCGGGATGGGCAGTACGAAAAGCAGGGGGTTTTAGGGCAGAGTCTCCTTAAGCAGGCTGATATGTGGTTGCGTATCGTGTGGTTGATATCACATAAAGCCCGATCGGCAGGGATGGGAAGCATGAAGAGGGCAACTGTCTTGATCAGAGTGATGTCATTGGGGGAAGAGCGCAGAATGGCAAAGTCATGGTGGCAGAACATGACACTTGATCCCTTATCACCTGATAAAGTGCAAGTGGCTCCGAGATTGGCAGGGCAGTGATAGATTGCAACTCAATCTTTTTGAGAAGAAAATGGCATAGATCGGGTCATTCATACAGGTGCCTGAATGTATGGTTGGCATTGTGTACTGATGGACATTGGAACTCACTGTTTGATGGACATTGGAGCTCGCTGTTTCTGAGGGCTTGCGTAACTGAAGCTTCTCAATACAGGTCCCTTACATGGCATTGAAGCTTCTCGATACAGGCTCTTTACATTGCACCATAGTGCTCTGTTGTTAGTAATTGCATCTGTGTGTGGATCATTTCTTAGGTGTTCCTTCACCGTGGAAGTAGTGTGAGTAAGTTACCTTGGTCCGGCGTAGCTGCAACGACACAACAAGATCGCAGACTTGGGTTTTTTTGCGGGTAGTTTTTGATTGGTGTATGCAGCTTGGGAAATGGAAAAGTTGTGCTGTTGTGCAAAGCAAGGTAATATATTGCAGCATTGTTGTCTTGGCTGTATGTGCATTCAGTGGGACAACACTGAGTGATTTGCTACATCGTGCTGACTTTCAGCTCTGACTACCCTGGCAAAGGTTGCTTTTGCGTTGATCAAGCTGTATCTGCTGTTTTGGATGAACATACGTACACGTACATATGGCACATATGGCAACGATGCATGCAGTGCCAGAGACATAGTCAGGCGGCATGAATGTGAGATGGTGATTTGGGAAATAGGAGGCTCAATGCCTTTTCTTGTGCGAACTGAACACCCTACCAGTGTTGAGGCTCTGAGATTAGTTCCTGGTGGCTGTGGTACCCCCCGTGGCCACGCTGTCTTCTCTGCGGTATTATGATATGTTGGTTCTGTCTGGCACAACATGTCCTGTGGCTTTGATCAAGTATGTGGTAGATAGTTACCAGACGTCCTGCTCCTGAAAGGTCATGTTCGATCCATTGAGGCCAATCATTCTGATTACTTGTCTGATGCAGAACTGGCTGAAGTTACCTGGCAGCCACATACTTGAATCCATGCCACGATCCATGCACGTTTGGGTGGTCTGGGCTCCATGCCTTTGGATGCATTCGATAGTGTGTTTGTGGGTCGGTCCGAGTAAGCAGCCCCCTTGCGATTGCCACACCTAAAGTGTTTGTTTGTATGTGTTGGGTCGGTCCGAGCTATTACTCAGCCCTCTTGCGGTCAGTTGTCATGCCAAACCACAGTTGTTGTTTGTTTGATATCAGTGTCTTTATCTTTGTGTTACTGTTCCACTTTCATCATCATCACTATTACGGACATTACCACGATTATCATCTTCACACGACTGAAACCTATCAGTTGCCAAGACGGATCGGAGATGTATACTGACTATTGGGACCGGATCAAGCCTGTTGGCCCGCGTCGAGGCAAAACGTAATGAGCAGCGGTCTGGAGTCAGATTCAGAAATCTGCATCCCGAGTTTAGGGCTGCCACCTGGTAATTCTGTTTGACACATGCCCACTTTGAGCCGCGGCGCATGGCGAGTCTGTGATAACCTTTCCTAAGCAGTATATACTGCACACCGCACAAAGTCCGTGTACAAAGACAGTCGCGGAAAGGAGCAAGCATACAAGGTGCGCAGCGGGATGAGGGCAACTGACGCCCCTAGCGGCTGCAACGCGGGGCGGGGCCCAAGTGCGCAACTTTAGAAGCACCGTCATGCAGGACGCCATTTCCTCTTCAGACGCTCAACAAGCCCTGAAGATTTTGCTGCAATCAACCTGTTCACTGTCGAGCTGAGAGTACGCCAAGACAAGCTTGCTTGCTACCTGAACTAACACGTCCCATCGAGCAGTACCGCTACCATTCACGCTTAAACTGACGCAGGTACAGCTGCCTCACGCCAATTGAGCACACATATAACGCCAAAAAGAACACTCAAAGCGAAGCCTGGCTCTGGACCCGCATGGCATACTCAGGCGCCCGACCTCAACCAAACCTTCTGAATCACTCACTCGTAGCCCACGCATACACCACTGGGTGCAGGTTACACATGAAACTTGAGTGATATGATTTGCCAACACCCTTCACCCTTCAGGCATACTTGAACATATGGTACACATAATACACTCAGGAGCCCACACCACACGGCACATGAAAACGGCCTTCCCGCTCAGACGCTTCCAGCCGCCACCACACTAGCCCACCGAGATACAGTAGATCCGCTTGATATACAAAGAGCAGTTGAGTTTCCCCCAGCACCGGCCACCCTGTGAGCTGCACTATCTACACCATGCCCATCCTTAGCATTCCCTGGCACCTCCTCTCCCGTCAGAGGGCTGTGCTTGGCAAGGGGCCTCTTGCCCCTTCTTCCTCCCAATGCTCTGCCGCCCCTGCCACCCCCGCCTCCTTTCACCACCTCTGATTGAAGTGCCCCATCATCAACTCTCCCTGCTCTTCCCCCTGCTGCCACTGCAAGCCCTGGCGACCCCGTTGCCGCAGCTATAGCTGCCTGCTGGTTTCTCTGCCATGTCTCCACCATGGACAGCAGAGAGATCATGCCAGCCATTGGCGGATCCTGCGGTTGCAACTTCTCCTGCTGCTGTCCTTGCTGCTGCTGCCTCCTCCTCCTTGCCCACCACTTCCCCTCCCTCTGCCGCGCTTGCTGCTTTAGCTCCTCTAAAGCCTCATGCTGGTGCTGTTGGCGCAGCTGTAGCTTCCGTTCCACTTCCAACTGCTGCTGCTGCCTCTGCACCCGCTGCAGCTGCTCCTCCCATTGCGCATGCAGGGTAACCAGTGCCTTCCCCACACTCCCATTCTCCTCCCACCCCATGCTCGCACTCCTCAACTCAGCAATGAGCGTCACCTGCTCGAGCCACTCCTGTGACACCCGCGCGCCCAAACCCAAAAATGCAAGTTGCGGAAGCACCCGTGCCAGCCCCTTCCCATCACAGCGCTGCAGCTTTCCCCAAAGCGCTTGCAGCAAAGCAGGTACCCACGACCTTCCTAGCAGCTCTTGATCGCAACCAAGGCGGGGTAATGCCCATAGCATCATCTGACAGTGCTGCATCTTACAACCACCAGCTTTGAGGGCATGTGTGCTGAGCGCGACCAGGACCTCCCGTAAAGGGGGGTGTGCAGGTAGTTGGCCCCGAAGCCGCACCAAAGACCACATCAACGAGCATAGGTCCTGAGGCCTTAGCACACGAACCCCACACCCCTGCCCCTGCTTGTACTGCTGCTGCTGCTCTGCCCTTCCCCATTCACTGCTCCCCTGCTGCTGCTGCCACTGGGCCCCCTGCTGCCGCTGCTGCCGAAGGTGCTGCAGTTGCGTCTGGAGCAGCTGCAGCAGCTGCTGGTTCACAGCTGTAGCCCAGCCGCCCGAGGAGAGATCTGGCTGCAGCCAAGCAGCCGCCCTGAGAAGCCCAGTCAAACTGCCAGCATCCATGACAGGCAGCAGCTCTTCTGCTCTGTCAAACAGCAGCTGCACCTGCTCCTGGTTAGGCAGCAATTCCCCTGTTGATATTGCGGCCTGCTGTTTCAGGTACAGCTTACGCTGCTTCCTCCGCACTCGCCATTGGTTGCGCAGAAGAGATACATACTGCTGTTCTGCCGTAGGGACTGCCTGCACCCCATCAATTGTCCTGCTCCTGCTGCTGTTGTTCCCCCTGTTTCTCCCGCCGCCTCTGCTGCTGCTGCTGCTGGAGTTTCTGACCTCCCCAGCGGTGGTAGGACCACCACCGCTTGTACTGCTGCTGCGAATAGCTCCTAAGCTCCCTCGATGACCTCCTACAGCATGCCCTAAAGCACCCACGCTCCACCCAATAGCATCCCCACCACCTGGTGTTCCGCTACCAGCTTCAGCTGCTGCTCCTGAGCACACAACCGAGGGTGTGAAACTACCTGACACGGCCCCTGAGACTGCTGTAAGATTGAACCTAGCGGTAGCTTGAACCATCCGATGCCGGAGCTGGGCTGCCAGCTCAGCAATGATACCCCTGCCTCCCACGCCCGTACTCCCACCAGATGTACACCGCTCCTCCTCCCTGCTGCTGCTGCTGCCGCTGTTGCCTGCACTGCTGCTGTGCAGACTGGGGCCATGCTGACCTCTTCCTTGCCCCCGGTGGTGCTGCTGCTGCTGCTGGTAGCTGTAGTGCTCTGTCCCATCTCCCTCCTCCTCCTCCTCCTCCTCGTCCTCGTGCACACACATGGATTGCAGCAGCACAGGCACAGGCACAACATCTGCCCCTGCTACCGGCCACCCCGTCTCTGATAGCTGCTGCTGCTGCTCCATTGCCACCCTCTCCCCCAGCTGCACTGCACTCCCACCCTGCAACACCTGCTGCTGCTGCTGCCAGCGTGCCGCTCTAGCTGCCCTGAGCTTCTGTTGCAGCAGTACCTTCTCCCTCAGCTGCTCAGCTGCCAAGTGGTCAGGTATTACCCTAGGGGCTTCCTGTACCTTTGCCATGCACACCAGCAGTATCACAAGGTCCCGAGGGGCGAAGTTACCAAGCTGACTCAGCCCCCTGTCTAGGATTTGCTGCATCAAGGGGGGCTTTGGGGTGCACCCAAGCTGGAGGAAAGCCCACAAAGTCCGTGAGAGGGTGTGGGAGCTGCAGAGAACACAAAGCAGACGTATAAAGGCATTAACAATACTGAAAGGTAAGCTACTGCTCAGCAACAAGGTATGGGTACGTCCATAACAAGCATCCTTCCATACAACGAATACAACACATCGGCAGTACGCAACTATAAGGATGATTTGCATGAGGCTGATCATACCATCAAAGCTGCTGTAGCGGAAGGAACTTGACAATATCACATATTATTACACATACACCTGATAAGACCCACCACTTCTACTAAACATACTATCATTCAATCTGTGACCAACACACCAGTACTAAATACACCTTCATACTTGGCCATACGTCAAGCACAGCATCATGCCAAAAGGATGCAACATTACGAGCCAACAAGCACCCTCGCTCACATCACAATACGAATCGAGGCAACACCAGCAACACAGCTTGTGCTACTCAGTCACCCGCACCCCATCCAGCTTACCTATGTGCATGCAAGTTCTCCTTCATATGCTTCATCAGCACGGATAGCACCTCCTGAGAAGGGCGGTACATCAGCTTGGACAACCCCCGTACCATCATCCCAACATGCACCGGGCTGCTCCTGTGCAGATGCGGCACGGCCCCTTCCAAAGCCCCTGCAACCCAAGATGGTGACGGCCGATAGCGCCATGAACCACATGCCCACAGCACCATGCCAAGCTCCTGAGCAGGGAGAACTCCCCCCAGGACACCCACATTCGCTTGCCTTCCTATGGGTCTCATGCCTCTCCCTGCCACCCTAACCCCATCTCTAGCCCCTGCTGCCAGGCTTCCCTCTCCGTTGAGATCCTGCAAGCCCGACTGCACCCACCCAACACTGCCTACTCCTTCTTCCTCTCTTTCTGCTGCTGCTGCTGCTGCTCCCGTTGCTGCTGTGGACCTCGTTGCAGCCACTTCAAAGAAAGCAGCCAGCCAAGGTGCAGGTGGCCTCACTCTACACCTAGCCAAGCTCAGCAGCAGCATAGCCTTCTCATGCAGCTGGAAGCTGGGTAACTGATAGTAACTAGCTCTAAGGAAGCTAGCAGCCCAGGAGGGCTCAAGGCTGAGCTTCAAGCAACCAGCCCCCCACATCAGCATAGCCAGCTCCCGGGAGGAAGCTTTGCAGAGCACAGGCATGGAGAGCAGCAGCAAGGCATGCGCATCGGGGCCCACCGTCTGCAGAAAAGAAATGTACGTATGCTGCCTGCTGCGCCCCCTCCTGCTGCTGCTGTTCCTGGTTTTGGTGCTAGATAAGCTACTCGAGTCCACGCTTCCGCTGCTGCTGCTGCTACTGTTGGGGTTGGCAGAAGCACGTGCAGAGGCCCAGCTGCTGTTGAGTGCAAGGGGACACAGCTGCTGAGCTATGGTGCCTACAGCCCATATCACATTGGCTGGGACCTGGGAGCTCATTAGAAAAGGAGCAGCAGCACAAGCAGCTCCTGTACTACTATACTGCCTCTGCTGCTCTGTTTCGTCCTCTTCCTTGTCCTGCTGCTGTTGCTGCTGCTGCTGATGGCTTCCCTGCTGCATCTGTTGCTCCTGCTTGCTGTCAGCAGCTGCAGTTCTAGCTGCTGTCACCAGCAGCTCCAGCAGGGTGGGCACCCAGGAGGCTGCTACCATGGTCTGCTCCATGGTAGCTACAGCCCAGCAAGTATTTGCAAGAGCCTGTAAGTTATTCCTCCTGCTGTTGTCGCTGTCACATTGCTGCTGCTGCCGCGTTTGGGAAGCCTGCTCTCTCCGAGTGGCTTTGACCAGTGCTTGCAGCAACTGGTCGAGCCATGCAGGGGAAACTGGGTGCTGCAGGAGGGCAAGGGAGTAGAGGAGCATGGATATGCTTTGCGGGCTGCTGGTAGGGAGGACGTCTGTGAAGTGGTCCAGCAGGCGGGTGAGGAAGACAGGCCCTGGGTGATAATGCAGCTTTGCGAGGCACCAGACGACACTGGAGATTTCTCTGCTGCTGCATTGTGCTCGCTGCGTTTCAAGCTTGGCGAGGAGCCAACCTATGAAACTAGGGAGCTGGGGATGCTGGGCCCGCAGGAGCTCAAACTGCTGCTGCTGGTCCTGATGGGTGCTGCTGCTGCTTGAGATGCTGCTGCTGTGGCTGCCATGCTGGCTGGAGAGTGGGCTGGAGGCTGCGTTGTTGCCGGATATTAGCCGGACAATGGTGGTCAAAGCTGCGCTGATGTGGATAGGAGTTAGCCATGTATGGTAAGTCCAAACGGTGGTGGTAAGCTCGGGTATTGACCTGCAGGCTGTTATTAGGCTGGTGATATGCTTTGGTTTAGACGGGCCTCCAAGCTCGTCTGCATCTGCGGGTGCCTGGACAGCCTCCGGTTTGTCTTCACAAGGATAGACAGGACTTCTTTGTAATTCGAGCTCCTGCAGTAGATGAGGGAAAGCGTTACCACCGTCCATGCGTGCGTCCTCTGTAGTAGGAGGTTGATAAGCAGCTCACCGGCAAGAGTCCTTCCTTGCTTAATCTTCCGCAGGTGTTCTTAGCGTCGGGGTGCCTATCTACACGGCTCCTCGCACGTTTCTTCAGACCAGCGAGAGGTGTACGTGAAGAGGCAGGGAGCTTCAAGTCGCTTGCTGCTGCTTTCCAGCATGCCATCTAGTACGCCGCTCGCGGGTACCACCGAGTGCATCAAGCAGAGCCACAGCAACCACTTTGATCCAAGACTTGGGAGCAACCGGAACACAGGCCAAATGTTAGCGGAAGTACAAGGGCCACTTACAAGGGCCACTTATTCACCACTCATCGGCAACATCGAGAGCAGCCCTCCCTACGAAAAAGCAACCAGCTACACATCAACCCTGGGGCTGGTTGCGTGTGATGGATGTATACAGGAAGCAGGAAGCAGGAAGCAGGAACATTGGCACAACATTGGCATCGGAGCACGGTAGTGACTGTTCACAAGGCTGCATGGCGCATATTCCATGACCAAGGTGCAAGGCGGGCACGGCAGGAAGGCTTTCTCCCTTTAGAGCCACCTATTGCTCGGTTCACAAATAGGCGAGAGCTTCTATGCTTGATCGGATCTTGCCGTGCATGCTATCTTCGTACAGAGACTGGTTCATTTCCAAGTCATTGGGGGGTTGGGGGGTTGGAGGTTTAGCTCACGGAAGCAGTCTACCGGGTCTGCCAGCATGCTTCCTGTCCCTGCATTGGAGCGGCAAGTTTTATTGTATCGGCCATGAGCACAGAGAACTGGTTGACGATCTGCGCAAGCCCTTGACCAAGCAGACATAGCATCTTGCCTAGGATCTCTCAACGGTATGTAACACCGTCATGGTAACATCTCAGCTCCCCTCCAGTTGGGTTGGCATCTATATGCAGTCTTCAAATTGTGGCCTAGTGACCAGTGTTGCTGATAGTCCTGCTGTCTCATTTCATCCCCATGCAAGACACGTCCGATGTGCACTCCACCCCGGAATCCCCTGCATACACCCAACATAACCTCCCATACCCTTCTTCTTTGATGCAGCAATAGAAACCACAGGCCATGAAGTTCACCCACGTCCTGAAGTTCAATGCTGTCCCGGAATGGAAGGAGCACTACATCAACTACCCAATCCTCAAGAAGCTTCTGACCCAAGCCCACCAAGCAGAGTCAGAGGGATTTTATGAAGGCATCCCAGCAGCAGATGAAGAAGCAGGCTCCCGCACCCCTCTCCTCAGCCAAAGCACCCTCTCACGATCCATTTCCCGACAAGGCAGCGTCAGCACGCGGGCTTTTGACAGCGAGTTCGTGAAGCAGCTAGACCTAGAGCTCTCAAAGATCATCACCTTCTACCTGCGGAAGGAAGCTGAGCTGCTTGGACTGTATGAGTCGCTGTCCTTCAAGATGCACAGCTTGGAGGGCTTGCCAAGCCCCCCTCCAGAGACAACAGACGGGCTAGCAACACCAGAGCGTGTGGCTTTCTGGTCAGCAAGTAAGCTCTAGCAGTGTCCTAGAATCAGCCAGCAGTATGTGTTGCTTGCCTATGGTACTTTGCAAGTCTTGCTGCTGTGGCGACAGCCAAAACTTGCACAGCTCCCCTCTCCTCACAGCTTCACGAATCTTCCCTGATAAGAGATAGCTCACATCAGCTCACCCAGTCATTGTATCCGGGACCGATGCAGGGGCTGGTCTGCCTGCCTGGGTAAAGCAGTGATTTGAAGGCATTGCCTGGCAGTGCTTGTTGAAATAGCTTGAGCACGGGGTACAGCCATCCGTGCCCATTGTATTGGTCAGTTGCATCATCAAGCCCTGTCCTATCGCTGTGTTTGGGCGAGCTTTTCAAAAGAGCATGAGCATATTATGCATCACTGCTGCAGCAGAGCTTACCAGTAAGCAGGCCAGTGTGTAACTGTGAGCTTGCGTGCCTTCGACCCTAAGCACCACCAGCAGCAGCAGTACGAAGGGCAGGGCGGGAAGAGGTAAGGAAGCATGTTTGCTTTCATGAGGCATAAGGAGCATGTAGGAGCCACCTAGCATCTCAAAACACAAGATTCACTAATAACACTCATGCTTTCGTTACCCCAGGCTCCAAGGATCGCCAGGCAGAGAAGGAGATCCTCAAGATGAAGCTTACAGACCTGTTCAAGTGTTTAGACGACCTGAAGAAGTTTGTGGAGATAAACAGGACAGGGTTCAGGAAGATCATCAAGAAGCATGACAAGCTGGTCTCGGTAAGCTGGGGCCATACAGGGACGTGCAAATAGTTGTCGTTCTGTACACGCGCCCATGCCCACCGTGTTGAGGGCGCTGCCGTGCGTCGAGCTTGCTAAACTCTGAGCGTTCGTCCGGTCACCCCGGGTTCATTAGGGTTGACAGTGAGCTTCCGGCCGCGGGAATTCGCTCCGCAGCTGCGTCGTGGTCTCTATGGGGCATGTACGCATTTGCAGGGTCCATACTGTTAATGCCAGGTGGAAGGGACTGATGCTGTGCACAGTTTAACTGCCCAAAGCTGGTGGTGATTGGCGAACAGTTGAGCATTTCAAAGTGCCCGTGAAATGTTTGGAATAAATTACTTCATCTGACCTCCTCCAACTCTTTTGTGGGTTTTGTCCATGAGTAGCATGCCCCCGCAGGAGCCCAACTGGATCCTTTTAATGGAATCCTGGCAAGTTGCAGTGGCATGTCAGGACATCCTCTCTGCAATGCTCAAACTTATTGGGCCCTTGGGTCTGAAATTTGTTTGGATGAAGACAATTCCAAACCCAGGGGCTCGGTATGAGCTGGATTTGGCAGAGAAGCTCAACTGCAGAATTTAACTGTATCAAAGAGATTGTAATCAGGAATTGCAAAGGAATATCTCGACTTTGCTCTGGTGGTTGTGGAACAATGCCACAGTGCCCCTTGTGGCTTGTTCCTGTGGTCGTTCCTGACATTATCTCACCTGCAAAACATGCATGGCATAGTGTTTAAGGACAACATCGTAGTTGCATCACACAAAATTCATTTTTGGGCAATGAGCAATGCATCCTACTGCTTGTCAAGACTTACAGCATGAAAAGTGTTGCACCTTGGCTGATTTACCGACTTGCAATCCTTTGCTCTGCACATGGTTTTCCTGCAGACCAACTGCAGCAACTACATGTCCATAGTCAACACCAAGCTGCCAGAGACCTACCAGACAAAGCTAGACCAGGTCATGAATAGCGTGGTGGACCAGTATGCAGTGATGGCCTGCAAGGTGAGATCTCTCTTTGTTGTTTTTTGCTCCTCCATTGCATGTATAGGGGCCCTCCCCCTGTTGTTTCGTGGATGTTGCACTGCGTGTTACGTGGGGCTCCTTCCTCTGCTTCTTTCTGAGTCAACAGCTATTGGAATATGTATTTTCAGGTGCGGCTGCTGCTGCACATGTACAACTTCCATGATGTCATGCTTGGTTCATTAGTTGTATTTTTTGCCGCAGCATGAAATCAGTGATGCCTCCTATGAAACATGTGACCTACTTGGAATACACAAAGATATGTTTAAGGAGCCTGGGCCATGGCCGCCCCTCTACTTTGCATGTCGCCCTGGATGTCTCATTCATTCAAAGCACAGTGCGTCTGTCATTACTGCAACATCATAAAACTGAAGGCACACCCAAGGAAAGAGAAGATTCTAAGAAGGACACAAGACTCTTGCTCCATCCCCTGACGCCCTTTTTTGCTTTCGTCGCCAGGGCAACCACGAGCGGGCTGTTTTAGAGTTGTCCAAAACGCTGCGGGAGCAGGTGGAGTTTGAACGGAACACTGTCTGGAAGGACATGATCGGACTGGAGAGGAGAGGGGCTACCGTAACTGTACAGGTGAGGGGTTTGGATAGAATGGAAGTAGGCCGCAATGCTTGCTGTTTTTGTTGGCCCAAACTGACAAATATGTTGTGTGGGCAGTTTCAAGGGTGTAGCATGGCGAAAAACCCCTTAGGCCACTACCATGCAGAGCAAAGTTTGGATGAGGCTGGTATGCCATCTTTAAAAGTAGAGAACATGTGCATCATTCTCAAAGGTGCTGTGACCAGTCCTAGTATGTTTGGCATTGGTTGAGGTGCTTTAACAGTTTGTCCAGATTTGAAAAAGCATGCTGAGTTGCTGCTGGATTTGATTCATTTGGTTCGAGGGATGCTTGGGGTTGGGTCTGGTGCTGTGCTTGGCTCTGCAGTAGCACCCAGGATTGCAGAATCTCTAGAGAGGGTGGCGGTGCTCATAGTTGGCTTCAAGGGGATGAATATGCGGGTCTGGCCTGGCTGCTAAAGTTCTGGGCTGTACCTGCCGCGGGCCTCAAACTATAAATAAATTAAGGAATAAAGACTGGTAGTTGTTTTTCTTTTACATCAAGAAGTAAAGCAAACTTGCAAAATAATATGCAGCATCCTCCAGAAACTGTTGCTTCTGTGCTTACTGAGTGGAGCACAAGGAATACATCTTCGTATAGCTGAGTAAAATAGCCTGTTGTTCTACTCTATGACAGGAGGGGGAGCAACCAGCAATTGACAGCTGGTTCAAGAGGCATTACAAGGCTGTGGCTTTGGCGGTGTCCTGCCTAGTGTTCGCTGTGCTGCTGGTGGTCCCCATCTTCCAAGACGAGCCAAAGCAGAATTGCATGGCTATGCTGGTGTTTGTGTCCCTCTTGTGGTGCACAGAGGTAAGGAACGCACGCTACAGCTGGAGCCAGCGCATGTCATTCCTATCACTATTAGGTTGGGTCAATGAGGGGTTGTGGTTGTGCTCGTGATGTTCCTTGGTCTCCACTGTCCTACTGGCTGCTGGGGGATTGCATGTGAAGCTTAGTATGTAGCTTATGTCCCATATGAACCGCTTTTAGTGCATGCATGGGCTGAACAGAGGTTATGGTGCTTCATAAAAGGTTGATCTCAGAGTTGTTCAAGCAGATGAAACTAATGAAGACCATAAGCTTTACGCAGCAGCATCTGATGTGGTGCCTTGAGTCTCATCTTGTCGAACCTGGGCGGGGCTTAAAATCACAAAATATGTTTTTTGACAGCAGCCTGGACTGTCTGTTTGGCCCTTTCATACAGATAGAACAACCATCGTTATGTGCTGAACTCTTTCAAAGGTCTTGTACGAATTGCAACTCAATCCTGCCTTGTGCTTTTGGCTGACGTACAGGCGCTGCCTTTGTTTGCCACCTCAATGCTGGTGCCCTTCTTGACTGTTGTGTTACGGGTTATGGTGGATCACACAGAGAAGACTCCGGTGAGGCTCTCACCACAGCAGGCAGCACCAGCGGTGTTTCACGCTATGTTCAGTCAGGTGTGTGCATACAGCAAGGGCAGGGGTTGGAAGGGAACCTGGAACATGGAAGTGAATGTACGTGAAACGTCTCAGATTGTGTTGGTGTGACATGCATGCCAGCAAGAAGCACCAGCACTATCTCTCTTACGCTTAGCTGAGAAGTGGGTGTTGTCATGGGACAAGAGGAAGATAAGGGACGGATAGGGGAAAAGAAGAGGGAGGTGGGAGAGGGAAAGGGAGGGAAACCCTTGACCAGATGCACAGAAAAGAGGGAACAGAGGAGGGGCAGTAGCACAAGTCCCCCATGTCCTGCTCGGCAGGGTAGATGCTCATTGCTGCCTGACAGCCGACACCAAGTATGCTTTGTTGACATGACGGGTTGTTGTAGCGTAGGTTTTGCCTGAATTTTTCTTTGCCTTCATGCGGGTGTCTGTATTGAGTGCTAGATGTCTGCTTTGGTGTGCTGCTTTCTGAGGCCTATCTCAGGGCAACGTCCTTAGGTGGCACTTGCTGCCCAAGGCTGAGTCTGTCCTTTGCAATGATAAGCAGGCAAGTCCAGTGTGGATAGTTGCCATGCGATCTAATGCTGACTTGTGCCTACCACCGCAGGTCATCATGTTGCTGTTAGGAGGGTTTGCCATTGCGTCAGCCCTCAGCAAGCATTTCATTGCAAAGCAGATGGCTGTTGCCATCCTCAGCCGCGTCGGCCGCAAGCCACGTTTCGTCATCCTCGCAAACATGCTGGTTGCTACCTTTGCAAGCATGTGGATATCCAATGTAGCAGCCCCAGTTTTGTGCTTCAGCTTAGTGCAGCCAATTTTGCGGACGCTGCCTCCTACGCACCCTTTGGCCAAGAGCCTGGTGATAGGGATTGCGTTGGCAAGCAACTTAGGGGGTATGACCAGTCCAATTTCCAGCCCGCAGAACATCTTTGCAATTGAGAGGATGAGCATGGATGGAGACCCTCCTGGGTGGCTGAGCTGGTTTGCAATTGCATTGCCAGTGTCACTTGTGGGAAATTTGTTATGCTGGGCACTTATATTGATGGTCTACAGACCAGGCAGCAAGATCAAAGAGGTAAGGGGTGAGGGGTGCATGCGATGGCAGGCAGTAGCATAACATCATTGCACCCCCAACACAGGGAATATCAATGTCCCAAGTTTTCCACCCAGCAAAACGGAACGCTTGTTGATGGATAGGTAACGGCCCTCTACACAAGCAGGCCAGATGGGGTGGTGCAGCATGTACTGCACATTCAAGTTGGCAGGCATCCGGCAGCCTGCAGGACTTCTGCATGTCACTGGACTCAGTCCCCATAGGTTGGAGTATATAGGGGCTGTTCTTTAGTGAGAGCGATGTCAATGTGCAGGACTTCCACATCCATCGATGCAGTGCAAGCATGGCTTGTATGTGTCCTTATGTACTCTGATGCTGTGACACATTCAATGTCTTCAAGTTACTGTATGCAATAGATGTTCTCTCAGAGCCTGCTAGAAGCTGGTTATGGTTGCTAGGGGCTTTGTCCAAATTACTCGAGCATGTTCACAGAAGAACCCACAGAAGGCTTTCTAATGGCCAGACTAATTCGTAGGCATTTGCATCGTTCTCATTCCAAGAAGTCATGCGCATGGCTTCAAGCCTTCATTATCATTACAATCATGATAGGCCATAGCAAGAAGTGCCATAGGCCCGCAACTTCAAGCCATCAATCCTCATTTAGTAGCACACACTGGTTTGAACAGCTTAACCTTACCCCGCCGTTGCCAATACAGAACACGGAGAGTTGGAGTGCCCGCAAAGTCTAATTGCTGTGCACTTGCAACTGAAGCTTTCATACTCAGCAATGACCTCCAAGGCACTCGGGTTTATGTTGTCTTAATGTCCCTTGTGACTGTTAGTGATTTCACATGGGCATGCAGCCTCAAAACAGCCAATTAGCACCAAAAGGGCGCCTAAGCTCATTGTTAATATAAAAGCATTCTGTCCGTCCCTCACATTTCCCTGCTGTGCATTTGCAGGTTAAGCCCCTGAGACCCAACGAGGACCCCTTCAGCAGCACTCAGGTCTATGTTGTCCTAGTGTCCCTTGCCACTGTAGTGCTCTGGTGCTGCAACAGCTTCATCAAGGAGTTCACGGGCGAGATGGGGGTGCTGGCAATTATACCTATGGTGGCATTCTTTGGGACGGGCGTGCTCAGCAAGGACGACTTCAACGGCTTCTTGTGGAATGTTGTGATGTTGGCCATGGGGGGACTGGCGCTGGGGGAGGCTGTGAAGAGTTCAGGGTTGCTGACGACTATTGCTGAGGTGAGGGGGGAAGGGCATGGCTGGAAAGCAGGGGAAGGGGGAAGAGTTGGTAGGTGGAGGAAGATTCTTTGGATTTTTCTTGGCAATGGGGGTGCTGGTGCTGAAACTGTGAATATTTCAGGCTGCTCGCAACTATTGCCAAGTTGAGTGTGGATGTCGGCAGAAAGCAGGGGTGAAAGGGCAGAAGGGATGCGATGAAGGAATAGCTTTTGGAAGATTTTGTGGCAATGGGCGAACTGGTGCTGGGAGAAGCCGTGACAATTTCAGGGCTGCTGGCAACCATTGCTGGGGTGAGTGGAGTAATGGGCGGAAAGCAGAGGGAGGGCCGGGGAGGGGGGGCACAGCAGGGCAGGCAGGGCAGGGTCATTCTGGCATGGAGCTTATGTGGTCTACCCCCACGCGGACGAGTGATTTCAGTGCTGGCAAAGTCCTTGGCCGGGACCTGGGGAAAGCTGTCAGAAGTTTGAAGCATGATGTGCAACAGGGATATGCCGGGATGCTGCCTTTGGGTGGATGCGTGTCGGCCGGAGAAGCGAAGAAAAAAGGGCTACTTGGCGGCTTCCTGTAGGGGAGGTGACGCATCAAGCACTGCGATGCACAAGCCATTTACTCAGCGTGTGGGCAGTCACATCTTGCGGTCTGTTCTGATAATCTTCTGCTCCTTAGTCTCTGTCCCATTGCAAGTGCAGTTGTAGCGCAGCCGTTGTCATGCAAACGCCCACCACCACGTTGCTCAGCGTGGTTGTCACATACCGCTCTTGTATCCAGGGTTTTGCTGTGTCCCGAGGCAGAGCCAAGCCTGTTGACAATCACATGATGTGTTCTCTTGGCCATCTTCTGCACTTTGTGCTTGCTGGCACGCGCAGCAGTAGTTTCTGTAAGATTGTAATACCTCGCACGCTATGATCAGAAATCACGCTATTGCCACCCTCCAAATCCTTCGCTTGTTTCCTTGCTGTACTCAGGGTATCGCCGCGATAGTGGATGGCCACACACTGTGGACTGTCCTCATCATCTTCTGCTCCTTGGTGCTTCTGTGCACGACCTTCATAAGCCACACCGTGGGTGCCATGGTCATCCTACCCATTGTTCAAACAGTAGGAGAGCAGCTGCCAGACCCACACCCCAAGCTGCTGGTCATGGGCGCTGCTCTCATGTGCTCAGGGGCCATGGGGTTGCCTGTCAGTGGCTTCCCAAATATGAATGCCGTGGCTCTGGAAGATCCCACGGGGCACAATTATGTGCACACGATGGACTTCTTGAAAGTGGGGGTGCCGGGGTCCATATTGACGTATCTGGTGATCATTTCGTTGGGGTATGGGCTTATGGTGACGGTAGGGTTCTGAGGGGCGTGATAGGGATGGTGTCGGCAGAAGGGGTATCCATGCAGGCTACGGTGGCCTTGGCTGCGGAGATAGGTGCTACCTTCCGACTTGCTTGGTGAGCCTTGGATGGGTGTAGTTGGTGGGGCAATGTATAAGAGGCTTACAAAAGGGTTCAGTTGGAACGATCCTTGGTCGATACGTATGCAGCTTTGGCAAGGAGCCCTGGCCAAGCATCTGTACATATCCACCAAGGAGCTGGATACGTACCCTGCTGTTTGCTCCTGTTTGCTTCTACTTCAGCTGCAGCTATAGGCAATGGGCATGTTGGGGTTGTGGTGTGATGCAAGGGGCATTGCCCTGCTTGAAGGGTGTTCGCAGCGCATGTGTGGCCATGCAAGACACCAACGGCAGCATTCTCAGCTTCTCCAGCAACACCTACTTCAGCTTGCCCTCTATTTTTCACATGTCACTTGCAAAGCAGTGCACATCTACTACGTTCCGCTCCATTTATTGGTGTGCCACATGCTGTTGTTCTTCACACCCTGCACGCATCTCCAAGCATGGTTGTGAGCCCCGCGTTGGCTCCAGGTTCTTTTTCTCTTTTCAAATGGGATGCCGTTACTAGTCATTGTGGCTAGAGAGTAAACTTGGTCTTGTTAGTGTGAAGGGGACCGCCTGTGGTTCGTTGGGCAGTAACTTGGGTGACAGTCACGCCTCTCAAGTACTTTATGCCGTTGGGTTGCCAATAAGTAATAGCGTTTTCAACTTTTGTTTGTTTGGTTTGTAAGCCTTTTGGGAGCAGTGTGAGGCGGTGCCCACTGCTGCAGAGTACATTGCTTAATAAATTCAAGCAAAAGTCCAAGCCCTTGGGGAGGGATCCCAATTGGGAAGGCAGATAACCTCAAAGACGAGCGAGCCAATCATTCACCAACTGGCTTTTGTGGTTGGATCGTGTGGTTGCCTCACAGAGGTTGAGCTGCTGCCCTTGCATCCGAAGAGTTTCCTGATGTGCTGGTGTATGACTATATGAGCAAGCCGATTGGCTCATGATTCTGTCAGGGTGTGCGGCCAAAAAGGCTTAGTAGTTGCCGCTGTCCCTGCTGCTGCTGCTGCTGCACTGGCGTTATCACCACTGGAGGTGCAGGGTGGGTGGGGCAGTACTTTGTGTTGCCATCACTGGAGGTGCAGGGGAGGATGGGGCAGTACTTTGTGCTTTTGGTTGAGACCTACCTGCTGCTGCATAGGCTCCTTCAGGTAGAGCCTGGCATTAGCTGCAGCTGTGTTGCTGCTTGCATTGGTGGTGCACTACCATGGCTGATGCCGTTGTTTTGGTTACCATTACATCATGGCCTCTCACTGAGGGGCTGGCCGTACGGAGCCAACCCTAGACTCCATGGGCAAGATCAATCAATTAGCAGCGCAGGTCAGTGCCACTGGCCATTAGCAGCCCGGGGCTGCTTAATTTCAAATGTACTATGCTGCAGGATGCACTGTTGTGGAGCACTAAACCCTTTGCGGTTGCCACACCTTAAATGTTTGTTATGTTATGTGTGTTATGTTATAGAGCCGGCAAGGTAGGGGCCATTTCACCTTCAATGTTTTGTTTGAACTCTGTCACTGCTGGGTGTTAGGGTTCTAAGTGAGCAGGTTCTGCCGCTCTTTGCTAATAAGGGGGTACTCAGATTGTGTGCAGATACCCGAAGGAGTTTACGAAGGGCTAGTGCCGCCCTTTCCCACTGCCCGAGACTTGGCGATTTAGCGCCGGAACCCGAGACTTTCTTTCAAACTGCTTTTGCCGCCTGCATGGTCGCGCACAGTATGTACTTGGGGTATGGAGTGGCAGAAATAATTTTTTCGCAAAACAAGCATCGCTTAGACCGCTGTTTGGTGTGCTGTTGGGGGTGGCAGACCTCGTGCTAGATGGGATGCTCCTACCGCTAGCAGCGGGGCCCAGCTTTCCAGCCCATGAGTGCGCTTCATGAGTTGCTAACGCATGGCAATGTCTAGTCTTGTATTAGCCAGCTGTAAAGATGGAGAGCGCGATTGCTGGAGACCTCTGCCGTTGGCTCCAATGGACCAGCTTTCAGTGGTCCAGGCGCGTACGGACATTGCTGGTCCGATGTGCTGACGAGCTGGTTGATGGCGGATCTGTGGCTTCTCTACCAGTGCTCTCACCTGGGCACTAATGGAGTGGTGACGACTGCGGAGCTTCCGAGGCAGCCCCCACTCCTTTGATGAGCAGAAAATGTTTGCCAGCCAGTGGTAGGTATGTCGAACTGTCACATACTCCCAAGTATGAACATTCCATTGCTGCAGTAGTAGTATCATCACGTGCGTGACCTTCGAGGCATGCCTAGTTGTTCTCGCAGTGTTTTCCCTATCGCTTCCTCATGCAGCAAGGGCCGGTTCTGGGGGATCCTGCAGAAGAGCATTATGTTCCGGAGTTGGCTACCACGTAGCTGGAAAGCTTCGTTGCATTACTTTCAGCACCTACCAGGGCTGCTATAGTCCATGGTCTTCTCGATATGGCCCTGCATAGGTGGCCCCTCAGCAAGCCGCGTGCTCTTCTTGATTAGGTGATTTGTTCTGAAGATTGCTCCTATGGCTGCTGTAGCTCGCTAACAGCCTGCCCTCGTGCGGAATATTCGCCATATGTCCCCCTGGACGCTGGTCAGAACCATCAGCCTCAGCTAAGGAGCTGCCTGATCAGCGCACTAGCAACGCTTGCGTCTTCAATGTAGTTGGCAAGTTATCCCGTCCCTGGCAAGAAGCAGTGCTGGTGCTAGCGGCCAATTGCAACAGTAAGCAGCAGCAAGCAGTGCTGGTGGTAGCAAGCAGCTAGCAGCAATGCAAGTGGACTTTCTTCAACATGCGGTGAACATCAGCGGCAGCAATTGATGACAGCAAGTATTGAAGCAGCAAATCCACAAATGTGACAGTATGCGATAGCAGCTGTCGGAATAGCTATGGCAAGCAGCCAAACAGCACTCACCCCATCCATCTACCCCGCCTCAATTTCATGTTTGTTTACCTACGAGTGGCCGACCCCAATGTGCAGCTTGCGAACAGTCACTGAGTTGCTACAGGAACGAGTCTGCAATGGTGGCTCCAATTGGAGCCTTGCACTTATGCTTCGGCCAGAGAAAGAGCTGTTCCCTGTGTTGTCAGCATCCAGCTGTATCTGATGCTTGTGGCCTTGGACTGTAAGGTGAGTGAGTTCAGAGCTAGAGCGGTATTGGGCACCATTGTTGAGGATGAAGAGGGCAAGACTGGGGATGGAATTTCTCATTTAGCTGAGGTGCAGATGCACTCACTTTTGCATGGTGAGGGTATGATATTCTCAGTCTTGGTTGTGCCCTTTTGAGATGCGTGCAGCCATGGAACCACGCCTATCATCACAATTGGTGCTAGCAGGGAAGAGCAGTCATGGCAATGGTTTATGTTTACAGCTATTCACCGCTTTGCCTTTAAAAAATGATGCATGGGCTCCCAAACTCATGGCTTGAATTTGTACATAGCCAGAACCATGCCTACTGCCGAAGTCCACATGGAACTGCATTGTCACTCTCACGGCTTATTCTCCCTGGATGGTGACTGTTTTTGCAATCATGTTGACGGCAAGCATGGCTGGAGGCATCTATCGCCAGCCCGTGTCATATGCATTGAAGCCGTGTTATTCCCTGGATCTCCGGTAACCTATGTCATCGATGTGCTGCAACCTGTGCTGCTGAATGTGCTGCAGGCTGTGTTACTGAATGTGCGGCAACCTATTCACCTGTGTTGTGCTGCACTCTGTGCTATTGTATGTGCTGCAGCCTAGACTATAGAGTGTCTCACAACTTGTTTTTTGCTGTGCACGCAGTTGTTGCTTTCACCATATCAGGGGGTTACCGCCCTAGAGTGCTGTCCGTGCCTCCGGTCAACTTGAGGTGTGCTCTGACTGCCAGCACTGTTGTCCGGGCCATTACCTGGAACTGTGGCATTGATTGCCTCCGAGCATTTGTTTGATTACCCAGCAGACGCAGCTCCAGGTAATTGCAGCCGCCCTTGCCCCCTGCAGTCGCCCAATCAGCTTGGCGTAGCTGTCCTTTCTTCTTCAGCTGCAGATATCTCATACCTCATTGATCTGAAGTGTTATGTGCTTGTACATCCCTTGCGGTGTTTTGTCCTGTGATGATGAAGTTTGTGTGCGTTTCCCTGAGCAAGGCATTGAATTGCTCGGCAAGCCAAACTGGGCTGGCCTGACATTTATTAAATTGTAACCTGTGATTTGGTGCTTCCAAAAAGCTTGAGGTGCGGGACACATGGCCCTTTTGCTATGGCCTGTCATGAATTGCAATGACTCGGTGGCCGGCAGTGGCCCTTTGTCCAGGGTTCGCTCACCTACTCTGCTTGCACATAAGCAGGTACCGTAACTAAGGACGGTTTGTTACGTTAGAGCTGATCATGCACGTGCTGCAGTGGGTGTGGTTGTGTCCAATGGGGCTGAGATGGATGGGTTTGATTGTTACCTGAATACTCCCATTGGTTGATTGAAGTCCCCTACCTATTTGTTGGTGGTGATTGATTCGTGGTCTGGAATCGATTGAATTTGGAACCATCCGATGTTTTGGTGTGTTTGGTCGTTTCGACCTAGGAGCCCTTATGCGGTTGCCACACGATATTTTGTTTGTTTGTTAATCTACCGGGTGTGCATTGAGTCAAGACATGCCACAACCTAGGCGTCCCTAGAGTGCACACCTCGTGCCGTGAGGACCTATGTGAATTCGAAAGCATTCATGCATACCTCCTTCGGGCCGTGCGCTGTGCGCACCATTACCAAGTATCACTCGGAGATTGGGTACCGGGTAATCAAAGCAGATTGGATCAATGTCTGTCACTGTATTACGTAATCGGAAATGATCGCTCTTGATCATCCAAGTCCAGGTGTCAACCGTGTCACCCGTGACACTCTTCTGAGATGACCTTCTATGATGATCGTTTATCGATCCAAGTTACCAGTCGTAACCATCACCCTCCGGCCAGTTGAGTGGTGCGGGTTGAAACTGGACGAAGGGAAGCTGAAGAAGGGCCCAAGGCCTGTGTGCCCGCCCATTAGGCTGAACTGTGTCCATGTCCATGGGATATTGGGGAGGAAGTTTGCTACACGGCAATTCGAACTCAGGGGAGAATAAGATAAGCTTACATCAGCGCCAAGACACCAACGAAAATCGCTGGAAATAGTACGCAGCGGGGGATATGGCACAAGGATCAGACACGAAAAAGGTGGCTTGGACAAAGGAGGTGAGAACGGAAGCCCATGCAGTGTTTGAAGGCGCAGGCATCCCAGGGTGCTGACCTTTCATTCGCAGGAGGACCGCCTCCTGGAAAAGCTTGTCGCAAGATACGGCGTAAGGTCATGGATTCAGGTGTCCGAAGGGGTACCAAGCCGGTCTGCAAAGTCGTGTCGCTTGCGGTGAGCCGCCATAGCACAGGATAGCATAGCTGGCACCTCCCTTCCGGGATAGCGAGCAGCCACTGCCGTGCTTTCGTACATGACCCTAGGATGTCCATGCATCTACTCTGTTTAGGTTTGCCAGGCACGCACAATTGCAACTTCGCTTCTGGACCGCTAAAGGCATCTATCATGTTATGGTACGACCCTAGTACGTGCTTTTCGGCAGCATATACTCAGAAGCATGCAGGTTTCTAGAAGGGAGCATAAGTTAAATCATTAGGAGCCAACTGAATCGGCACTCTGTGCTTTGGAAGCAGGTGGTGCAACCAGCTAGCCCCCAGTGTAAAGAAGGTGCCATTCAGCGAATGGGAGCAAGCTGTGATCATCAAGGTGGGTAAATCTTGCGCTTAACGAGGGCATGTTGAAAGTGATCGCAGATTCCTGCAAGCTGTACGGGCTGCAAATAAAGGCGCGACCTTAACCACCGATGCTTGTCTGCAGGCCCAGGAGGAGCAGCCGAACAAGTGGGCAGGTAAGTCTGCTGGGCACCTTTTTGTTACAATGGAGATTAGCACAAGCGCATTATGTTCATACGGTATGCTGTGCTCCTACTGCCCTCATGACGGATAGCTGTCTGGGAGCTTCTTCAAGCACGATGCCACGTATTTGTTCACAGCCAGAAGTATTACCGTCTCGACTAACGCAGCAAGCATCATGACGATACCTTCCCCCCTCCCTCCCAGCCATGCTCTTCGCCGTGTGCTCGTCACTTGACCTCGTGGATGAGCCTGCCTGCACCCTCCAACCAGCATCCTAGCATCGCTCTGAACCCTGATCGTAAATGTACTGAACCTCACTCCACCTCCCACCCTTGCCCTGCCTTCAGCGCATGCAAAACTCCTTCCAGGCCGCACGGACAATGCCATCAAGAACCACTGGAACTCAACCCTTCATAGGAAGATGACCACTCCCGAGGAGAACTTCTTCAACAGGTTCTTGCACGAGGGTGTGACCCTTGAGTGGCTCCTCGCACACAGGGAGTTAGACAGTTCCAGCAGCACCACCATCAGCAGCAATGGCAGCGCCTGCACAGGCAGCCAGGTCCAGGTGAGGCGTCTGCAGCAGCACAAATATCCATGCCGAGGACATGGACCAGCATCTGCTCTTGATGCATAAACTGCTGACTCTTCAGCATATCTTCAATATGTGAAGCAGAAGCAGCATGTCAGAAGTGCCTTGCTTTCGACTATTCTGTGACAAACATGGAGCGGCTTGTTGCAGCATTATACTAATGTCCCACACTGCAGATGCCATTTTTTTCAAAAAGTACCGTCCACCAATTCTGTCACTCCTTGTGTTGCTTGCCCAGGCTCTTCCTCTGCCCAATATCCAAAAGAAGATGCGCACCAAGCGGCGCAGGTCCATTTCAATCTCCATCCCACATGTGACAGCCCTCATCAGCCAGCCCTTACCCAAGATCCCAAGGCTCTCAAACAGCAGCAGTAGCAGCAGCATTGACAAAATGCTTCTGCCCAGGTGTGCTAGCTCAGCTACTCCTGCTCGTCTTGCTGCTGCCCTTCCTGTGGTCAAACTCGAGGACGGTGGTGTTACTGCGATTAGGGTTCCTTACAAGGGCCAGGAGCAAAAGCAGCGATTAAAGAAGAAACAGCAACAGCAGCCCCGTAGGAGTCCCTCGCCTGTGAGCGGCCCCTCTTGCGCCCCTTGCAGGGCAGCCTCACCATCAGCAGCAGCAGTTGTCATGCCTGCGATGCGCACCTGCTCCTCTTCCTCTCGCCTACAGAAGCTTGTCGCTGGCGCAGCACTGCCAAAGGGAGCAGCACCAGTAGCAGCAGCAGGGGTGATCCCAGCAAGGGATGTCCTTCCTGCACAGCAGGTTGGCAAGAGCACAGAGCCAGCTTTAATCTATGACCAGTTGGGCCTCGACAGCAAGGGCTGCTGGAATGCAGGGATGCAGTACCCAGCAGGGGTGCAGATGCTCCCAGAGCCCAAGCAGGAGCATGACAAATACGTTCAGCAACAGCAGTACAAGCAGCATGAGCAGTGTTTTCAGCAGCAGCACCACGAGGAATACCTTCAACAGCTGCAGCAGGAGTGGGGACATCTCAATGTAATCTCAACGAATGGGGTTGCACAGGTGGCGGCCCTGCAGGGGCCTCCTGCTCCCATTCCTACAGCAGGGGCAGGCCTTGGGGTGTCCGAGGATGTAGCAGACATCAAGGATCTGCTCCAGAATTGGAGGAGGGAGCCAAGATTCGAGAGGGGGTTACCAGCATCAGCCTTCGGTGGGGAGGTGTGCACCGGGTCCTGTTGCTATGGGCATGTAGGGGTCGGGGGCATTGGCGGTCTTCCTACTGCTACTCCTCCTGGTCTTCCTGCTGCTGGGATCAGTGGCTTTAGCTGCTTTGCTAGCCAGCCTGCACCATGGGCTGGTGCACCTGAGGTGGCGATGGCTTCAGCAGCTGCCAAAGGCTTTGGTGCAGCTGCAGCATTGAGCATGGCACCAACGGCAGGACCAGCAACAGCTGCGCAGCTTCCATATGGTGCTAGTAGCTACATGCCGCTGAACTGCCACTCTGTACAGCAGCAGTGGCAGCAGCAGGCTCCGTCTCACGCACCAGTATCCCATCTTACTTCAGCTGCATCTCTCCATTGCCCATCAGGCCCGTACACTCCGTATGCGCCTTGGCCCGCCACCAGCGACCGTCTAGCTGCCAGCGGTAAGCCCCCGAAAGTCAATGGCCGCATTTTGAGCCCTGCTGCAGTTGACATGCTTACAGCTGCTCGGGAGTTGCCTCCTGCTGCTGGTGGGGCAGCTGCTAGCACCCCTATGGGGATGCAGGTGACAGGGCTCCTGGAGCTGGCTTCTTATGGGCATGGACAGCAGCATTGCGAGGGGGCTTGCGGGTGTCTTCAGGTTGAGCAGATGTGCCCAGGCTGTCCGGCTCTGGCAGCTGGCCCATACGAAATCGGCCTGACTCCGGCTAGTAGCGCCAGCAGCGGGTGTTGGGAGGATATGTCCGTTGATATCTCGCATGGGGGTGCTATGGGGTCGCAGTGTGTACCACCAGCAGCAGGGGTGCCTGGCGGTTTCGGGCTTAACCGAGCAGCTCCTGTGTTCAAACGTGATCCGTCCGACATATGTCACTTGGCGCAGGCGACCGTCGGCGGGTACGCTTCCCCATGTTTCAGCCAGAATGCTGAGCACAGTGCCGGTGCTATTGCTGCAGGTATAGAGCCTGGGAGGTTCATAGGTGGGGAGACAGGGGCTATGGAGTGGGTTGATCATTGCAATGCGGAGCCGGGGGATGATAGGGCGGGTGCAGGCAATGCTGATCTTAGCCAGGAGCTTAAGCAGTTTTTCATGCCTGCTGGGGTGATGGACGCTGAGGAGGGGAGCAATGGTGAGTGGGATGTAGCTTTTGATGATGGGTTGTTCCTGCCAGAGGAGCTTGGCTCAGCTTCTGGGGTTACTGATGGAGCTCTGTTTGAATTCTGAAGCAGTCAAACGGCAAGGATGAGAGGGCACTTGGCCAAAGGAGGCTGGTGTATCCACTCATCGAGCAGGCTCTGCTCAGGTTTGGCTGTTTGAAAAAGCTCTGACGTTGTGGTTTGAAATGGGATGGTGGTTTTGGTTTTCTACTGGGGACCTTCATGTCTAAGGTTGGTCTGCCAAAGGCATGGGAATTCTATGCGAGTTGGGAAGGCAATCATGCCGATGGTGTTGTGTGCTGGCTCATAAGATTGAAGGGCTTGCACACGTAGCTTCAAGTCTCAGTAGATGGTGATTTTTCTGCCCATTTACCCGTGCCGGGGCACAAAAAGAAGGAAGGGGTGGGTGGCACAACATGGTTAGAACAAACATCTGACATTGGGATGTCCTGAGACATTGGGATGTCCTGACACAAGTTGCTGTACTTATGCAAGGGGGTGCTGCTTCTTTGAGGGTATTCCTTTTGCAGGGTTCCTGGCCTGTCTGCTCCTACAAGAGCAAAGAATGATAAATCACTCACAACCCGTTTGTATTGTCTGTGGAATTGCAAGTCATTACATGCAGCATACGCACATGTCCTGGTCTTCGTTGATGCACACTGCATGGAGTCGTGCAAGCAGGCGGACATGCCTGCGGTGTTTCTGGCCACCATGCGGGATGCATGTGCAGGGCGTATTCATCGCAGCAGCAGTCTGTGCTGCGGCTGTTGTGTTTCCTCGGTTTCTTGTTTGACGCATGCTGTCCACCCAGAGGTGGTGCACCCAATGTTTACTGGTTGCATTATGTGCATGATTGAGCTCCATGCGATGTTAGCATATGTTGGTTCAGAGGATGGACAAGACTGGGACAAATTGGCCAACAGCAACGGACTGTGCACAGTGTTTTGGTTGGACGTTTTGGTCCCTGGCAGTACAATGTCGCATCAGCAGCATGTTGGTTCCAGGCCTTGACCAACCTCTGTTAACAAATGAGTTTTATGAGAACAATGGGATGGGGCTTAGCTTGCATTCAGGCTGGTTGGGGATGAAAACATGCAACGTGCATGTCTGCCACTTGGCGGTTTACCTGACTTTGTGGAAGTGCTGTGCGAGGGGAAGTTCATCGAAGAGATGTATACCATACCAGCTAACTGTAAAGGGCACAGTGCACATGTTGGAAGAGCATGAGACTGCATACATGCTTTGTTTTATGCGTTCCATTACTCCTTTGGGCTCAAAAACAGCCGGTAATGGGTTCTGATCGTCGTGGATGGTGATGTATTTGTTGCTTCTTTTAGGGTTCGGGATCATTCCGATAGGCCCTGAGGCCTCCAGAACAAATGCAGGATTGAAGGCAAGGGGAATAAGACGCACCAGTTTCTTTATTCCCCTTGCTGCAGAGCTAGCTTTCTTATCAAGAGGCCTTTCTACCATTTCTTCAAGCTGCATAGAACATTTGTCTGCAGGGTCGAAAGGCGACGATATGACGCTGAGCTTCAGGTGGCTTGTGGAAGCTCTTTCAGACTTTGGGGGATGATGGTTGCCCTTAAGTGATGAGAACTGTAGCCAGTGTGAGAGTGGCTCTTTCTTTGTATGCTGACTTTGACACAAGGCAGCACCGAGTGGCTTGCTGAAGTGCAGCTTGATCCATACCAGGCAAGGGACTTGTGCTATCCTACTTAGGACCTTATTGCGGGGTGAAAGTGATTGCCGTGTAAGTGGCTGGGCATACTATGCAGGCGTTGCGTTCCATGTTGGTTAGAGCTCTTGCCAATGCAAACGGGATGTTCTGAAGCACGTTGGTGCTTGCATTCCTTTTCATCTTTTGGTTCTCTGAAGATGGTTTTTTTGGTTGGCTGTTTGTGCAAGGGTGCTCCTGGTGGAAGTACTGCAGTCAACACACAGAAGCTGGAACTGTGTTGCAATGCAAGGTGGAGATGGTGGACATTTGAGGTACATTGCACTGTCTACAGTTGGGGTCTCGGCTATCACTGCCAGAGGGTTGGCATGCAGGTGGTTAATCACAAGTTGATGAACTGAATTGTCTGCCCAGCACAGCAGAAGCAGTGAGCTGCTTCAAGCCCGTTTTATGTCATTGCACTTGCAACTTCCCCAGGGATGTCACATTCCGGGAGGTCTTTTCTGTATCCAGGGGAAATGTATGTGGGCTCATACTGTGAGAGTTGTTGGTATCAGTTGGGGTTGCATTCGTCATGTTTTCAGGGATGTGTTACTGAGCCCTGCATGCAGGTAAACGTACGAGCCATCAGCATTGATTAGAGTCCTTTTCCAGGGCTGAAATATCTTACGACTGAGCTCAGAAGGCCTGCTACGGTCCACTAAGGGCGTGAGATTGTTACGGTGGAGCTCCCTCGTGAGCAAACTTGAAGAGGAGGGGTTTAATTAGTGGGTTGCCGCAGGTCAGTACCTGCAGTAAGCAGAGGACATGTTTTAAAGTGTGTAGCGTATATGTTTGGACGTTGCGTCTGCATGGTGCAGTTGAGGGGTAGCTGTATGTTAGCCGGCAGCCCATTGCCCTCTTGGTGGCATGAGGGCATCGCATTTGATGTTGTGACGCTCAGCTGTGTGCAGCACGTCTCGTTCTGGGACATGCTTCATGTTGTATGCTCTTGTCGATGCCAATGGTGCAGCAATTTATTGCAGTATGTGGTGCAGTTTGTTGTTGAAGAGAAAAGTTGCAGCTGTATTTATGTAGCACTGGGCACCATTCCTTATAAATGCAGGAGCTCTGCAGATGTGCAGGCAGCGGCATCCATAGTATTGTAGTGAGATTTGCCATGTCTTGATGCAGGTTGCAAGTGCTTCTTTATCTTTGATGCCTCTGGGAGGCTACGGTGGGGTGCTTTGCAAGAGGGGTCACACCTGCACCCCTGATGTGGGAGAGCTGTGAGCGGTGCAATTTGTGGAGTGCAGCTCTCTTCGGCTGGAAGGGTTGTCAGTGAGCATTGATGCATTGGTGGGTGCGTCCAGGCTTACCACTGGTGGACTTGCTGCTCTCTGTCAAGCAGGAAGTGTTTCAGCAAGGGGAGCAATTTGCAATCTGGCTCACTGTAGAGTTTATTGTTTCAGCACAAAGTGGGCTAAACTTCGGAGGAGAGCAGCCCATTGTTTGATGCTGCTCAAAAGATGAGTAATATTATAGGAATGCATGCCTTCGTGCTAGGGGTTATCCTTGTTGGTGCCCTGGTATGTTATACTACAAATGCCCCTTGTATTTGCTGCTTTAATTGAGTCAAAGGACAGTTGCTGCCCCTTGGCCAAGCTGGGGGAATTCTGAACCTGTTGATCCACGTGGTTCAGTGTTTGGTGCTGGTCTTGGCGGTGGTTTGGAGTTAGAGGATTTTGGCTGAGAACTGGTGAGAAGTTCACAGGCGCCCAAGCATACACTATGTACCTGGGGCCAGCAGGTAGGCAGCAATGGAGTATAATGGCAGTTTGTTTAGTAGTAAATAAAAGGAATCTCTTTATTTAGTATGCTGTTGAGTAAAGGCATTGTTGTTGCTGTTTGTGATGATGGTGCTAGTGAAACAAGTTGGGCCCTTGGTGGTCGGTCAAATGAGCATGTCGCTGCCGCTGCAGAATGTGACAAAAGCCAAAGGTATGTTCCTGGGCATGTGGTATACATTGGTTCATTTCCTTCTGGTATTTGTAAGCTTCAGGCATATGGGGTACGAACTGATACAAGGTCCACCCGCCATAATGCATTACTGAACACAAGGAGCATCCGCGGTGGAGGTCTTGGGTCGGGTCATACTCATGTCCATTGTGCACATTGCCGACACGTCGACTCCACTATGGAGTGTTAAGCTGGCTGCTGTTTGTGTTTTTACTATACTATTTGGGGTTATTGCATGTTATTGCATGTACATATGGGAAACAGGAAAGCCTCCACATGTGGGTGCCCTCCCCACTGGGAAAATCGTGTTGCCTGCTGCACAGGCTTGCTTCCCACAGGTCTACCATGCATATCCCTTTTGGGTGTACCTGCTGTACAGAGAGGGAGAGGACTATGCAGAGATATGGGAGAAACCCTTCCTGCTGCCTAAAGGGAGTACCATTCAATGTACCTGCGGGTGCCCTGCTGCACCTCGCTGTTTCTTTGACCTGCTTGAGGTGCGGGGCCTATGGCACTTTTTGCTATTGCGTATTATGAATTGTGAGTACCTACTATAGCTTGGCAAGCTCGAGCCCATGGCATGGGTAGCCTGCCGCAGGCGGGGTGCAGGTCACCATGGGAGTGTCATGATCAAGTAGGCTGCATGGAAGTAGCTACTGCAGGGTTGTTTCAGGGACGAAAGGGTTCTTCGTGAATGAGAGTGGTCATTGCGTCATGGCTGGCCGTGAAGTATGCTTCAAGGCTGTTGGTTTCGAGTGCTGTATACAGGCTGCCTTCGTTGGATGTTGTGGAGGTGTTCAGGGGCTTTCAATACGTCATTTGGAATGAGCTTACATTGAGCAGGGGTGTTAATTGAACATACTGACAAACTGATGGAGTCAACGGGGGCTGCATGGCTGCAGAGCTATGGGGTGATATACCTCTTATTTTTAATTCTTTCTGCAGGTTGGTTAGCTGTGCATGTGCTGGCCCTCAACCCAGCCCGGGATGAGGTTGTTAGGTCTTACTGTATGGTCAAGAAGGAACATGCAATCATCCTTATGGCCGTGGACATGCACAGTATGACTTATGCCGGGGCGGCATTGATGGATGGTGGGTGCTGTTTTATGGTGGGTTTGTCTCTTAGTGTGGTTCTTCAAACATCAGACAGTACAGGTAGCATGCTTTAGTATGTCGCCGTCTGCGTGTTGGTATTGCCACCAGTCTGGTAGTAGTGATGTGGTTGACTTGCCAGACGTCTTGCTTCCTGAAGGGCAGTGTTTGGATATGTTTGACTCGGAGTCCGATCATTCTGGTGATTTGTCAGATGATGAAGTTGTTGAAGTTCCCTAGATGGATCCATGGTTGGGTACCCCTCTCAGTTGCTGGTCTGGAATCCATTGTGTTTGAATCCATCCAATGGTGTGTTTGATTTTAAAGTCCGATTGCACTGGTTGCAGTCGCGTCATTGGACTGCTTGGGCTGCGGCCTGACGGGCCGTATTACCGCCTTGCTGGATTAGTGTGCTGTTTCATGGTCGCGCTGCGTGGCATTGCGCAGGATGGGTCAGGAACTTGTGTGAGTGGTATCCCCGGAGCCATTCTGAAAGGGTTTGGATACCTCTTAAAGGACTGTTGGATGGAGTCTGGGCCATTGGGGCCTTCCTGTGTTGCGCTCTTGGCAATTGCTTCACCTCGGCCGCGGCCGGCAGTACAACAAGCAGTACGCCGACCGGGGCCGCTTGCTAGTGCCTTGATGAGGCAAGGCAACGGCATACCTTGGAAAGTGAGAACATTGGGAGCATAGAGTGCATTGTTTGGAGGTTGGGGCAACAGTCTTTGCATGTTCTAGCTTGTGTGACTCAAGTTGGACCAGAGTACGAGCTGGCCTTTAGGTGTTCGTCCTGGGCCAGTGGCCTTGTACTACGACCTGGGCGAGCTCCTTAGGTCTCGTATCAGTATAATGGGGTCATGGAGTTATGCATTCACCCTTTGGAGGATTCCATGTGCACTTGTAGTGATGACAATGTTTGGAATCAGTTCTGGGAAGTGGTTACTTGGGCAGTTATCATATTTGATTAGGGTTATCTGATAGAGGGCTGTCATAAGGCTCATGGTGAGGCTGATTGCTCGTCAGTTGGCCATTTTGGGGAAATGGACAGGCCTGGACGAACTGGACGGAAGTACGAACCGTGAGTGGCCTCTGGAGCTGCTGTGTGGGGTATTTGAGGTATGTTTCCAGCCTGAACATGTGTCGTTCTTAGGCTGGGACGGGCTATGGACAGCTTTGCTGTTCTGTGCAGCAGTGATCAGTGCAGTTTGCAGCGCTTTGCAGTTGGTCGTAGCAGTTGTTCTGCTCTAGTGTGGTCACCAGACCAGCGTTGGGCTTGCTTCAGCGTCTGGTAGCTTGGTGGTGAGCAGGACAGCTTGATAACAGCTTCCTAACTGTAATTGTGTGGGGTTCGTACAGCTATAGAAGCTTTGCAGTCATTTCAGTGGAGTGCTTGTCACTCGTTGCACGGTGACGTTGCAGCTGCAAAGTGCATGAGAGCCATAAAGGCCTGCAGACCCTATCAGACTTGGTCTCTGTTATGTAAATAATAGCTTGGCAGTTTAGGCTTGGCTTTTGCCTGCTGTACGACGACTGACGAGAGGGTGCTGTTCACAGGCCGTGACATCGTGTGTTGGTTCTTCGGGACCGCGTCGCTGCTGGCTTCACTTCTCTCCGAAAGCGTCGTACAGCAGGTAAATCCTTTAGGTAGCTCTACTGTTAACTGTTGGCATTCAGTCTTGATCCTATATTCAGAGAATCGACGATAGCGACCAGCGCTGCCAACTGGCCTTGCCGACGATACAGCCATTTGCTTTGCAGTGAGTAGGAATGCTCTACACCCGTGTCTGCTTGATGCCATAAGCTCTTGCCGTTCACAGTCAGCCATACAGAACCTGACCGGCTGCAATATGGGTCGGCGTGATGTTAGCTTCAGTCGCTAGGTCAGAGCAGATTGTAGCAGCTTCATGCTAGTTCATGTTGCGTCTCTTGTATTGGCTGCTAAAGCAGTAATGTAGCTACTGCAGCTTCCTGCTAGTACAAGAGTCAGCCAAAAGTTCACCGTAGTTCTTGTTGGTGTCACCAGCCCACAACAGGCTAGCATTGTGTACTGAGTAGGATGCATACTGTCTAGTCTGATAGCTGCAGTGACTGGTCAAATGCTAGTCAAACAAGGGGAATGCTGTGAGGATCCATCTGCATTCTGCATACTTTATCAGGGAAATCATGCCACCTATCCATTTCCAGCATGTTTGTATCACATTACCAAGCTTCACATTACAGCCTGCAAGCTTCTAGTTGTTGCTCAGGGCTTTGCATCAGGAGCAAGGGCTGCAGTGTGGCATTATGGGGCTGACGAGCCGTGGTAAGCACCCGGCACTGCATAGCTTTGCATCCATGTGCTGAAGCACCAGCAGTGGCAACTAGGGTTTTACATTACAAGGCCAGGTGACTCCAGCAATTATATTAGGTGCTAGAGCAGCTGGTATGCATCATAGTGAACTGACATGTGAATGAATATGCATGTATGTCTTAGAGCACTCTCTACGCAGGAGCAGTCATTGCGCCTGTCAGGCCAAAGACATTGCCTGCGTGCATCTACACTGCCTCCCGATCTAACGGGCCACTGATGCAAAACGACATTATTTTCTTACGTGGTTACTACTCCTGTTGGTTGATTGTTGGTGTGGACTCCACTGTTTTTAGTGAATTCATCCGACGGTGTGTTTGGTCGTTTCGACCTAGCTGCCTTGGTGCAGCCACACCTATAATTTATGTTTGTTTGTAACAGACCAGCTAAGACTTTAAATTCTGGATTAACATGCTGTGCTGACAGTACTGTGACAGAGCTTGTGGAGCTTCAGTTGCTTGAGCGGTCAGCTCCCTCCTCACTTCGTCTGCCTATTTGTTCGTGTACTACAGATTACATGTTGGCCCCACACAGGGGTACTAGGCCCTAAGTACCGCCTAGGCTTGCTGCCAGAGTGTGGCTGGTCAAATGCTTCAGCTTACCGGCTCGAGTCGCGCACTTGGAAGATAAAACTTTTGCTAGGGGGGTTGCAAAGAGGATTGCCTCTCCTGAAAACTGAAGGTGGCTGGCTAAGAGTTGGTAGAATCACTGGCACCTGGCTGGTTAAGAGTTGGTAGAACCTTTATGAGACCAAAACTGCAATAAACATGGTTGGATTTATCTAGCAAGGTGAATGAAGATATGGTACCGAAAAGTAAGCTAAGGTGAAGTGCCGCTGATCACATGAGAGAGTGTCGAGGTGAATGCATCCTATCGACAGTGAGACCCTTGTCACCTTGTATGATCTCTACATGCAGATTTCGGCTGAAGATTTATCAAACATTAAGGTGTATGTGACAACCACGCGCACTAAGGCTCGGTTGCTAGATCAAACCGACCAACCACACCCGTCACGCAGTGAGTGAAGCGAACGAACAGACGCACCCAGCGAGCACTGCACTCTTGAACCGGCGCAGCTGCTAACATACTGAGACTAGGCATGTCTATTCTAACTATGTTACTTAGACTAAGGCAGTGTATGCCCTGCGTACCCGCTAGCACACCTGCTGTGCCAGGCGCATCCATGGAGGTCAGCAGGCCGCATGCCTGTGAGCCCAGTAGTTAACACTCAACCAAATCCATAAGATGTTTGTTTACACAGTATCCCCAAGCTCACTGGCAGCCCTCATGCTCCAACGTAAGTCCTGAACTCATGTCTGACATAGTCGTTGTTACTGCAGGTATCATTCCTTCTCTGCGCAGTTCTCTCTCACTCATACTGCTTGCTGACCTGTATGAGCCTTCCACTCCAGAGCTACATTGTCTTCAACAAGGAGGCCCCTGTGTGTAGGGTACCAAGGGCCTTATGTACCCTACAGTTGCAGACAAACATCGCATGCTTGAAAATGTCTAAAACATACAGGTTGAATGAACAGATGAGGCTCGGAGTATACCAGAAGGTATATGCTGCAGTTCACATCATGAACGCATCTCACAGGGACCTATCCCAGACTGCTCAGAATGTTAAGGCCCTTGAGCAATGCCAATATGCATAGGAGGAGTCAGGCCTCAAGAAGGGTTGCAACACTGCTGGCAACAACAGCAGCACTTTTAAACAGGAGGCTGCCATATCAGTGATATGTTCACAGTATGCAAAACTCAAAACCAATGGAGTGTTGTTGGTTCTGTTTACAATTCTAAAAAAGCCCCTGCCAGTGTTTCCTGGGACGCTTGGTCCGCATTACATCGCACCTCATGTCGATCTCTTCAAGGCTTGCACTGATGTCATGCTGTAATTGATCACCATGTTCAAGTCAACTTCATAAGCCACGTATTCATACCCCTGAGCTGCTAACTTCTGTGCACGCTCCTGCCCCAGGCAGAATACACCCGGCTTGACCCCGTATTTCTTGCAAGCCTGCACGCAAGGAACTTAGGATTAAAAACAGCTGATATAAAGCAGTGTTGCTGGCCACAACACAGCATGTTCTAGATGACGCCACCACATCAGCATGCACCCTCTTCACTGAATGGGTCTTAAGCATATGAGGTGTGTGCCCTCTAGTCTCTTTGCAGTCGGCAGGACATATGCAGCAGCAAACTGGCAAAGCAGGCAGAACCTGACGCTGGCTGATCTCAACCATCCCTATCATGAGACTAAGTGACTTTGCAGCTTCCATGGGAGAGAGAGATAGGCACGGAGACTGTGTATTGTTCTCCAGCGTGAGATTGTGGGAAGGGATCCGTGGTGTAAAGAGTACACGGAGCCCTTACCTTTTCCCCTACCATGGCTGTGCTATAGCTCCCAGCAGCAGCTTGCAGATCACAGGAGTAACACAGAAACTTCCAATTGTGACTGGCCTCTTGTAGACCACAGAAACAAACATGCACTCTGCTCCTCCAGCCACCCGTGTGGATGCTGTGGTTCCAGGGGTCAGCATGGTGGTAAGCCATCAACATCACAGGTGCCAGTGGAAGGCCGGCACCCTCGCTATAACAACTCCAACATGCCCCAGATAGATTAGCCCGATCAGGAGCATGCAGAATGCTTGCACCCTAAACCCAAAGTAAACCCCAGAGACGTAAGCTACCCTCAGCGCACCTCCAGCACAGTGTCGTACACCTTATCCATGGCTGGGCTGGCTAGTGTTGCAGCAAGGTCATAACTGTTCTCCACATGGAGCCCATAGCTGAAGCTCATGTCTGCTGGACCTGCAGATAGGTAACCATGTGAGATACATCACTGCACAGCCTTCGGACCATGCAGCACCCGCCACACGACTCCAACTAGTTTGGTAGTGTGTGCAGATAGGTAACTATATGAGTGAGCAACTGAGTGAGAGGGGCATCACAAGGCTCGGCTGGCAGCATGCTAATCAGTCCAACCCAATTAGCAGATGGGCAGCCAGGCTGTTTCTGGAAAAAGCATGGATAGACAGGGTTCTAAACGGATAGACCTCGCTGTTCTTTGTGACAGCTTGAGGTACGGGGCCTATGGCACTTATTGCTATGCCACATCATGAAATGTAATAATAATAGACAGGGTGCCCTATTTGCAGAACCTGCTTGCAAGGGGCAGAACCAGACAGGCTCAACTGCAATGTATGCGGGTCAGCAGCACCAGACGTGTCAACAAGGCACCCATAACTGCATTTCATGATACTGGTATACCATAGCAAAAGTGCCATAGGCGCCGCATCGCATGCTGTCATATGAAGCGACCTGGCACCTGCTGACAAAGAATCCAGCGCATGAGAGGGAATCGTAAGAGACTAGAGAGATCCACGAGGGAATGGGAACCGTTCTCAAGGCATTGCTTTACTCAACCCCTTCAACATCTGACCAAAACACATGCAGTACTTTAAGTACTTTAACACAAGTGACAGCCTCATCACAGGAACCTGGGCATCTCAATCCATCCCGTGAACCCATCCTGTGCATTCACTCAAAGGACCAGGCTGATTGACAAATTGCTTATGGCTTGTGTATGCACAAGTCGACTTGGCTGGTGTCAGTGTCTGCCAACTGAACGGTGTGCAACCGTCATATCATTAGGCACAGGCAAAGCTTTGTTCCGTGACCCCTTATCAAAATCTCTGAACCAGAGCCAGGAGACCCTTACCTAGGAATGCACAGTGTATGCCAGGCACTGAAAGGATGTCATCAATTGACTCAAAGCACTCCTTGCTTTCTACCTACAGTAGGACAATGATCAAAAGTGGGTAGATGCTTTCAGTCTGAAAGCAGGTCAGGCATAATTGTGACTAATCAAGCTGCATTATCATTTCATTTCACCGGTATGCCATAGCAATTGCCATACGCCCTGCAGGTCAATCTGTTACACAACCACCGAGGTGGGACTGTATACAAGTTGTCTTTGGCATGCAACCAGAGATGATGAAGACTTATGCCTAAACATGAGGTCCAGGAGGTACAGATGCATTCGGCCGCCCTGTCACTGCCTAGATTCACCCAAAACCCTCCCATTGATATGCAGAAAGGTCCTCTGACCCAGAGCTGAAAAAGCTTCAATCACTAACCAGCTGTCATCCACATGGCCCAGATCTATTGACAAGGAAGTGCTTGCAGACTGCTGGCTGCTCACTCCACCCGATCTTAAGTTGCACCACTACTGCATGATGATAGGTCTCATACAGTAAAGGCAGGATACAGTCACCGCCCCATCTGTGCTAGAACCGCCACCTGCTTAACCCAACGCCTGGCATCCCACCTTCACAATTCACTTTCACCTACTGAAACCCCCAGCTCAGGTTACCTGGAGCCACACTTCCACTTCTTTGTTTGCTTCCTTCAAGTAGGTGGCCAGGGCCGAAGGGCCCAGTCCCTTTTTATATGCACCCCTGCACATCGGAGAAGTGCATGTCTCTTGAACTCCTTTGCTTCATCACTGCTATGGCTTCAGCAAACTGAAACATGTAGGTACTACGCTGCCGACCAATCCAATAACAACCATCATTGCAATGTGGCAACTGCAAGAGGGCTGCTGATCTGGCGAACCAACGGAACACACCATCAAACACACTAGCTCTAACAGCAGGGGTATTATCTGATCCTTTTTTGAGCCCTATGCTCTGCCGCCTGCCCCAACAGAGCAGAATGCTCAGCTTGACACGGTCCTAGAGCCCTTGCCACATAGTGTCGGTCAGGTCCCTTGCTTTGTGCAGCTACCATAAGCAACACCAATTCATGGTTACCGCACTACTTGCTCCTTACACATCTGATAAACGATGGTGTACAGCCCCTCTTACGATGCACCGACTAACCCATCTCCATTGCATCTCTGACCCGTCTTCATAGCAGCTCTGAACACAGCCGAGCCCTCCCTTGTTGGTATAAGCACGTACCTGACTGGGTATGCCACACTTCTGACGCCATCAGGTGGGAAGTAGCAGTAGCTCACTGCCTGTTCAGCTTCTTGGCGGGTGTTTATCAGGGGAACCATGATGCCATCTGCACCCAAACTGAAGATGGAAGGCGATACAAAGGCCAGAAACGATCAGGTGAGCATGCTTACGCCATGGTGATATTCATGCAGGGCACAGGGGGCTTTGCATGCCATTCATGCAGGCACTTAGCTGGAGCTAAAAGCAGCCACAATGCTGGGATATGCTTGGCAACTACCTGCACGGTGAGGTTGCTGCAGAGAAGGACTATGAGGTTCGAGCCTTTGGAAAGAGACAGCATGCTAAGTAGGCATCGGTCCCTAGAGCTGCCTAGCTTACTGCAGGTGCAGAAGGTCAAGTGGTTGGCATGCTTTGCTACGGCTTACTCGAGCGCTTGTTGCATTCCAAAACGATCCGTAGGTCCTGCAAGTGCGGACACGTTAAGTCCGATATGCACCCGCAAATCTGGGACTCTTGACGGACCTTGTCGCTCAGCTACCTCCGACTCGAACAATCCTTTTGGCTGTCCCCGCCTGGGTTGCCATAAGAAGCTGCGCCATTGTCTCATACCCGATGGCACTATGCTGGGCATCTAGGCAAACCCAGTCGATCCCAGTGTGGCACATTGCTTCTGCGATAGCTGGGGATGCTGAGCACACAAACAACCCGTACTGCGCATTGGAGGCCGCCTTGCAGGCCATGGCTAGTCGTGTAGGCCTTGCAGCGCGTTGAGCAGCTGGAAAGGCCTTGCGGCAGAGGCTTGACTGTGTGGCCTTGACCTTCAGGCAACTGCTGTAGGGCATTGCAAGCCTACATATGGAGCATTATACTCTAGACGTACTCCTGCCCAGAAGACATGTGGCTCCAGGCTGCACAGCGTAGCTGATCCAGGTATGAGATGCATCTCCTCCTAAGTAACTGTCCCCAGAAACTGATCAGCCAGTGCCTGATGCCCACCGCCTTAACAATCCAACTGCAGAGTGATGTGCAGCGGTTTATGGTTATTACTGAGACACACACACACACACACACACACACACACACACACACACACACACACACACACACACACACACACACACACACACACACACACACACACACACACACACACACACACACACACACACACACACACACACACACACACACACACACACACACACGACCCCCACCATCAATCTTTCATGGGTGCTGACCCTCCCTTATTGACTGCCTGAAGACTCTCTCGCCATGCTTGGAAATCTGCAGTTCCTCCACTGCTCAAACCCTCACGCTGATCCTCCCTTGCCGACTGCCTTAAAGACTCCCGATATGCCAGGAAGGCTGATTTTCCTCCACTTACTCCATCACTGCTCAAACCCTTAAATACCTCAAAAAACTTGCCTTTCAGCTCATCATACTTCCGAGATTGCTGCTGCTGCTGTTGCTGATCCTCTTCTGTATCTTGACGGCTGTGCTCGTCTTGATCCATATTCATCATGACCCCTTGTTGATCCCAGTCCATATGCTCCACACCCATTCCAGCGGGCACTGCGACCCCTTTGGCCCTTGCTACCGATGATATCCCTACTGCAGTTGATACCCCTGCTAATGCCACTGCTGCTCTAGGATCCATGCCAGAAAAGCTTGCAGTCCGGCCTATCCCTGCTACTACTATTACCCCCGCTGCCGCTGCCACCCCTAGACTCCCGCTCCTGAGTTGCGTCCCAATCTGCCTTTCTGGTCTAGGCGTTACTGGTCTGATCAGGGCATAGCGAGGAGGCGGGCGTGGCGAGGAGGAGGGATGTAGGTATGAAGGCGGGATGGTGCCAGCAACAGTCTCTTCACTAGACAACACTGCACTCCGTATCCCCTCCTGTTGCTGCGGTGACTCAGTTGCTGCTGCTGCTGATGTAGTCAATGGCAAAGTACACATTTTAGTTTGTGCCTTATTCTTGTGACTATAACCCCTGATCCCCTTGCTGCTTTTCCTTCTGCTCCCGTTGTCACTAAGCTTTCTAATCCCACCTACTGCACCCCGACCACTCGGCGGGCCCATGCTATTCCGCATGAACTCATTGGAGGTCTCCCTATGTGATTTAAGTATTTCTAATGGGGTAGGTGATGCAGCGCTCACACCACGAAGGGAGCTTGCACTGCCTCGACCCTGCTGTGCCCGATCACCTCCAGATGCTGCACCCCCCAGGACCCCTGAGGTGGTATCAGTGGCTACAGCTGCTCCTTTTACTGCTGCTGCTGTTGCTGCTGCTGTAAGAGAATCTAAGATGCATCTCTCGGCGGAGATCTCCTAGACGAAACGAGATATCTCCTGATCTCAAGGTCGACCCCTGAATCCAACGTGTGCTACGTAAAACAAAGAAGCGCTTGGCATGTATACTTCGACGCATAAAGTTCGAGCAGTCAAGTCCTGCTGCTGTGAACTTTGGTTCACTGCTGTCACTAGACAGTGTAACCCAAGCGTAACCCGTGGCAACACAGTGCAGCAAACAAACATATGAGCCCTTTGCGTCCGATAGACCTCAATGTTGTTCAGCTCATATCAGACTGTCGTCTCAGGCGCTTGACAGGCCTCTAGGCCTTGCACACCATCGATCGAGAGGCCCAAAGGGCAACTAAAGACACAGGTGGTCAACATGTCAATGCATCTGCTTCAATTGCACTCCAACACGTGTGAAAGTATAAGCAAGATCCTTTGCCAATCTAGTGCTGCTACATGTCTGATCGCTGCTGCTGCGGCTGCTCGGCTTGCACACTGAAAGGATGGCTTGGCAAGCTGCTAAAATGCACCTGCCGTGCATGGTTGTTGATCTTAGCAAACAGCAACCGCAGGACCCTCTCCCTATCCTCCCAAGAGAGATGTTGGATCTCTAAACGGCCAGGCAATTGTTCTCCTGCTGGCCCTGCACCCTCTCCCCCCTCTCCTTCCGCTATCGCAGGAACTGGCCCTGCCCCTCCCGATCCCATTGAGGTGGTACATTCCATGCCTGCACCCCAGCTAACTACTTCTCCTGACTGCGCCACCCCCTCTCCACATATGACCCCTTCGGCACTACCTCCAGTAGCCACTGCCTCACCCCGGCCGCCAGGACCTAAGCCATCTTTCACTGCTAGGCCCACTCTGCCAGCATTGCTGCTGCTGCTGCAGTGAGGGCTTGCTCCTGAGACTCCTTCTGCAGAAGCTGCTCCCACGACAAATGCTTTGTCGCCTCCTGCTGCCGCTGCTAATCCCCCTATAGAAGCTCTGCCTACTGCTGCTACTGCTGCTGCTGCTCCCTTGCTGCTGCCAGTGCTGCTTGGTCTTCCAGTCCCAGCGCTGCTTGACCTGCGGGCACCACCACCACCAGGAGCACCTGGTAGAGGGGGAAGGGAAGGAACTTTGCTTGAACCTATCCCCAACTGCTGCTGCTGCTGCTGTCCAGGCAACACTTGTGCCTCTTTGCTTTGTTTAAGGGTCTCATTGCCGCTCTGCCATACTTCTGACCGGGCCTGTAGGACAACAGCAAGAGCAGCAGTGCGATCGTAAAAGAAGGCAGCAATATGCTCCCGGCCACACAGACATTTCCCAGCACTTGCTAGAATTGACAGGATCCAGTTTTTAAACAGCTTTCTTTACAATGCGATGACCTACATGCTGCTGCTAGTGCCACCAGTTCATTCATGTATCACTGCCTCTAAGCATCTGCTGTCAATAACTCTGGTTGCATACCAGGGACAATCAGTAGACATTCCACATCAGTGTCCTTGAGGGGGCTATGGCACTTTTGCTATGGCTTATCATGGAAAGTAATAATTATATTGGCCTCCAGCATGGAGGCAAGTGAAGGAGAAACAGTATTGAAGAAATGAGGACTTGCAATGTCTTGGGACCTCCCAGGGGTCTTCCCACCAGGCATCATTAACTGTAACGATTAAATTATCCACAGGCCAACAACTATGAATGACAGACCCCTGCTTCTCTAGTCCGCACAGTCTCACGGACTGATTACGTATAGCCACCCTTCAGATGGGTATGAATGGGTTCACACCATAACGAAGCCGGTCGCAGCCACTGCAGCTCCCAGCCCACACAAGAACCCCATGTAAACCTGACATTCCTACCTGGCGTATCAACAGTGCCAAAGGTCACTTGAGACCAAGCAGCACATGACCCTGCCCTGATGACTGGAATCACACAACCCCATGCCTGCCAACCCTACCTGGTGTATGCTTGACAACAAGAAGATCTCCACCTCGCTGCGTTGCAGCAACACTTCCTGCCCAAGTCTCCGGATATGTTTCAGCTCGCGCGTCTTCAGCTGCAGCAGCCGCCGTAGTGCTTGTGTTTCCCCCTGAGCCGCCTCCACTTGTGCTGTCGCAGCCGCTACAACAGAAGCACGCTCTGCTGCAAAGTCTAACAGCACCTGGTGATACAGCGAAAGGACTTCTTCATTCAAGCATAGCACAGGATTGAAATTCTGCCGTCAAATGCTGACAAATGATTTCCCCAATGGGCGCTAGTGTAGACTCAAATCAGCATACACAATAAGGAACACAGGTGATGGGTATGGTTGTGGCTGGGGCTGGTTACTTGTGCCATCACAGATGCAGAATCTGGGATCCAAAATCTGAGCTGGTTATCTAAAGTGACCGCTAAGGATACTAGTGCATTTGCAAGCCATTGCTTTACAGGCACTTGGAGAGGGCCTTATCCTTTTCTTGCACCACTAACAAAAACTCGAGCATTTCCTTACCCTTGCGTGCGCACTGTCAGCCCAATTGAGTTAGGTCAACTGTGCTGATGGCACACACAGCAAACCCTTGTGATTCACCAGCGTCAGTGTCCATCCACAACTGCAGACACATCTTGTTTTTATGAACACCCAGGCATACTGTTCTGCCCACTCTGTGCCATGGAGTCCACTCGGCTATAGAAAAAGGCATCTACAGCCACTGTAGGCCCCAGCAGTCGTCATAGTTGCAGTAGACAACATGCATTATCACACCACTTAATCTACAGGTTTGAATGCTGCTCCCATCTGTGGGGTACCTACCTGCTGCAAGCTTGCCTCCAGCCCTGCTACGCGTGCCTGTGCATCTTTCAGGGCCACCCCTTGCCTAGCTCCTCTTTTAGCCCACGCTTCTTCCAGTGTCATCTTAAGCCCAAGCTCCCTGGCCAACCTCTGCCTCTCTGACTCCAGCAGTTTGACCTCAGAAGACAACACATCACTCTCCTGCAAACAGGAAAAGCCAATTAGTAACAACAGCAAACCTTTCCACATCATTGCAAACATGAAACAAAGCAGCTGTGCTGGAGACCCTGCCAAAATGTTGAATGGGCTTAAGAGTGGTGACTCTGCTGTTATAATCGCAGGCCCTAGATGGTCTCTCCATAGGCCATTCACAACATTGGCTTCTCCTTCTTCCAACCTCACCAATCGCTGTTAAAGATGAAGCTCTGCATGTGCACAGCAAAATGGAGGACTGCAGAGCTTGCACTGCGGCCAGTGAACAGCATCTGAGTCTGTTGATGCTGTGCCCTTCCCAACTATCTCCCGGCGTCTTGCACCTTTACCCCAGGCCCTCCCACCTGAACATGCATTTACAAACTTCCCCCAGCCTGTCCGCAGCCCTCCCCACTCCCTTTCTAAGCTTACCTGCCCTACAGCGCAGTTGCAGCCCCTCTCCGGCCCCTCCGCACTCCATCCTTAGGCCTTTCTGCCAATTATGCATTTGCTGCCCCTCCAAGCCCTTCCTATTCCCCTCCCAGGCCTTCCTGTTCTATCTGTAGCTCCCTCCCAGTTCTTCCTGTCTAGTGCGCAATTGCCTCCCTGCCCCCCCCCCCTTCTACCCCTTCATCCCGTCCCCCCAGGCCCTCTCAGCTGAACATGCGGTTACAGACTCTCCCCAGCCTCTTCCCAGCCCTCCCCACTCTTTTCTAGAATCAAATGGCTTCTGATGCAGTTGCAGGCTCTCCCCATCTTTCCCCTCCTCGGTGCCTCCCCTGCCCCGCCTTCCTGTTCAACATGCAGTTGCACCCCTTCCCAGGCGTTCCCTGCAACACAGCAGTGGCACCCCTGCCCAACCCCTTCAAAGCCTTCCTCCTATATGTGCAGTTGCAGCTCCTGTCCCCAGGCCCTCAGCAGGCCTTCCTGCGTAGCACAGTTGCAATCCCTCCCCAGCCCCCTCCCCACCCGGCTTACTACATCCCTTCCCACCTGCACATGGAGTTGCAGCTCTTCCGCCATCCTCCTGTTCTGCCCAAGCACCCGTTTAACCCCTGCTGCTAGTCTGTCCTCTAGCTCCTCCTCTTGGCTGCGTTTTAGCTCCTCCAACTTCTGCTCATACTCCTTCCGCATCTTGGCATTCAGCCCCGCATAGTAGCGCTCCAGCTCTGCCTTCTGGGCTTCCAGTGTTTCCCTTAGCCCTTGGTTCTCCTCACGCAACGCACTGGTCTGAGCTGCCAGTTCAGCCTATTGGATGGCGCAACAAGCATTTTGGACAGGGTCGCATGTCTCGATGCCTTGGTGAATTACATATGGAGCAAGGTCCAAATAAACAGCTACCCTTTGTCCAATTCCACTCCAATTCACATTAGTATTAGTGCTTACGGTCAACAGGCTGCCACATCAGCAATGAGGAGATGTTCTGCTTTTGACCTGTATGTAAAACTGGACCCTTTTCTGCTGAGAATCCAATGATTACTAGCTGGTTATCTTGACAGGGCAGCCCACTTCAAGCCATTTATGCTTGCCGACCAGCAACATCCTCTGAGTGGTTCTTTCCCTTCATTGCTTCTGCAACTCAGGTAGGAGTGAATGATTCGTAGCAAATCTCAGCTAACACTAGTCCCCAGTGTTTCTTCAAAGCCAATGCAGACCTGCTGCACGAGTGGAGAGCTATTGCTGTAACGGCTGCAGGAGCTGCTCCGCGTTCCAATAATCCAAATCAAATTTTCAGGTAACTGCCTACCACCTTGCTCCTTCTTCGCAAAGTGCGGCTGTTGTTCACCCTCCATGCCCAGTAGCCTCCCTTCAGGCTGTCCCTTTGATGAGGTGGTAAAACCTCATTATGAACCACGAGTTCAGCACCTTACCTGTCGCTGCTTGAAGTCCAGGAGCAGATCAAGCTCTGATTGCAGCTGGTCAATCTGGTGCCCCAGGAGCTGCTGCTGCTGCTCTGCATCTGCCCGCAACCGCCCCTCATTTAGCAATGCTTGCTGCTTCAGCTGCTGGACCTCTTCTTCCTGTGCAATGCGTCTCTGCAACAGGCCCAAGGAATCATGTGTGTTATTGCTGTTGCTCTAAGGGAACCTTTTGCACGAACACTAGTTTATGTGTCTTGCCTTATGCAACAGGCACACAATGACTGTTTTCTAGATGATCAGCATCAAAGTAAGCTACGCGATTCTATTGTGTTAAAATAGCGGATTCTATTGCGATCGCTTCTCAGGCCCTGTTGCTCCACATGAGATTTGAATTGCCTGGACCAGCTGCATTCCCATCTTTGCAGAAGCTGCTAGTCCTCTGAAATGTTTCACTCCTTTAGTCTGAAAGGCATTGTGGTTGTTTTCACAGGCACCGGATGCGTGGGGCTGCTTTAGTGTTGCTCAGCAAGGAGCTTGTGGTGCTGTAGCATGTATATGTTGTAGAGTTCTATTGCTTGCAGAGCTTGCTAGGGAGCTTTCCTGGAGGACCTTTACATGTCCGAACTTCCCTCAGGCAACTAGAAAGTGGATCACCTAATCCTGCTAGCTGCGCACCTGTTCCACCTGCGCCTGCAGTTCTGCAATTCTTTCATTCTTGCCAAGAACCTCCTTGCGAAAATGCTCTGTAACAGCATAGCTGTCCCTCTGAGTGTCTTGCAGCTGTTTGAGTAAGGCTGTGTTGTCTGCTAAGAGCTTATTGTAAGCGTCCTTTGTATCTGCTAGCGCCTTCTTTTTCCTTTGGTTCCTGTACAAGCAGCAGAGCTGGTGGTCTTTCAGGCGAATCTGAATGCAACAAGCTGACTGCAACGCAATTAAGATCGCACTGTGCCTCTTGTGTGCGATGATGCACATGCAGCCACCATGCAAAGCCAGAACGAAATATCAAATCTGCTAGAGGCCTGTTCCAGAGATGTGGGAAGCACAAACGTTTCAAGGGCAGACTAACACCACTCACTCTGCAAGTATGACATATTGTGTTGCGGTCAGGTCAACCCTAACTTGATCTAGTGGTCGAGACATCCCAAAGCTCTCCAAAACAATGTAGACGCTTGTTCAATGAGGACGGGAACGCCATGCTGGGCTGTGATAAACCATTCACAGGAATCCTTGGGAATTCATTAGCTGAGATCGAGTGCACAACGCACTGAAGATCGCCATGACGATAGCAATGACCATACCTTGAGGTAGCCCTGGGCTACAGGCATATCAGACCAGGGTTCAGCACGGCTACTAAGCCCTCGTCACCAGCCAGTAACTCCGGTGTCACTCAGTCTCACCAAGAACTACCGCAGCCATACATTTTTATGCTATCGATTATATAGCCTGCCTGTCTAATCATGTGCTGTAATGCTTTGCTACCAGACGGTCGGTGCTGAACCAGCTTGCTAAAGAGACTCCACAGCATCAGGGTGACAGGGTCTCACTGGTCCACCATGCGTCAAGCGACGTTCATCATCGCCCTCTTGGGTCTCATTGGCATGGGGTCTGCCTACCCAGCTTTATTTGCCGGGTCAAGCCCGTGCACCGCCATGCCTACAGGGCCTATGGGCAGACACAAAACTCCAAAACAAGACCCGTAAGTTGCAGTGCCGCACCATGGTGTGTCTAGACCATAAACTAAGATCACGAACCTAGCTCTGTGCTCCTGACCGGTGGCCATGCGTTGCTGCGCTTTCGATGCGGCACCTTCTAGATAGATTATGTGCCAGCAACTGTTCAGTCGTATGTTCTGGCGATGGCCCGTCGGAGGTTATGCATATTGCTTGCATCATCGCGGCTAGATGTGTTCCTAGCCATCAGATTGGGCACGCGATTGACTTATTATATGCCTCCTGATGTACGTTTTTACATCCTGCAGTACGATCACGATTGCAGTCAGTAACGCCAAGGGGAGTCCGGTCAAGGCGGTTTGTCCTGGTGTCCCTTACAATCTGGAGGTAAGGATCAGTCATTGTTTGCCATAATAGAGCACCACCTTGGGATCACGCCAGATCATATGCCGCAGAGTGGAATTTATACCCCAGCAATAGTATAGACCCTCAAGAGCAATCAAGGTCAGCAACACAATCGCGATGTATGGACGACATGACAGCATGCTCAAATTTTGTACTTGCTGCACCATCCTCTCACACTGGCGAGTCACTCATGTGTCTTGCTCTTGTTGGACGTTGGCCCTGCCTTTACAGGTGTCCTACCCTGAGGAACGCATGAACATGGTCATTGCTTCTGTCGGCACACTCGATGGTGGCAAAGCTGACTTGGCAACAGCTGAAACCAAATGGTGAGTGATACTCTACCATTGCCTGAACTCTACCTTGAGCTCCGACCATCTAAGTTCCGATATGCCAGCCCCAGCAGTTGTGGCTGCAGGCAGCTCAAGTTCCCTTCTTGTGCCTGTCAAGCTACCCTTGCCTAACCTGGGCACTAAACGGTGCATTGGAAAGATCTGATTCAGAAAGTTTACCATCTCATGGCAGCAAATACCAACTGCTTAAAATTTAGGCGCAATTTGCTTCTTTTATTCAGCTTCTATGGCCCAAAATATGATGACAGCCTTCCATCGACCTCTGCTGCAGCCCGAATCGCTTGGTCTCACCCCAGGAGGCTGGCCAGCCAAAATTGGCAGCCTACAAGACCATGTGGGCCGTGCCTGCCACAGCTAAAGGTAAGCTGACTTTCTTGGGGTGTGCAAAATAGATGCTGCATGCTGGACACACAGTTGTCCAGCCAACCTTCTGAGGACTATTGCTATGTTTATGCCAAACTGATGCACAGTATCACTCATTAAGGATGCTATTGGTATTGATCTTTGACCACACATTGTCACGCTCCTTGTCTTATTTCCTGTGTCACTCACTTGGTTGTGCCTGTGGTGTGTACCCACCCAATTTCTATTGTTTGCCGTTTTTGGTGTGGCAGGTGAAGCAACCATCTCTGTGACGAGCGCTGTCAGCTCTTCTGGTGCCTTTCAGCAAAGCTCTCTGACGCTCCCTGTCAGCAAGGAGTGCAAAGGTATGCAGGAACAGAAACTCGAAGCATCTTGTTGACAGGAACAAATCATGTTGCTTGGTGTGCATTTGTTAGCATAGGTATTAGGGGTTGAAAAGTAGGGTATGGTTGTCAAAGCTGGGAAGCCTTTACATGAAGGCTTAACAGTCTGGACTAGCCTGCAAGCACCAGCTGTGCTGCAGGCCACCTGAAGGCACTGAGCCCACACTCCATCCACATCTTGTTGCAGCAAGCACTAAACCCATTTTTATGTTGCCAAGATTCTCAACTGAAGTTACGAAGCTGTGCAAGCGGGCAACTTGATCCTCGTGGGCAATTGCAAGGTCTACAAGGCTTCCAGTGTAATGACACTGCATCATTGCTCTTGCACAGCTTCGGGCCATGCCGGAAGCATTCAACGCCATTTCGGTCCAAAGTCTGATGGTCGTTTTCCTGATGTGATGATTCACCTCTGTCTCTCTGTGTTGCACTTCCATCAGCAGCTGCCATCGCTACAGCTGCTGCCGGCAACAAAACAGAAACTGGTGCTGAGGCAGGCGCCGCACCTGCTGCTGCCCCCACAGCTGTTCCCACGGAGGATCCCGCCGTCGGCCTTTCTCCTTCTCCTGCGAACACCCCCAGCCCGTCTCCTGCACCTCCGAACAGTGCCATGGACAGAGCAGCTGCTACAGCCTGGCTGACTGCTGCAGTTGGAGGTGTGATGGCTGCAGCCGTGATGCTATGAAAGCGGTGAAAGAGAGGATGGGAGGATGCAAACGTCCCAACATTGCTTTTGTTGTGTGTAGGGGAGGTCTTGCATTGACGTTTTGTTGAGGGGATGACTTTGACTTCGTGAGTGCCATGCCTTATGGGGTTGCTCTGCCCATTCACATTGTTTTGGTGGGGAGCCATGTTTGGTGAGAAACATTAGTGGTATAAAAGGGGCGCTCAAATGGAGCTGCAGCAGGGTGTTGAGTTGCTATAACTCTGAAGATATTTGTCCTGTCCTAGACTGCCAGTTGTGCCAGATATTTTCATGCGCATCTATCCATGGCCAATTCCATATTGGGGTAGCTAGGCTGGTATCAAGCTCAAGATCGTAAGCTATTGTTGGCTATGGGTGGACATTTTCAGGGTATTGCTTGTACATACATGTGTTAGTAGTGCCAATACCTGCTGCCTAAAACGCTGCTGCAATGGATGCTGCTGCTGAAGCTCTGTCTGACTGAGGCTTGCGCGGCTAGAACAGTGTGTGGATTGCTGTACGTGTACATAACCATTTCCGCAATGCTGCCATTTAGTCCTTACAGAATGGCCCCAGCAAGATAGTATCCAGGTTGCTGTGCATGCTGACCTCCGCACTTGCATGGTGAGCTGATGGCAGCTTCTGTACAGATGCAGAGAGAGACAGAGAGAGAGAGAGATCTATGCGAGGAGAACGTATATTGTTCTCCAGCGTGGGGTTGTGGGAAGGGTTCCTTGGTGTAAAGATTACACGGATCCCTTACCATTCTGTACAGATGCAGAGCATAGCCTGCTAGTGACTACTGTACAATGGTTGAATGAATTGGCACTTTTCATGTCTGCCAGGAGTGTGAGACCCCAAGCAATGGTCAGGGTGCATGCAGGACACCAGTGGTAATTGGGTGACCTAATGTTTCTTTTGTGCATGCCTGGTGTAGGTTCTGCAGTCAATAGACTAATCTTGATTAGCCTTGCAGAGCAACATAGGAGGGCCACCTGAAAACATGTAAAACTACAAGGTTTGGACATCAACCTCCTCAAGTTTAATCCCTACGGAGCCTAGTTTGGCTCCGTGTCTGGTGTAGTCCCGTGTGTGAGGGCAGGGGGGGGGGGGGGGTGGTCCGATTGCATGTCATGTTTACATTCAATTGGCAAACCAATCGGCACGCCTGTGGTGCCACACTTGTACCACAACTGACTTGTGTGACTTTGAAGGAGAGCGTTTGAGGCCCTGTAGCAAGGGGGGTAGAGTTCTTAGACTTGTGGTAGTTTTCTACATAGCTCTATGAGTGCTATGTGCCTATTTTTGTTTGTTTGTTTGTTTGTTATCATGGATGGTTACAGTTGCGGTCGCTTGGTGGGTGGGTCAATGTGAAGTGTAGGCCAGACCCCCAATCTTTGGGCCATTCGGGGCTGTAACGCCCCCTGCTGCCAATGAAGGTGACTGAGATACTGGATTAGGTGTGTGAGCTTAAATAATAGTAGGGCTCGTTCGCTGAAAACTCAGCGGAATCCTGCCGGTTGAGCTTCCTTAGAGGCGAAACCAATAGGCAGGATTACGTAGGTTTTCTGCGAACGTTGCCATATATTGGTTGGGGCGCCGTGAGGGTCCTCAATTCGGGCTCCACCGTGCGCAGGCTGCATGACTTGCTTCCGCCGTGCTTCTTACATGCTTGATCGTCAGGTGCCAGTTTCTGGCTTGGTGTGTTTTGTCCTGCTTGTTGCATTTTTAATTTTTTTTTTGGCTGCTCATGCTTGGGTTGTCTGCTCTCCTGGGTGTGGTCATGTGGGTATGTTGGCTGGGCTTCATGGTGCAAGGACTAGCCAACTGGCGTCGCCCCGTCCTGGGCTCTCTCAGCCCCATCCCTTAAGTTGGTACTTTTCCTTCCTCTGGCCTTCCTAACCGGGCCTTATTGGATGGGGTCAGCTTTGGTTGGCGCCAGTTGGGACACCAGGCTTTCAGGGCGGTTTCCTGGTTTGTCACGGCCTGCTTTGATGTCCAGCTATTGTCTGCATTTTGCTCGATTGTCGTGTCTGGGGAAATTGCCGAGGGGTGCTTGCTTGTTGTTCTCGTGCATTTTGTTTGGGTTCTGTTTTTGTGACGTGGTACGTGGTACTCGGTGCTTGTGGTTGGCCGTGGTGGTGGTGGTGGTGGTGCCTTGTGGTGTGTTATGTGTTGGTCGTCGGCTTTTCCCCCTTCAGTTGTATGCTGCCTGCAATTGTGGCACAATTGGTGCGTTTGGTCGTTTCGACTTAGCAGCCCTTTGCGGTTGCCGCACCTTAAATTTTTGTTTGTTTTGTTTGTTTGGAGAGTTACAAATCACAATCAAATCACATATTGCACAACTTGTAGTTTGTCACCTGCACAGCCTGTCAGTTGCAGGGTTATGCTTCATCTTTAACATGAACCTTGAATGGTGGTAATGTGCTGCTGATGCATGTTCGTGACTGGGTGACTTCTCAGCTCGCTAGCATACGGGTTCCCTGAGCGCCGTGCATGCAAGCAAAACTGCTGATAGAGTAGGTAATGGGCCCGCTGCGGAGTTCCATACAGGCGGTGATGATAGATTACGATTACAAATTGACCTCACCCAGGCGTTACTTATCATAATCTTCAGCGGGCTTGGCCCTGGCCAAGGGCGGCAGGCTAGCCATGTCCTCTTGTCCGTTGGCTCACGTGAGAAAAGGGGTCAGCCTGTTGTGAACTCGGTCTGGGCCAATTCAGCAATTTAAGACATGGTGATGTCTGGGATCCAGACGTTAAAGATGGTATGTTTGCTTAATACTAGGTGACGAAACGCTGCAGTGCCAGTTGTTATCACTCTCATCATTTTGCAAAGGTGGCCTCTGAACCTACGACACCGTCAGATCTTAGGTGCCATTAACCGCACGGCGTATCAACTGATGGCAAGATTCATCACATTCCGATGGCAGTTGACTCCAGAAGTCCAAGCGGCGCCACGTTTGAAGTGACAAGTGGGGACTGGGGAAGGTGGTTCAAAGGTCATATGAACGGGGGTCCGGGTGGGGCAGATTTGGCTGATCAGGTTCTAGGCGGTTTTGACCGACCGAACCATCTGCGGACAAATTTGCCTAGCAACGCTGTTAAGGCTACGCGCTGCCCGAATGGCCACTAGAACGATCTCGATCATTCTCTGTAAGGTAGAATATATGTGCAGGGCGGTTTCCGCCCCCTTGGAAGGCCGGTAGGTAGCAGAGTGCATGATGAGTGCCCCACAGCCAGTACAAAAGGCCAAGCGCGACTCTCACGCAATCAGCCATAGCCCCAAACGCCTTTTACATTACCATTTATGATCAATAACACCCACAAAACGTGATGATGTTACAGCAAGTGCGAATCTTGCAACAGCATGTTTCCCCCGCTTTGCGTGTGTTAGGATATCAAGCTTCATACAGGCATGAAGCGCGATGCATCCCCATATATGATACCTAAAGGCGTGATCGGCACTTCGCACATCACAAACTTCCGCCGGTGAAAGTCGGTGGGGTACTCTCTTGCATTCAGCTTTATCCAGCGTGCCCTCCGTCCAGTCAACCGTCCAGTACAAGTGCGAAAGCCACTGTCCTGTCAATATTACGCCATGTTGCAATCTATGAAGGCGAAGCTCCGCGGCCGCAAGACCCCTGGCAGCATGTACCTCCAGGGTTCCAGCCAGTCAATCCTTACAGCCTATAACCCGATGGTCTCTGAGGAGTCCTTGCGTGATTTTTACGCTGATCCCCTGCCTCATACCGATTGGTCAAGCCGGATAGTCAGGCTTGCAGATGAGCTGAGAGGAGCGCGGTATGGTGGCTTACATGCTGAGCTAGCAGGAGCTCAACACTCGCCTGTGCAGCAACAGGCATTGCATGAGCAATGCATGTGTCATGACCACCAGGGCCTGCACAGACTTGGTTGAGGCTGCTAATCATAGGGCCTTGCTGATATAAAGCATTAAATATTGACCCTTGCTGCGAGCCCATCCTGTACTAGCGTGAAACTTCCAAAAAAGCGACGGGAGCCCCCTTCATCGACGAAGCACTATGTCTGCCATATTAAGGATACCTTTACAGCCCCGTCTTTGGGCATTAAGTAGAAGATCAATCAGCCACAAAAGCAGGGAAACGTGCTGTCTAGTGTGACACGTGCATTGCGTACGATATGCAAACAACCGGTTGCACATGCAGTCCCAAGCAGGGAACATCATACAGCTAGAGGTCTGTGTTAGAGGCGAGACGGATCAGATCTCTTCGTTCGTTTAGCTCTCCATACAACTTCAACAGCAACTGAAGCCTAGGGCAACGGTGTACTGCCAGCCATGGCACCTCGTACCGAGTTAAGCAGTATGGGGCCGTACGTCAGCAAGCCTGACTCAGCAACATGCTATAAGGTACGTGACAAGGTCTCAAGCGACTTCCCAGACATGATCAGGGGCTTTCACTGGACTTCGCGCGATTGAGTCAAATCTGCCTGGAGATGGAACGGTGGAGTAGATTTGCAAGGTAGTCACTCAGGTAGATTTGCCTGGTGACGAACACCTACGGGCTCCAAAGGTCCATGCGGCCATGCCGGCTAATTTGCCAGCCACGAGCACTATTTCGGCACGTATGCCCGACTTAAGGTGCTAAGCCAGCTTCTCAAGCCTTTCCTGCAAGCAACTGCTGAAAAAGAGTACTCCGGCTTGATCTTCACTTTGCGGCGGGCAAGGTGCTCAGCAGTCTTTTCAGCCCTCAGCGACTACGCAAAACTGGGTCTCAACTGATTTGATCCAATAGCAGAATGCATAAGCGAGGGGTACTCCTGTTTGGGATACTGCTAGGATGTCTTTCTCTCGCCAGAGCTCATCCTTATTACTGGGTGACCAGAGAGGAGGAAGCCACGTGTGAAGCGATGCCAGAGAAGCCAGAAGGGGGCCATGCTGCCCCCAAAAAGGATGCGTAAGTTCAAAACCGCACGGCAGTAAGGAGGAACGTGGTGCATGAGCGGCACCACCGCACATGTCTAGATTATGATTATCGCGTCCATCATTGTCACATTGGTGTCTTGCGGTTTACTCTGCGGCTTCTTAGATGGTCACTATTGCCTAGCCCACTATACGCCATCCCTCAAGTTCGGGATCATAACTGATTTGGCTTGTTCCACCGCAGCACCATCCTGATAACGCTCATCGGTGCCAACGGGAAGGCCGTTAAGATTGTGTGCCCTGGACTCTTATATGGCCTGAATGTAAGGCGACCACGGCAGGATGACACAGTGCCTGAACTTGAATTGTCTCGCAGTGGGTCATGCAGTCCAGCCTTATGTTAATGGTTTGCTCAATCTTGTTGTTCAGCCCTTCATTGCATAACCTTCAAGTCCATTTCGTCCCACACCTGCTGGGTCAATGCTCCAAGAAGCCAGGCAAGACAAAACAGAGCAAGCATATCTGTCCTGACACCCCATAGCACTTCCGGTACAGCCAACTAACTCTCATCCTAGACTTATGCCATCTGCAGGTTTCATACCCCGAGGAACGTGAGAGCATGATACTTGCCTCTGTGGGCACTTTGGACGCTGGCCAAGGCGAAGTGCTAAAGTCGCTCTTTGCTTGGTAAGCTCCTGGCAGCAAGGAGTCACAGCCACTGTCTCCAATCCCTGTGTGCAGGAATCCCTGCAGTCATACTGATTCCTGAGTGCATGTTAGCACGCTTCCTCAAAGACTCGTGTGTATAGGGCCTCGAGTTTATGCGGAAGGGCTGCTAGCACAATGCAGTCATCATGGGGTTGCTTCGAACCATGCATATGGCAGAGAGAAGTGCATGGGTGTAACCTGTAAGATACTGTGTCGAGTATCCACTCTCTGATTGCCTTTAGTAACATACTGTTGGCACAGCTATGTGACACGTAAGCACTGAAACAACTGCTCTTTTGCAGTCCCAACCGCTTCGTGAGCCCCAAGGCAGCTGGACAGCCACGGCACCAGTCACTGGAAATCACCTGGGCTGTTCCCTGCAATGCATCAGGTGCGCATAAGTATGACTACTAGGACTTGGAACAGTGTCTTGCAGGCTCAGACAGATGTACACCTTCTTTTTGATGCCCTTACAAACATGTCCCTATGTCACCTCATCTCAAGCTTTCTTTTCTACAGGGATTTGTTTTACATAAAGTATCATCCATAGAGTAGTGGAACATCTTCTGCTGGTGCAGGGTCACAATAAACAGGGATAGCAACAATATCCACACTGGTTCTGAGCCATCTTTCCCACCATAACATGATGTGCCATGCCGAATGCTAATGTCAAGACATGCTGTACTGCCACTCTGTCAGGCCGACTTTCCCGCACTTCATTCTGCGCTGCCAAGGTGGTAAGATGGCGCATATGGATCTAGGGAGTCACCTTAGCATAGAATGCATTGCCTGTGGCTAAAACTCCATGATTGTAGATGTGACGGTTAAAGCTGACCTCTGCCACACTTGCCCGATCTGGGCCTTCCTTCTGCAGGCCCTGCCAAGGTGTCTGTGACCAGCGCTACTGGCTCAAGGAGCGCATTCCTTCAGAACTCCCTGACTACAACCGTCGCCGCACTGGCTGATTGCCCGACCAGTAGATGTAAGTACATACGCATTGCTGAGTGATGCCCATTGCAGAGAATGTCGTTGTCAACTGATAAGCATGCCTGTAAAACTTTGTCGGGTGCTACGTGAGATATGTTTGGGCTAGACTGTCAGCAGCAACGCAGAATTCGTGGGTTTGGGGCCTTGCTTGGGCCGTGTGATGCATGTGCACCACTGCACATTCTTACGGAAAGCCCTTGCTTGTTGCTACGAGTCAGGCTCTCAAACCTATTGGACTCGGCTAAAGGATTATGTAACATGTAGGTGTATACCATACAAAATGGGGTGTCAGAGCAGCACTGGAACTGGGCTACGAGAGGGCTCCTTGGGTCTTTTCTGTGCTGTGTAGATAAACTGCTATGTCCAGCTCCAGAATCTATAAAGCTGAACTCTAGAGAAACATTGTATTGCCCTGTGTGTACCGAGGACCATTTCTTTACTGGATCAGACGGATTTTATGCCCTGGTACTGTTGCAGGTCCATCTGCAGTGGCTGCAGCAGCAGCTAAAAACGCTACCACCACAGCTGGGGGCACAGCTACGGCGACAACTGCCTCACCTGCCACTCCTGCTGCTGCTCCTTCACCTAGCCCTGCACCAGCGCAACCCCAGGGGGCAGCAGACAAAGCAGGGCCCCTGGGTGCCCTGGCCATCGTGATTGGAACCATGCTGGCTGCCTTCCTAGTATGAGCGTCTGAGCCACGCCTGGCCCTCAATGTGTTGTAACTTGGAGGAGGCATGCTCTAGGAGACAGACAGAGCATGGAGCAGCGGCATCCTTCTGCCACAATTGTTACAGCCGAAGTTTTACCAGTACAGTTATGCTGCTTGTGAGGTACTTATGAAGCAGACCTCGTTTGGGACTGTTGGACTTTACTTGTCTATGTGATACCTGCTGGCTTTTGTTCCCTGTGCGTGTGAAGTTTCACTTATTCGCGTTACATATGTATCAGACTGCATTGCATGGTTGTCTTGGTTCCCAGCACCTGTCAGCGGTTACAGCAACAAAAGTGGTCCTGCCAAACATTGCCCTCGGCATTCTGCCTTCGTGCATTGGTATGGGAGCGCACATATCAATTCGTTTGCACAATTGTCTGCTCTTACAGGAGCCCTGCTCTTGCAGCCCAATCTATGATTCCCTTGATGCACAAAGAGTCTGGAGTGGTAGTACTGGCATTACTTCACTCAAGAGGTACTGGGTCGCAGCTTGCAAATGGTAGTACTATTTCTATTGATTCATGTAGATAGATCCAGGGAACCAGTTTCTAGTTAAGATATTTGTCAGCAGCAACGGATGTTACCTGTCCCATGTTCAGCTTGTTTGAAGCCCAGCTTATCAGTATATGTGAGGGAAATCATCAGACAACTTGTGCCAGGTGCTCATATCGTGCATGCACCATAGTGTTTCCCATATGTTGAGGTGATTCCATACTTGCCATCACCTGTATGTTTGCTGCTGTTAATTGACCATGCAGCTGTGTAGTGGTGTGTACAGTCTACACCAGGGGCTGAAGCTTGCCTGTGCTGCTGTTTGTTGAGCTTGTTGCTCTACCTTTGCTGGGATGTCTAGGTCAATTGGTCCAGCATGCATATCACTCATTTGACAGGATGCACGGGGGCTCACTTCACATCAATTCACAGGATCTGCAGTCCAATGCAGTCTAGTTTGACGGTTGCAGTGTCACAGATGGGTTGAGTTTTATGTATGTGTTTTATATATGTTCTTGTGCCGTCATCATTGTGTGCCCGCAACTCACCTGCCGAGACGTGGTCTCTGGTGCTTGGCTCGTGTCGCATACGTTTTCCTGCCCGGAGAGCTGTGTAGTGGTCTCATACATTCCCAAGTGGGGCAGTTTGTTGAATGTGGTTGGGAGAACCGTCACTCGTGAACTGATGTGATGCTTGCCAATGTCTCCGTTGCGGGCAGGTTTTATAGTCTGTGCCGCGCACTCACATGATGGTTCTGTGAACACTTGGCATAAATTATGCAGCAGTAGGCAGTTAATATTAAATCATGACAGTGGTTGCTTACCTGCTTTGATTACTGTACCCAACCTCCGAGTGGTTCGGTTCCTTACATGCTTGTATGAGTTTAGCTATGTCAGCCCCGTAGCTCAATCGCTGGTACTCTGTGGATCCGCGCCGTCAATACACTTTCAAAAAGCGATCCCAGAGCGCGACAAATGAATTGTGCTCAAGCCTTAGCCGAGGAGGCGCAGCCTGCCCGGTGTCGACTCACTGGGAGGCATGTTTACGAATCCAATGCAATCACTCACTCAAGCTCCAGGAGCGTTTTAAAGTATTCACACCATTACGTATTGCCTTCCAGAATCACAACCTAGTATGTTCTATCAAGGCCGTGTGAGTCTGTTTGATCAAGCTGGCAGATCCACATGTACGACACAACATAACAAACATATAAGGTGTGGCAACCGCAAAGGGCTGCTAGGTCGACCAAACACACCCAAGCAGTACTGCCGCATGCCATGTTCTGTCCCAATGCTACCACTCCTTTATATAGCAACGACGATAACAGAAAGGAACACGACCACGACTGTCATAAAAGACAAAAAAAAATGCCCTGCAAAGCGGAAAAAGCACCTCTATTCATCCCTGCTTCACAACGCAATGCACATCCGTTTGGTCTATAAATCCAAGGCACACCCCTGCACTTGCATCCATCCTTCCCATAAGACCATCCGTGCCTAGCAACAGGTATAACTCTAATGCATCTCCCCTAAAACGACCAAGCCTCTCTCCATCGCCCCAGCAAAAGCTGGTACATCCAAGTCTAGCAGGGCCCCTGCCTGATAAACTGTTCTACAACATCCGATTTAAGGCCCATTTACCCTATACACAGAACTGCTGCACCCGCAACAGCATGCCAGCAGCATGCCGCTGTTGATACTTACGATATACATTCTGGGATCTTAGTACTATCATCTTCAAGGAAACAGAACACCCAAATGACCCCCCTCCCCAGATCTCTACATTCAGCACAGTTCCCACCTGCAGATCCTGGCAATGCAAGACTGTGACATAGACAACAGAGCACCTGCCTGGGATCACCACCTTCCAACACCCCTAAGCCATCCCCACTGCTTTCAGATCGTGTCCACGTGCATGTGGAACTTGATTGCATTCCACTCAGCACCATTCTTCTGCACATGGATGAACTCTGGTCTTGCTCTGACATCTTTCCCATCTGCCTCCAGGTACAAGCGCGTGTGCCCAATGGCCAGCACACAGTTCGCCACAGCATCCACCCCAATTGCTGTCAGGCACGGCACGGCACCCTCGCGGACCCGTGCAGCCAGTGCACCTGCGACTACCTGTGGGCTGCTGCTAGCAGATACCTGAGACAGACAAAGCATTTAGCAGGGGATTTCAAAGCACGATCATGGCTCAAGCGACCTCAGGCCTCCAGGGGTGTTAGGGTCAGAGAGCAGATACAATGCATCATCTACACATTTATCTCCCACTATTAAAAGACCCCAGGCCACAACATGCGAGCAGAAGCCGTGTAATCCGCTGGGACACCGCTGCTAAGCCTTAAATGCATGATTAGAAGACCTCTAAGAGCTTCAGACGGAAGATGGACAACCGCGACCACAGTATACTGCTGACTCGGGAGGAAGCTGTACACTAGTTGCACGTCTACAAGCAGGGGACACAGGTGGGCTTTAACAAATGAAGACAATTGTACTAGACCCGTCCTCAAGTCTTTAGACATTTTATCTTGAAGGAAATTCAAGCCAGCATTGGCATTCATTAATACCAATACCAAAGAGAGCCATACCCACCTGCATCTCCATGGTGTTGGCTGTGGGTACCCAGGTAACAGGGTGCTTTGCCAGGTACAGTGCCACAGATGGCTTGTCAGGGGTTGAACCCTCCCTGAAGGCTGTCTGGAATGTCAGGTCACATGCGTTGCCGTCCTTGGCCATGTAACCTATGTGGGAGTGGCATGGGGTGAGAGGGAAAGGAGTGCTAGAGGGTGCATGGGGGGTGTGGGTGGGTTTGGAGACGAGTCAGAAAAAAGGTTTAAAAAAGCAAATCAGAAGCAGAAGGAGCTAGGATCATGTATCTTACAGCATAATGACCTTAAGACTTTCCAAATGACATGTATGGTACCTCAAAATGCTCGCTGTCGCCCGCTGTGCTCCAGCAGAGAGGGCCGTGAATGCAGGGAACCCTAGCTGGTCTAAGAACCTGCAGTGTCCCCCAGTGTGTTAAAGCATATATGTGCAACTCTGAGACACGCAACCTTAAAAGGTGCTAATCAAGACACGTGCATTAACATCTGCAGATGTGCGCTCATGATGCCGTTGTGGGGCCTCACCTCGTGCTATGCAGACTGCCTTCACAGCCTGGTTGATGCAACTGCTCCCGATTGTAAGCATGGCAGGGGCGTCCCCTTCCCTGCACGTGTGGCAGACCTTTCCAGCTACCCCCTTCGGATTACTCCCAGCTGAGACCTTGACGAAAATGGGCTGTCCAGGAACATGGACTGGCATGGGGGCCCCACCGCCTCCCGCAATCACAGCGCGGTGCTGAGCTGCTGCTGCCTGCGCTGCTGCTTGTGCTGCTGCCATAGCAGCAGCTTGGATGGCCGCTTGGGTGATCGCAGCTGCGTTGATATCGTGCATGGCGGAGCTCCCAACTCTAGAGCCCCTGGAATCATCCCGCCTGTAAGGAGCCTGCCGCTCGTCGTCGCGCTGGCGTCTTTCAGGCCCTGGACTCATTGATGCGTACCGACAAGACAACAGAGCTTTGCTTCTTCGGTAACGTCCAATAACGTCGGGGTCCGGTTCCGATCCTCAAGTGCAACAAAAAAGAACGAGCGTATGCTTTAGGACTACTAGGATCACCTTCATCACTGGTTGAGAGCACAGAGGCCTTTCTTGGCAGGATTGGGGCGTAAGTTCCGTCCAGTGCCACTTTGATGGGTCAGGGCTTTGAGGCTTGAACCCGGAGACTAGTGTGAACCCAGGCCAGAGCCAAAGCCAAAGCATTCCAAGCCAAGGTGAGAGCGTGATTCTTTTTTCATGGTAAAGGTCAAGTGGTTGCACTGTCGTGTTTCTGCGCACGAAGCGCGACGTTTTGGGCACCGATCTTGGGCAGTACCTAGGGCCAGTATTTACAGATTGGATGGCTCATTTAGGATACAGCTGCCCCATTTAGGATACAACGGCCTTTATACAAGCATTCTGCGCTATTAAGTAAGCACAGGCAACCAAGGGCAGAAGCTGGAACATATTCTCTTGTCTGACACTTTGAAGGCGTTTGACTGAACACGGACTCTTGCCAAAAACTGTGCCTCTGTCTATGAACGCATTACTACCATGCCAGACCACCCACTGGCGGACCAGTAACTCCAATGGAGGGTCAGCTGCCCTGGGATGTCCAGAATCACTTCCAGCAATGGCCAGTTAAGATCTACAACATCAGTGTATTACTGCGTCACTGGATGGCTTATCCTGGCGCGTTAGGGCAGCCATTGGGTACAAATGATGCTGTTTCAGATCAAAAGGATATGCAGGTCAGTCAAGCTGAGCTTTAGCTAGCAGCCAGAAACTCAGCGGAGTAGCTTCGGAGGCACTGTATAATGGCAGGAACAGTCAGGCAAGTATCCGAAAGCTGCGCATGACCGGACTAACACTGATCGGTAGACATGTATGTTGCTTTGACTCACTACTGAACACTACCGGGTACTTATAATCATCATCTTGTCTTGTCCATGTTATTGTTTGCGGCCCCTGCCTGATGGGGTGTTTTTTATTCTTTTTTTTATGTAGTTTATAGTCTATGTTAGGGTGTCATCAGAGAGTGAATACAGGAAGGTGGGTGCAGCCAGCTTGATTGCATCATCAGTGAGTTTGTCTACGTTGTCACTCAACATGTCTTGATGATGAGGCACACTGCGTTCTGGTGTGCTCTCATCCCATCAGTGTTGTGGACTCACGGGAGACGAAGATGCATGCAGCTATTCCAGCGGCTTTAGGCACCACATGGGGATGTATGCCCAGTTTAAGTGTACGTTAGGAAGGTTGATAAGCCCGGATTGATGATGTATGCAGCAGTGAAGCTTGTTGCTGTGTGTACCAGTGTTGCATGGTTTTCTCACAAGTCTCAGCGGGGGCGTCATGCAAATGCTCTGTTTATTCCAGAGGTTCTTGTGAACACAGATTCACATAGACTTTTGAATCCAGAATTGAAAACCAAACCGATTTCCAAGGGCGCATAGAAGTGTCACAGGCGAACTAATGTATTGTTCCCAGTGTTTTGATCTGTTGTTAGGTCTAAGTAGTACTTACTACTGATATACATGTTGGTGCTTATTCCATTCATGTGGTGTTTCCTGTTCCGTTGAGTAGGTAAATGGGGTTGGACCCCAGTGTTTGGTCGTTTCGACCTAGCTGCCTTGTGTGCCGCCACAGCTCAACTTTTTCTTTGTGGGAGTCAATTGGTGAGTCTTCCGATGTGCCTGAGCTGCAGAGGTGCCTCTGCCGAAAAGGCGGATACGTGTGTATGCGTTGGCCGTGGGGGTGTATAAGTTTGGCTGCCAGAGTCACGATCCGAGTGCTACAGCTAGTTGAAAGGCTACTGCCATTCAGACACTGCCGGTGACACCCGCTTCCACACAAGTACACGGGCCGCTGCCTTACAAGCGACGATGTTGTCATAGGGACTATTATGTTCTAGAAAGCTTTATCTGAATGCTGCGGACCCTTCTGATACGGTGTTTGAAATGAACGCATGCAAGGGTCGAAGGAAACAGACCGGAACAGGGGCAAGAATGCTTTGAAGCCAGACTTTTACGTAGCCAGCAGCTCACACATACTATCAGCGAGAAGCAACCCCAGATGCCTTCCGTTTGTTGCATGTTCTAGTGGAACTACGTTGGTGCCCATCGCTGCCGGGAGTCTAAAAATGCCGGCTTTGTAAGACTCACGATGCTTCATAGCAATCTTTCCAGTCATGCACAGTTCCGGAAATCATTCCAGAGGGGGGCACTTGATAGCAGAGCAGTAGGTCAACACACGGATGACAAGGCGTCTGCCTGCTGCAGGATGCCGTCCCCAGAAGAGAAGGCAGCTGTAGAGGCCAGGAGGGAAGAGGTAGTGCATGGAGGTCTGGCCATGTCTACTAACGATCTGTCTATTTAGCGATGTCTGATGAGTATACCTAACTCAGTACATCCTCCCTAGACATTGAATTTGGGCAGCATCAAAGCTGCAAGAGCTCCTGGTTAAACAGATGCCATCCAATTCACTCTTTCAAGCCAGTGAACCAAGCACTTTGAGAAGTTCACGTCTATTAGGAGATTTAGTACTGTCTTCTGTCACTTAGGGGTAATGTTTTGATATGCTCCTGCAGGCACTGCGCTACAAAGAGGCTCACAGGATAGCAGAGCGTCTTCCACTGACAAGCTCCTGCAGCAGCATAGGCGCTGTCTATGGCGTGGGCATTGGTCTTTACTTCAAGACCATGCAGTGGCTACGGTACTTATTCCTCTGGCTTGCTATCACTACAGTAAGGCGCCATGTACCCGGCCAGTGGCAGCTTTGCGTCAGGACCTAGCATTAGTGCCGCTGCAGCTGTAAAGACAGTTTGGGAGCCTGCCACCTTTATCTATGTCTCCACAGTTCTGGTTGCTCATGTCAGCTTCAGAAGCCCGGCCAACGCTGCTTGGAGCTAAGGTTTACAAACAAGACATCTCTTGTTGAGAGTTAGATGCCACAGGAGGCACTGATGTCCTGTTTTAGCTTGCAAGCAGCCTTTGATAGGCTGCTCTTATCCAACCGCAAAAGAACTGCAAGATCCCGCCCAAAAATGAAGGCGTATGCAAGGGACAGCCTGCTTGTTTCTTCCATATCCAGCTGGGGACCTGCAGATTTGCTCGCAATAAACAAGATATGAGCATTGTCACAGCAGCATGCAATGCTCCCCAGAAGTCCTGAAAATTCCTCCCTTGTCCTTGCCCATCTGTCCTCTTCTCAGATCCCCTACTTGCTCCTGATCAATACATCCACATTCACCACCGAGGCATTCCGGGGGGTGGCAAACAGTGGTGTAAAGGTGCTCCAGACCACGACCCTGAGCAGCTTCACCTTCGCAGCAATGATGGATGACCACCTGGACAACGGCACACTTAGCTGGATGAACGTGGTGCTGCCTGGAGTGTCCATTGTGCACGTTTTGCAGAGGAAGACCTTCTTGATGTGTGCGTAGTTAAGAATTAATCACACGCTACCTTGAGCTGCACACCATTCTATTTGTCACATGAAACATGCTTACCTGAGAGGCTGGACCAGGCTGGTGTTATTTGTTGTGACAATGCTCTGATTACACATCACAAACATAGAAGCTGCACTGGCACAAGCCTGGCAAAAGCAGAGGCACAACTTGGCTGCAGCGTATGCGTAGAAGCAGACATGTACTTCACGCATATGCATGTGGTTCACACTAACTGACCAGCCTAGTAGCCAATCCACGGGTCACCTCTGCTGATGTGGATTAAGCATGTCAATCCTGCTCAAACTTTGTGTTCACTTGCAACAGCTTTCCTGCTGCATCACAGGGATGTCTATTGCAGACATGATTGGCACCGTTGTCTTTATGATTGCTTGCCTTTACCTTGCAAGACGCGCCAAAAAGTGGGTTGAAGTTGTGGATAAACGTACTGTTGAGGTCTCAGACTACAGTGTAGTGGTGAAAGGGCTACCTGAAACAGACCCAATACAGGTAACCATATCCAGGAATGAAATGTCTCCCTTGCAGTACCTATCAGCAATTACACTAATGAGCAGGCCACCTGCAGCTGCCTGTCTTTTGTGAGCCTCGCTGTACCTGAGTAATGAACGGATGATGGTCAACAATAAATATGGATACAGTCAATGTCTGGCAAGCGTAGCTGATGTTATACCGGTAATGAGGTGGAACTTTCTCCAACCGTCCCATCATGGATCTGAGAGAAACCACCATGCTTGCAGATCGGTGAGCACTTCAGCCAATTTGGGGATGTTATGGATGTCATCATTGTGAAGGACTGCGCACCTCTGCTTAAGCTGGCAGGCGAAGCAACAAGGCTGGAGCGGAAAAGGCAGCAAGCACAGGGCATGCTGCAAAGATATGTGGCACGTGAGTACATGTTTTCTTTTCACAAACATGTTGATGCTGTGCTCCTTTCTAAGGAAAATCCAACATCTCACAACACCTGTCCGCTACCAAAAATTGCTCTTTGCCATGAGTGTCCATTGGTACTAGAGGGTCCCTTGTATCAGGTCTGCCATCACAGTACTAACAGGGCATCTAATAGGGCACCTGGGCATAACTTTAATTCGAGACAATCGTGCCTGTTGTTTTTGATCTTACTGCCTCAAAGACGACATTGTGTTGTTTTGATGTTTCAGGCTCACATGAGCAACGGCTGGAGCGTGCTGAAAAACGCATGGAAGAGTTCATGACTAAAGCCAATGAACAGATCGATGCTGCAGTGGGCTATGGCACAAAAGCTGCTTTTGTTACGTTCAACACTCAGCAACAGCGTGAAGCATGCGAGGCAGCCTGTCCAAAACGTAGGTTGGCGGGGTGCCATTTGGTTTTTCAATCAAGGGCCATCTCATGCATGGTGCGCTCGTTAAGATCTTAGCTGAAATCTGGACCAGAAAGCCTAGGCTTCCTCTAGATGAAAGAACAAATGTTTCAAGCAAGAAATGGGGTTCTGCATTTTGTTTGCAGGTGTATCTGCTGGCTCTTTGCAAAAATGGTCCCAAGCATGGGTTCTCTTGCACTAGTGCATCATTTTTTTGTCTGCTTTACTTATGGTATTGTGCTGAAAGCCTTTGCCTGGCAGGAAGGTAGCCAAGCCCCATATTTATCCTGGGAACCCCGGCAGAACAAAACTCTCTCTGTGTGGTGTGCAGGTTGGCTTTCCAGTTGGTTGCAGAAAAGGAAGTGCAAGTTCCTCGGCAAGCACAAGTTCTGGGTGGAACAGGCAAAACCACCTGAGGACTACATCTATGAGAACCTGTACTGCAGCACAGGTGCACGCTACTCGAGGATGGTAGGACCAGTGATACATGTCTCAGGGGCAGCGACCTAGGAAGGGCAGCCATCTGGACGTTGCTCTTGCTTGTTATGTAATATATACCAGTATGCTGCAAACCACCTGTGGATTGATTTGCCTAGCTTGCAGTCGTTGCAGAAAATACATATTCGGAATTATTCAGTTGTACCTGCAGGTATACCTGCTTATCTCGCAGCTACAATAATCATCAAGCCGTGGCTGATCAACCTGTTTAGACCTCCTTTGTAAAGTGGCCAGCCGAGGAACAAGAGTGTTTACGTCTTTGCTATGCCAGGTGATTGTACGGCTGGTGGTCATTGCCATTCTGCTGGCATGTGCTGCTGTTGTGACCAAGCTCATGGCAATCAACTTGTCCTATGCGCGCCACATCATCTGGAAGGGGCCCCTCTTAAGGGAGCAGATCTCAGCAGCCATGGCAACGTACCCTGTACCCAGTGCTTTCAACATGAGCAGCCTTAACAGCACTGCATTGCAGGAGCTGCAGCAGGCTGCAGGAGGCCTTGGGTTTGGCTTTGCACCTGAGGAGACATCCGGGACTGCAGCTGGGTGGGACACCACGCTGTCAGCACAAGCAGCAGAGTACTGTGCAGCAAAGCTCAGTGGGTTCTGCAGCAGGGGTTTTAGCAGGTGAGGCTCTTGCCTTTGATGTACATATGCACTCCTGCCTGCAGACCTCAACCTTGTGTCCCTTGCCTCTTGCAATCACATGCTTGTCATTCATAATGTGCAACTTTAAAATATCATCTCTGTCTCCTTCCAGGGTCTATAATTCAGATATCTCCATTGACCTGGCCAAGCAGATGGAGTGGGGCAGCCTTGAGGATTCTTTCATGAACCAGGATGAATTGCTCGGACAGATGAGGGAGTGCAGCATGTCCACGGCAGCCACGTGCAGTTTGTCCCCTTGCCTTCCTTGCTATTGTGCTGGGCTCCAGGCAGTCTCGACACAGCATGAAGCAGATGGGGACTGGATACAAGGTGCTAAGGGCCAGTGTGTGGATTACATCGAAACATTGGATGTAAAAAGCATTGCTTTACGGTGAGTGCGGTATGGCATGATGTATGCAGATTGTAGTAGACTGGTGGGTTGTTTTCAGACTGCAGGATCTAAGGGAAGTACTAAAAGGTGGTGGATGACATGGAGTCTCAGAAGCAATGCATCTGACATGGGTAATGCAGCAAATGAACGGGACCATTACCCAATTCCTTCCTAGGCACCCATGCATTCCTAGTTTATTGATAGCCTAAGATCCATGCATCAGCCATACTCCCTAATTTCTTCTTTGCTGCTGCAGGGCCAGCATATCTGTCGTGATTGTGGCCCTCAACTTGCTGCTGAAGAACTTGCTACTGCTTTTGGTGGCTTTTGAGAAGCATTGGACCCGAAGTGATGAAGAGCGGGCCTATGCAGTGCTAGCCTTTGTCAGTCAGCTGCTCAACTCAGTGCTGGTACTTCTTTTGGTGAATGCTCGCTTGGACAGTGTCTCCCAGGTTATCAATTCTGGGCTGAACAGCAGCAAGACAGGGCAATGGTAAGCGGCATGCTTTGCTCAAGCCATTGATGAGCAGCCTCTGTGTAGCCAAAGCATTGAGGTGGCCGTGTAATTGCTATTTCTTGATTCTGCACTTGCAAGTTACTAGGCCGCTGTGAGAGAAGTGGATATTCATGATTAAGTTACCTTCATGTACGAATGGGGGAGCTGATGGGGATAAGAAAACAAGTGCAATGCTGCTGCAGGTTTCAGGGCCTTATACTCTCTGGATCGTACACAGACTTCAGTCCAGCATGGTACAAGGATGTTGGGTTTACTATAACTCTGGTGGCCTTCCTCAACCTCATCATGCCTGGTATGATATTGGTTCCCTGAAAAACACATAGTTCTTTATGATGGTGCAGCCATGTGTGCATTCTCATGCTGAGACTGAGGGTAGCTTTGACTTCGCATGCACGGCATTGCTATGCTGGTCTCAGTGGGTAATGATTATATCTTGCATACTCAAGGCAATGACTGTTGTCGGGTCTAGCTCTATCCATCCCTTCCTCAGCTGCATATGTTACAAAGCATAAAACACCCAATTGACCCAATGATTTCCAAGTGTTTTGCTCTGGCATGCCAGGTGCATTCTCCTTCATGTACTGGATCATGCGCAAGCTGTGGCAGTGCTGCTTGGTCAACTGTGTGGGTTCAGCCAGTCAAGAAGCATACAATGGCGCGTGGGTTGGCGAGGAGTTCCTCCTTAATGCCAGGTAGGTGCACGTGTGATGCAATGGATGTGGGCAGTGTGGCCACCACATCAATCCCACATGTGCTTGATGTTAGGATGCATCCTCTCCCTTGAGTCTGCTCGAGAAACAACATGCATATGGAGCAGCTCACATGCCCTTGGCTCACAGTCTGTGAGAATTCACATGACAGCTCAAGTAGCATTATGGCAGGGCTGATAGACTGAACCCCACAATGGTTGTTCAATTCCCGGTGTTGCAGGGTGTCTGACATGATGCTCAGCCTATGGATTTTGATCATGTTTGGGAGTGGAATGCCCATCCTGTACCTAATTGGATTGCTATGGATGATCATTCAAGACTTGGTGGATAGGCGGTCGCTCATTCGCAGATGCCAGCAGCCTATCAGATATGGTCCTCGCTTGCCTTATCTGCTATGGGGTAAGCTTGTGTCATTATGTTATGAACTTGCTTGTAGCCACAGGTGACATGCATGTGCCGTTATAGGTTGGGCCCTAAACTGCCATTCTAACTCTGCTGCACCATATGCTTGCTGCATTGGCCTTGAAGCACTTCTGCTCACTTCCCAGATCGGCATGCTTGATTTGTAGTAACTCATGATCACCAAGCTTCCTGCATACAGATGCACCCGCGTGCACCTTTATTGAAGGGCCTGCAGGCGGAATCACTTTGCTTGCAGCCTAGAAATCTGCCTCCCTTCATGTAGGGATGCTTCCCTGGGCTGCTGCTGTCCACTGTGCGTTTGGGTTGTGGATGCACAGCTACTTCAACGGCGGGTCAGTGCAAGTGATCGAATCCTTCCGTCACTTCCTGGACACGTCCAAAACAGATGAGGCAAGTGAGAAATGCACAACAACCCAGCATTGTCTTTTAGCCTGTTCTTCTGCCATAGCATATCATTTCTAGGAACCGTTACTTCTGGTTAAGTGCTGGTAGGAGTCCAGCATCCAGGGCAAAATGATATGCTGTAAATCCCCACAGATCTATCACAAGCTACAGCAGCAGCCAAGCCTTTGAAAGTTGATGTCCAAGACCTTTATGTAAGGTGCTGTACACATTGAAGAGCATGGCCATAAGAGTGAGAAAGATTGATGCAAAGAGGGGAGTGAGTTGCCCTCCAGCTTAAACAAAAGAGAGGGGCCATGGGTGGAACAGTTGCGCTGGGCCGGCCTACCTTGGAAATTGTAGTAGCTTGGTAGGCATCCCGCTCATGCATGGCCATTTATTGAGGTGTGCGCAAATATTGTTTTGATTTCAACACCAAATTTTCGTTGCAATGTCTGCAGGCAGCCTCTTCATTCATGCTGTTCATGCAGAGCAACCCTGTCTGGAACAGGATAACGCAGAAGAACGGCATGCCGCTGTTCTGTCTTCTCGTAGCTGACATTGGTTTCTGGATTCTTATTAAGTGAGTGCATCACACCGATCCTCTGCTGGTAACTATGGCCAGATCCCTCTTTTGGGGTCAGGCAGAGAGTGTGCATCTGCTGCACTGCATTGTAGTTTGTGTGGTTGGATAAAACCAATTCAGCAATGATGTCATGTAGCAGAAGAACGCTTTTGACATTAGAATAATGGGGTCAACTGTGATGCATAGGTCAGTATTATGTTCCTTGCCCAGCAGGTCACCGTCAGCCATTTGCTTCCCCGCTTGAACCCTCCAAGCTGATCCTGTACCATCCTGTACTTACATGCAGCTTCCTACTGATCGGGATTGTGGGCAAAGTCCTGGGCACCATCTTCGGATTTGAAATCCGGTTCCTGGACGACGGTGGGGAGGGTAACAACATGAGTCTCAGTGAGGCTGTAGTGGGAGCCCCTGGCTACAGGGAGCTGGCAGGGACACCCACCTATCGGCTTCCACATCACCCTCGGTAAGCTAGTATGATCTGTCTTGGTGCTTTTGCCTGGCAGATGTGGGGGTACGTGTGTTGGGATGTTGTACATACACATGCCGGAATGGTGTGGAACATGTGCATTCAAAGCTGCCATGCCAGAAACTTTGCATGCTATTTCAGCAGTGCTTGTTGGTTTAATGCAGTTGTGTAATGCTGAGCCAGCTCTATCGCAGTAGCCTAGTGTCATCCCCCAGTAATGTGCTTGCTATTGAGTAGCTATGTTGCTCCAGTTCAGCATTCAATGTAGTGACCATGTTTTCCCTGTTGCAGGTACAAGGACTTGTTTGCAAATCCCATGTACAAGCCTATATACTTCAGGGCAATGGGAAATGCTCGCTTCTCAAGACTGGTATGCTACAAACATAAATACCTCATCATAGTATCTTTGCTAGGGTTAACATGGCTCTGGTGGGCTAGCAGATCAGTTGACCCATTGCAATCTACTTCTTGACGAGATACTTATACCTCGGAAGCTTATGGCAGCGCAGAACCATAGCTGTAGTTGTAGGCACTGACACGGGGATCAAATCAACTTTGCAAATCTGCTGCAGACAGGGCTAAGTGTTCTAGGGTTCAGTATAATCAAATACAATATACGATATGTGAATGCGACCCAGTGAGATTGGTTGACTGAAATGGCAACCAGATGAGGGGCATACAAGCTACCTCCGGGCTTGCATGGCAGCTCTGGTTTTGCCTGGACTTGCAAGTGAATATGTGTGCTGCAATTGCAGACATCCCTCAGAGGTGGCTCGTTTGTGGTTTCTGAAGAGATCATACTGGAGCACAACACTAATGATCTGGAGGAGACCCTTGCCAACATGTCCAGCAGCCTAGCAGAAGCTGCAATCAAGATGGTGCAGGAGGGAGCCAGCAAGTGCAGCACCCCAAGGAGCAGTGTGTTCAGTGGTGCCAACAGCATCAACAGCGTTGGAAACAAGCTCAACATTCAGGTAACTGACCTGGCTGCTTTGGCAAGCCTTGCAGAAATGTGTAATGGGTTAGAGCTCTGGCTGTGCCTTTTCCCTCTTGAACCACATAAGCACCATGCCACATCCTTGGCTGCAGCAAGAACATGTGCTACGGTACGCCTTGATCTGGCCCGGACAGACCCACAGAAAAGGCATGCCCAACAAAATGCGGTTTATACCTTGCAGTAACGGAGTGTAGTTAGACTGCCTGCCATATGACCTTGCAATACTTGCCCGTTATGTCCCAGGTTATGGCTGGACTTTCCAGCGGAGGTAGTCCCGGATGTAGCTTCACAGGCGGCCATGGTTCTAGCTTCTCGGTTGGACCCCGCAGACCAAGCTCCTTGGCACCTGCTGCTGGTGCCAGACCAGCAAGCTTTTCTGTCATGTCAGGTGGGTCGCATTAATGGTAGCAACACTTAGCGTTACCGTTAGCCTTGTAGCAGAGCCGTCTCATGACGTCTTGCAAGGGTCCAATGCATTTGTTGAGTTGAATACTGTTGAATATTGCACTAGTCCTTATGTTGAATACTGCACTATGAGGATGTGTTTCAAGCTGCATATGCTGCATAATGTGCAAAATTCCACGATTGAGTTGCTTCTTTGTATAGTTAGGTCTCTATCCATTGGCATGCTGCCATTGGCTGTCATTTGCTTCTGATCATGTCAATCAAAGCTAGTCTTTTATGCCACACTCCTGCCTTCCAGGGTCCCCAACCAGAGGTCCTCCACATGCAGGAATCCCATGGGAAAATGGCAGCTACCCAGTCGTCAACCAGAGCAGGCATCTCAGCATTGCAGTCCCACATCCTGGAGCTAGGCTGGGGTCCCCTGGAGGGACCAGCCCTTATCCTCTGGACACAATGTCACCCTTTGGTCCCCACCCGCCGCTCCCAGAACTCCATGAGCAGCAAGGCTGGGCTACCTCACCAGTAGCAGCAGCAGGAGGGTCAGCAGCAGCTGGCAGTGGCTTCATGGTGCATGCTGCTCTTGGAGGGACAGATGACATGGCTTTAAGCCCTGATAGCTACCCAACCATTGATGGGCCTGCCAATGCTGCCTGGGGAGGTTATTTGGGTGATGTGCAGCAAGGCATGCAGCCTGGGCCAGGCGGCATTGTGCATTTGGACAACATATGGGGTGGAGCCATAGCTGCTGCTGTTGCCACAGGGGTGATGAGCCCATCTGAGTATCCAGGTGTGCTACATCTCAAATGAAACTTGCGCTGATCATACATGCATTGCAGTGCTTTGTCGGTGTGTAAGCTATACACCCACAGCTGTTTATTCCTTTCAGGAGCGGGTCTGTAGCTGTCTGTCAATATTACTGCCGCCTCATGCTGCTTGGGTGCTTCCCGTGTTGTGGACACGGGTGGGCCAGATGTTACTTCCTGGGTGCATGAACAGACATCCACTCAACACAGACATGGCGGTGGGCTCGTGTATCCAGGACCAGGTCTCCTTACGAGAACCCTTGGCAAGATTGCTGAACTTCTGTGGCTTCTCATCAATCAACTAGTACTCATGAAATATGTTTTAGAAACGTAGACTTTATAACAATCTAGACTTCCCCTTGGTAAAAGTTAAATCAAGACTTCTTCTTCCTCTTGCTGGCTGCTGCAGCTGCAGTCTCTGGCGCAACCAATGAGTCTAACGCCCACCACCCATTCTTGGAGTCAGCAAGCATTGTCTCAAACTTCCTGGGAGTGGCTCCACCAACCATGGTGGATGTGTCTGTGGAGTATCCCATTGTCCAGATTGCTCAGAGCTTCACCCGAGGCCCAAGCAGCTCAGGAGGCGGGCCTGCACAAAGCAGCTGGGCTGGGTCACAGGAAAAGCCAGTCTGTCATGGTCCGTCATGTAGCTCAGGTAATGCTGTGATATAGATGGCTGTGGTCCATTGGCAGTAATTTCTTGTGTCCCTATACTGGTATGTATTTTATATGTATAGATTGCTAACGATGATGTAGTCTTGTTGTGCTTGAATAGTTTTCACTGACCTTGTGTCTTGGCACACTGTGGCACAGGCAGGGCCCTTTATTGTTGCAATGCGTCTTGGTTCTTAGCCAGGCACGGCTGGTAAGGCAGTTTGCTTGAACGCCTCAAACCTGTTCTTTATATGTAATGAAAAACTTAAGATTGACTGGCTTGCCCTGCTGCTTGGTTTGCCAAGGAGGTGGTCATGAAGAGCTATGGTCAGAAGGGGTTCAATACCCTAAGGTGCAGCTGACTGCAGTGGAGCCGCCAATGATGCCTGAAATGAAGAGATTGACGGCTGGGGCTGCTTCTCCAGGCTCTCCTGGAGTGTCCAGCTGTGCAAGCCCTGCAGTAGCAGCAGGAGTAGAGCTGGGAGCATTTGGTAGGTGGCACACGAGGGTGTTCTCTTAAATAGTACCGTGGCAAACTTCTTTGGACCTGCAGTCATGTGGAGCTAGGGCCAATCCAAGCTGCGAGCTATCTTAATGTTGCCAACAATGCTATTATGAAGGGTGATTGTTCTGCCACACGCTAGACCCTGAGGTCTTTGCATCGTAAGCTTGCTGATGTATCACCAGCTCAGCAGCTGTGCTAAGAGCGTAAAACATTTGCCTCACTTCGCCCTGTACTGGCTACTTGCCACTAGGGCTGCAATGCACTGCCAATGTAAGTAGAACGACTGCACTGTTGCAGATGGCTCGATCACTGTTACACTGCTACATGCAGGTGCTAGAGTTCGAAGCAGCGCTGCGATGGTGGACACTGCTGGAGCTGCGTTCTGCGGTGATGACACTGTACCTATGGCATGCACATCAGTGTCTGCAGCAGCAGGTGTGACAGGCGCAGGGGAAGCAGGCATAGATCACTCCCAAGTTCTCACAACAAGCAGTACCAGTCCTCGCGGTGCTCTGTCTGAAGAGGCAGGGTCATGTGGGGTCCTTGTCCAGGAGTTTGCTCCCAGCAGCCCGTCTAAGCAGCAGCAGGAGCAGGATATCTGTATAGGTCACAGTCATGCACTGGTCAAGCATGAGAGTGATGAGCTAGGGACTTCTGGAGACGAGGATGAAGTAGAACAAGCTGCAGCAACCAAGGCGGCGGGAACACAGGAGGGGCAGCAGCAAGGAGGGGGTAGCACCAGTAAGGGTGGCAAGAAGAAGAACAGGAAGAAGAAGGGGAAAAAGCACAAGTAAGCACTGAGCTGGCAGGGCGAGGATGGAGCTGAGCACAACAATGGGATTTATGCATGCCGGCAGTATTGTTTATTGGTCAGGCATATGGCTATTGAGGCAGGCTGTTATGTGCTGTAACTTGTCGGTCTCCATTGCATTTTATCATGACTTGGAAGCAAGACCTGTGGTTACTCTCTTGGTGTGCTCTTTGCTTCACAGTGATTCTGATACGCACTACGGTCTGCATGTAGCTAGGTTTGTTTGCAATCATCCCGTTCAGAACTATGGTGCACATTAGTGCCAGGGGGGAGCGCTGCATGCGAGTCAGATTAGTGTTGAGCACTCTATGTATGCTATTAGCCGTGTATGCTATTAGCTTGTAGCATAGGGGGCTACCTTCAAAATGCTATTACATTGGAGCATCACTCAAGCCATCTAGTCTCACTCACAGAAGTGTGTTCGTGCCTCATTGGCAGTGTGTTTTACTGAGCAGACTGTGCTTAGATACTAGGGCTCAGAGCCCAATAAGTTTTGCCTTTTCATGCCCCTGGGATAAGATGGGACATCTTGATAACAGTACGACATACTTATCCTTTGAATGACTCCGCATCCGACTCTTGTCAGGAATGTTCTTCTTGTGGTTTGAAATGGTTCAACGAAACAAAGCTTGATGATCTTGACCTGTAAAACTTTCTTTGTTATAATAAGCCATGGTACAAACGTGATTGCCGTCCTGCATGACGATTGACAATAGCAGAGTGTTTAGCACTTTCATCATGATTGTGTCAGCACGCTGAGCAGATGGCCGTGGTCCTGATAGCTTGCGAGCATATTCGCTGCCTTTTCAGAGGCGAGAATTAAGGCCGGACATACCTTCAGTTTGATTGTGCAGAGTCGCAAAGCTCCGGCCTGATCCGAGTCGCCTGCGGTGCTTGGGCACTTTGATTGAGCCCACAAGTCCACGCTAGCAAATGATTAGGCCCTGTAACAACTCCGTACTCAGCTATAAATATTATCCAATTAGGCTACATGACCGTTTGCACACAGACTGGGGGCTTGATCACTGCCATCGCCGACACAAGGTTCGCAGTCCCCCGATTCAGACCGGTCCCCGTCTGCCCCTGCCGGCTCAAGCGACAAAACCAATCGGCTTCACCAAGCTGCTCAACCATCAGTACTAGGATCGGTACAGAAGTTATACAATACAAATGCTGTCACGTCCGAAGAATGCAACTCTAGCAACTTCCTTCAGCTCTCCGCCATGCATAACATGGCTATCATAGTACATCTGCCAAATGCCCACATTACCAGAGCTCTTTTCCTGTAACCCGCAGATGCATGCTAAGCACAGAAATCCCGGTGTTAGCAATCCAGATGCGTTGCACACCCTCTTGTACATAATCCACACACACAAGAGCGCACTCTTGCTATCCAGTGCTTAACACCTGGCCATGACAAATGGACATGCCATGCGCAGCGGAAGCATCATACCTAATATCAGTTCCACACCAATGAAAAAGCTGGCGACAGCATAGGAAACAAACATAGTGCAAATGAAGAACCGCCGCCTTTGGGAGCAAAGCGTTCTCAACTGACTTCCAACGGCTACTGGAAGAGTACCAGGCATTGCCAAATGCCTGTGATTGGCCACTGACCCATACCCATGTCATGGCTAGCCTCAAGTCACCCAGGTTCTTGATAGCTTTCTTTGTCCGTCATTGTCCAGGTCACTATTCACACAATCAGGGACCACTACGCAGCACATTCCAGCATCTATGCCAACCAGAAATGGGCTGCTGACTATTGAGCAGCTTTACATAGTGTGTGTCACATGAGATTGTAAAACACAGCTTCAACCATAGTTCCAACTGTAACTATTTACAAACTAGAAGAACTTCCTGCTGTGATTGAGACAAGGCGATAGCAGAACTGGACCCGAGTGGAACACAATACCACACCATCACACTTGTTCCAACTACGTTAGATGACATTTCAAAATCATACTTCATAGGTACCTCACAAACAGACACTGGTGCAACCAACTCCCCTCTCTCTATACGACTGTCTGTCTGTTGTACATACAAGGAGCCTGACCTCAAAACCCAGTCCACAACGTGTGTAACCCTTCCCTGTGCCCATGCCCGATCACCACCCCAACAGCTGCATCAAACCAGCCTTGAGTGCAACAGCAGGGCCTGCAGCCCAGTGATTGCTAAACAAGCCAACAAGAGCCACATAACCACACGTACAGACGGTTTAGGCAAGGCAGCCCTTCAGCTATGTTTCCAAACTGTTACCATCGTTGTCAGGAGCTAATGAGGGGTTGGAAAAACGTTCCCTCAAGCCGGGCCCCTCAGCTCCCTCTCATGTGCCTCATGTCCAGCCACCTTGAACATGTTGATCGCCCTCAGCTTGGTCCAGGCCCTCGCCCACAGCAACCTGCCCTGACCACTGCTCCCACTCCTAGGCAGGCCACATCCCCCGGGACCCATCCCACCCAACAGCCCAGGCGGCAAATCACCCTCAGAACCACATGATCGATATTGCACTTCCTGCGCAATCGTGCCCTGACCGAAGTCCCCTAGTGTCTGCTCCCCTTCCACTGCAGCCTCACCCCTTAACTCACCTCCAGCTGACTCTACACCTCCCTCTGTCGGCTGTGCTGTCAAGCCAGTGCCGTGGATGAATTCTCCCCCTGTACTTTGGGCGCTACTGCTGCCAGGACCGTAATGCAGCCCTCTCCCTGCACTGCTCCTGCTACTGCTACTGCTGTCAAACCCGCCGCCACCACCAGCACTACCACCATCAACTGCTGATGCTCCTGGAGGAGGCCCTGCTCCTCCTACGCTTCCCCTCCCAGCAACAGCACCACCTGCTGCTGTTGCTTTCACCTTCTGCCCTAAACTCCACAACATCCCAAGCTTGCCCTTATGCATGATCAACGTGTTCCTAGACTCGAGCAGAGCCTGGTACTCTGGAGTGAACTCCAAGTAGCACTCAAAACAAACACACCGGCTCTGCACCCCGCAAGCACCGGACGCACCATGTGGGCTGTATGCAGTATGCGACAAGCAGAACGTCTGCAGGCACCGTCCGCAGCTATGCCTCTGCCTCATTGCAGAGTAGTTGCGTAAGTCAAAGCGCTGGGTACAGCCAGGCTGAGCACAATGCTTCTTGTTAACGGATCCACCTGCCATCACTTGCGCTCTTGTCCCTCTGTTAGCACCCGCAGCAGCAGCAGCAGTGTTGGTTCTTGAACCAGTGCGGCTGCTACCAGCAGCAACGGCAGCAGCCCGCACATCAATGCTCGGCAACACCCCTGCGCTGTCTACAGTAGCTCTCCTGTATGACTCCATAGCCCCCAGATCCCCAAAGGGCTCAGCTGCTGCTGATCCACCAACTGTAACCCTCAGCACTCTCCCTTGAGACACTCCCCGCTGAACCGCTCCCCCGCGCTGACCCCCACTGCTGCTATTACTGCCACTGTTCACGCTACACAACGGTCCGCTACCCGGAGCCAGCTCCATGCCTGCTAGTGCTGCCTCACTTGCACTATGACTTAAACCCCTTGCTGGACTCCCAATACCCCAAGACAATCCAGTCACCCTGGAAGGCTGCGAAGAGCCCCACCAAGGCAACCCTGTGGAGCCGGTAAGCCCCCTGGACAGCCAGCTGCTGTCATTCCCAAGACCTGAGACCTCTCCATCTGGAACAGCTAAACCCCAGCTACTCGGGGCACCATTACTAAGAGCACTGCTTGTGGGCAGGAGCCCAATAGCAGAGGCCACATGTGGCGGCAAGGGGCTTCCTGATTGTGCTGCGGCTGCAGCAGCAGCGGCAGACGAACGGGACGTGCTCCTAACGCTGCCGACCTCTGCATACCCGCCTTCTACAGGGGGAAGCTTGAAGGGAGAGGCAAGATCCGGTGTTGCCCCTCGTCCTCCTGCTGTTGCTGCTGCCCCGCTCACATCCCTGAGTGCTTCATGCACAAGTTCCTGATCATAACCTGATCCCTCCGACCCTGACAGCCCCTTAAACATAACAGCGCTGTTATTCTTCCTATGCACTCCAGCCGACCTATGGCGCAAGTTATCGGCTCCCATCCCCCGAGCTACACTATTACTGCTATTGCTGCTGAGTGTGCTCTCAATGGGACCCAGCCCAGCTAAGCCACCTCCAATTGCCCCAACGGCAGTAGCAAAGGACTTCAGCTCTCCCTGCTGCTGCTGCTGCTGCTGCGGGTTCCTCTCCTGGAAATTCGACCATTTAAGAAGGGCTTTAGCAAGCGCAGCTTGCAAGTACCTCAAGAGCGGTACAGGCAGTAACCGCACACCGACTGGCAAGGCTACCACCACCATCGCCTTCACCACCCACCACACCCACGCCCAAACCACCTTCACCACTGTCAGAAGAGCTGCAACTGCTGCTGCATATATGCTGCGGATGCTGCTAGCGATGCTGGTGCTGCCCCTCTTCTTTGGACTTGCATCCCCAAGAGACTCATGCAGCTCCTGCTCTGTTCCTGCCCCCTGCACCTCGCCCTCCTGCTGTAAACAGGCCAAGCTGCTGTTGCTGTCACTGCAGACCTCTCCTTTCACCCCGCTATCCCGTTTCACTCCTTCATCCATCCCTTCATGGCAGTGAGGACTACTGCCAGTATCATCAGCATAATCTGCTGCTGCTGCATTTCCAAACGCTGCTTCTATCTTTGCCTCTTCAGCTGCTGTTGGCATCACGAGGGGCAGATGCAGAGGCACAACCCCTATACCGCCGACTCCCTGGCTTACTTGGTACTGAGCCATTTCAGATACCACAACTGGCTCCACTTGCGTGATCAGTCGCTTTGCACCTCCCACCCCTGCTGCTGCTGCTGGCACAACATCACCGATAGGAAGAGGAAGTACCTGCACAATAGCAACTGCCGCTGCTGCTCCTCCCGCTGTTGTAGCTGCTTTACTCTTACTGCCTGCCTTATGAGTCATCCCCCTTGTCTGCTGATCTGCCTGGGTCCCTTTCCTACTGCTGCTGGTCGTGCTTGGCATTTGCTTTCCGCCTTTCCCACCATTGTTTGCGCCCCGCCTGCTGCTGCTCCTGGCATGCACCAACACCTCTCCCAAGATAAAAGCTTCACGCCATTCTCCGGCCACTTTCGCAGCAGCAGCAGCTGCTGCTGCTGTAGGTGCCCCTTGCCCACCACCAGCTCCTCCACCTGCTGCTGCCGCGCGTCTTGCTACCCTCGTTAGGTCCATAGATTGCAAAGCATGCTGCTGTAGATGCTCCTCGCCCACCACTACCTCCTCTTGCTGCTGCTGCTGCTGTTGCCCAAGCCCTCCGTTTAAAGGCCCCAGCTCCAAACCCTCAGGCCCAACCTGGCACTCCTTGCTCACTGCAGCATTGCCTCGCCCGTACACATTCCATGCAACCACTCGGTACTGATATACCCCGGGCGGTGCCAAGTCGTGCCAGCGGGTTGAGTCTACCACATCAGCTACATGCTGCCATTTTGTTGTACGGCCTAGCAGGGGTAGACGCTCAAGGACAAACTTATGAAAGGGAGGGACGCCTGCTTGAACTGGGTTGTTCCAGGCTAAGGTGGTAGACCCATGAGGCCCAGCACTACAGCTTAGTTCCTGTGAACAGACGTCAAAAGACCAACACCATCAGCACATGTGCCAATGCTACTCTGTACCAGACCATCGAAATAGAGACACCGAGCAGGTAAGGGGTGGCACAATGGCTGCAGTGGAACTCAGAAAAACACTTGAATCCGGGGCCCTCCATTGGTTAGAAGTAATGCATCCTTGCTTGCAGAGAAAGTAGGAGGGTGGAATAGAGATGTACTGCAGAGAACTATCCACCAGTGCATATAGACCAGATGGGGCGTGCCAGGTCCAGCCAGTCCTTAGCCCAAACAGCATGAAGTACAACAGCATGATGGATGCATGTACCGCCTTCCCTTTCTGCATTCCGTTTGCAATCTAGCTTAGTACAGGGTTGGTTTGAGCCTTGCAGACCAACATGCCCGTCCCCTCCAGCAGCTCAAAAGAACCAGCACAGGGGAGGGAGGAGCTGTACCTCATGCTGCTCTGGCTGTGTCCACCTGTGCTCTACTGGGAACCCCCCTACCCAACCTGACACACATGGCAGGGCATTGCCATTTGCTTCGGAATGTTCTGGGAAGAACAGGTTGAGAACTAGACATTGGCCAAATTGCGGTGAGCTGCTTGCCACATGCACGCTCACAGATTAGACTGGCATGGCAGGCTGCAGCTGCACACATCAACCCAGTGACCAAGGGTGACCAACTGACCGAGGGTGGACACTTGCTGTGTCTGGTTCTCACCTGTATTGCTCCCGGCTCACGTCCTAGCCCCAGCAACTGCCGCTGCATGGCACGTAACAGCTTTCCACGGTGCAATGTGTTCATCACCTTCAGGAGAAAATCACAGATAAGTACCTATTATGCTGTGCCACAATTAAAGTGTCATCTGCCCTAAGACCAAAGCTATCACAAAGACAGCCAAGTGGAACAAGCAAGGCCTCGACAGATCAGCAAGAAGGTGACCGTATGAACACCAGGGTCATTGTGGTGATGACTGTTCCAGGAATATGTTCTGCACATATAACTCTTTGTGGGGTATGTCAAAGATATGTATGTTTTGACATTGGCTGTCCGAGGATTAAGTAGATCAGAGCATGATTTGGCAGCTGAAAGACAACAAAGGCAGCTCTGAGAAGGATTTCGATCGTTCACTATTCTGGCTGCAGCCCATTGTATACGTTACATTTCAAATGAGCACAGCATCTAAGTGGATGGAAAGCAGGACTCTTGCAGAGCATAACTAGTAGCAGTGACAGAACGTCAACAGCCTCAGCACTATGTGCAGTGTGAGGCCATTAGGCTTTGGACTTTTTGTACGCAAGAGTTTCAAGTGCCGCCATACCTGGCCATGCTCAAGGGTTCCGATGATCCAATGTACGCAATGATCTATGCAGACAAAAATGCACCCCCTATGTCTTCCCTGTAGCAACCTGCAGGCACTTACTCCGAGCTCTTGCTCCAGCAACTTCCCTCCATCGTTTACAAGCAAAGGGAAGTCCAAAGCCTGCATAACAAAAAGGGAAAGGGTCTGCCTCACTTCACACACCATAGTATATGGTGTTTCTGTGGCCAGACCAAGTAAACTGCCGCAGGTGTGACTGTGAGCTAAGCTGTAACTTTGCAAGAGGTTGCATGAGGTTGTAACAGCATTTAAAATCTTTAAGGGCATGTGGGTGACCCAAAGTATACATTGCTGAAGTTCCGGCATTGGGAGTAGTTAAGTCCAGCACCGGAGACTCAGGCATGCTCAGTGTACATTGTCTTAACTAGGGTGTTCAGCTCGCCTAAGTGCTTGTCATACCATCTCAGAGAATGGCACAGAGGCAGCGGGCCCGTTGGCATTTTGCCAGGGGATACAATGAATGCCTTGATGAGTGTCAAGGGCATATACCGAGCCCAAAGCTATCATTTGCAAGCCTGCTAAGGAAGTCTTCTATCTGCAACTGGTGCATGCTGTGGAGCATTAAAGCTGCTTTAAGAGGGTGCATGTCAAAAACAGCCTCGAATCCAGACTAATTTCTGTGCAGGAGCAGGGTGCAAGAGTTGAGGGTGCCACTTACACAGATTGAATGCTGTTCAAAGGCTGCTGCATACATTGGCAGCCCCATGCCATGTGTCACCCAGTCAGACACCTTGGTACCCTGAGCACAGCAAAGCATAGCACCAAGAACATCCAGCAGCATAAGCCCACAGTACATCTTAGCCAACAAAAGGAGGGAAGGTCCTGCAGACGGAGACTGACCAGGAGGAGAGGCATCTGGACGCCACAATGCATCCAGGTGCTGTTCAAATGCTACCACACTGCACCACACAGCTGCAATCCTGCAGGAACTATAACCTTGTCTATAAGTGTGATTGCTCATGCAATCACAAGCAGCAACCACAAACAGAAAATGGGTCCGATCTGTTGAGAGCACAAGCAGCAATGAGTGCATGTCGACATTCCAAAAAGTTGTGACAGGTGCATGCACTAGTGTTGTGGCCTTAGTGATTGAAGGGAATGCCAACCTAGTCGGCAGGCAAGCAGAAAAGCAGGAAAGCAGCAGAAGCACCATGCTGGGCCTAATACACTTCTGCTATGGCATCTTCAGGAAAAATGATGAGAAAACAACAAGTAAAGGGTGCCAAGACCTTCGCTGATTGCTTTCAGTGATGACGCACCTGGAGAATACGATGCAGATGCCGCTCAAGCTCTGCTTCAGATATGGTGGTGCCAACGTCACCCCCGTCCAACTTCCCTATGACTTCTTGAGCTGCTCTGTCTAGCTGCTGCTGCGTCTGGTAGTCTTTGCCTCCAACAGATGCCTCCACATAACGCTCTACTTCTGACTGCTCTAGCTGCCCATCATGATTTTGGTCAAGGGTGTAAAAGAAGGTGTGTACTTCAGACTTGGGAGCGTCACATTTGACCTGCTTCACTGCCGGCTTGAGGAGCAGTAACAGTATAGCTACTGCAGCTGTCCTGAGAGGGATTTGGTCGTATCTGAGCACCATGCACGTCTTGTTGCCCATAGATGTTGTGTCAACGGCTTGATGGTCGCTGCAGCTGCCAGCTACCATCTGAAGCAAGCATGCAGCTGTCGAGCACAGTTTCCAGCAGCGGCCAGTTGCCACGAAAAGCTTCCATGCGAGGCTCGCGTCCTGTCTCCCTCCAAGTCTAAGAAGTATCGTCCTTCTACGCAGGAAGCGGTAGGGCTGGTGGATACAAAGGCTGTCAAGCGGTGATGGTGAGCGACTAAGCTTCCACGAAAATGCAGTCTTCAGGTCCACTTGCGAGTAATCAAAGAGCATAGGAGCACACCGTGAACTGAGCGCATGGCTAGCTAAGGAATCAGCTTCGCACTACTTGCTGCAGGGCAGCTGGGAACTGGGCATGAATCAGCGAAGCCTGCACTTGTCGCCAGCCGTATTGGATGAATAAAGAATGCACACGTGACACGGTCGGGTGGTCTCTCTGAGTGCTTCTGCTGGTGACAGGCTTCATTACAACGCCGCTCGCTGTGAGCCTCCGAGTCACAGCGTCCGGTTATAATTAGGTTCACACCAAGAGCGATGGGGAGCCCTTTGAAAGCGCGGGTTAATAAGTACAACGCACCGTGCATTTACACGTGCGAAGGTTAAATACGCTCATATAGTTACAGATTCATTCAAGCACCGTCGACTGGGCCTGTACCTCTATCCCCGGGGGCCTGAAGTGCAGGGAAAGAGTTTTCTGCCGCATTGCGTTGATTGATAGATCCTTTCGGCTCCGATCAGCAAGACCTACTCAGGCCTATGATCGTGTCGTGTGTCGCTGGAGCCTTCTGAAAGGTAAGCCATCACTGATCGTAGCAAATCAAGAGGGGCCAATCCCGACAGCGCAGCTTCTCAGAATACGACTAAATGCTCGCCAATAGTTGGGATGACTATGAACAGACTCGATTGCTTTCTGCGACCTGCGAAAGCAGGCTGTCATAGTCGGGACGGCCCCACAATGCCAGGACCGTTCTGCCTGCCACAACCCAAAGAGATAAGTTTAAGCGACTGAACTGCACAAACCCTGCTTTAATGGCACAGAGAGTACCTCGAAACCTAGGCCTATCCTTGAACTCAGGAGATGCCAAAATGCCCCAAGTGTTCATGCCAATAACAGCCACTCTGCTCAGTGATTATTATACGTGGATGGCTGAGTGTGTTTCACAGCCTGCTAGGTATGTTGATCATGACCGTTGTATAAATCCAGAGTATCTTGCTGATCTCATGAGGTTTAGAGTGGGAGCTCACTGGCTGAGTGTTGTGACTGGACGTTGGGCTGATGGTGGTACTGTGAGGGCACAGAGGTATTGTAGGAAATGCATGGCATATACTGTTGAGGATGAAAAGCATTTCATGCTGGAATGCCCTGCCTACCAGGAAATCAGATCGGAGTTTGGTGAGTTGTTTGATTACTGTGAAGGTGATTTAAGGAAGCTTATGTGTCATCCAAAGCAGCATATGTTGGCGAAGTTGGTACATAAAATGCGTGTCTTCAGAGATGAAGATACTGAGTGGGTGTTTGATCTGCAGCTTGACAGATTTGAATCGAGTGAAGATGAAAGTTGTGGTAATGTTTCTAGTGATGAGTATGAGAACGAATTAGTTGAAGTTGATGATATTAGTCAGTTTGGTTTTTTGGAAGCCCCTTGAGCCTCGTGTTGGCTCCGGGTTTTTCTTTTTTCAAATGTAACATTCAGAAAACCGTGATTCTCAGTGCTTCTCAGTGCTGCTCAGTGATTCTCCACATCTGGGTGAGAATGTTTTTGGCATAAATTGTATGCAAAGTTCTGGTATATATGCTGTTGCGTTGCTGTTTGTTTGCTGGGTGTAAACCCAAAAAATCAAAAAACCAAAAAATTAAATTGTGTGTGCACTCTTCCAGGGCCAGTATTTTACATCATTGTATCTGCTTGGACATGCATGATCATGGAGTTCAACTGGTGGATGGTGTTTAGTTTTTTCCTGGTTCTATCTGTGTTAGTGGCTTTGCCACCCCTGTGGTGAACTGTGGCACCGCACGCGTGCCGATGGGTTTGCCAATGTAAGATTCACACACACACTCTACACAGGACCCACAGGTCGGCGGGATATGACGTGACAAAGTGCTGATGGCAAGCCCCACATATCAGGACAGGAGGGTGGCACATAAAGCAGGCCTGCCTCCAGCAACTAACTCTCTCAGCCCCATGCAGACCATGTACAGGCAAAAATGCACCAACTCTGACACATGGGAATGCCAGGTTGTATTCATTGCAGTGCCCCCCAACTTTCCCATCTAATACACCATGTAGCACAGACACCTAAGCAGTGAACAGCCGTGCAGCTCACAGACCATACCATGTAGCCACACACCCTACATGCAAGAACGGCCACAAAGCGGGCAAGTGACTGTGCCACTCGTAAGGATCCATGTCGACAGACGAGCTTCAAATGGTGTCTTAGTAAACAAGGCACATACATGCCATGGACAAAACACAGCCAGCCAGATGGAGTACCCAACTGCCCAAACCCTTTATTGTGTGACTATTCTGCCCCATCGACAAATTCCAATGAATTGCAAACCATCAGATGAAGGAGCTAATGCTCAGAGCAAACTCGATCCTCTCAATGTCAGCCTAAAGCAGCGGCCGAAGAAACAGTCAAACATCTGTTGCACCAATAGGGTGCCAATTCCCCTGACGAGGCCACACTTCTCAAAACACTCACTACATAACTCATCTGCCCCCCACTTACTAGCCACCCACATGACCTCACATGCCTTCCGTGCCTCTGCACCCTAGCATCACTTGCCCCTGCACCTGTGATTTCAATTTTTATAACACTTGCGGAAGCCAGCAGTCAGCATCAAGCGCATGGGGTAAGCAAAGATCCGCAGATTGGCAGGAGATCATGACTGCATAGCATAGATCATCCTGCTGCCAATACAGCAGAAACCAAGGTGCACACGTGCTTTATGGTCTGCCGCCAACTTGGACGGCACAGCAGCAGCATGGACAGTGAACAGTTCCAATGCGAGGCACTAGAGACAGTGGTGAATGGGGTGAGCGCTTAGTGACAGGAGCAGAACATAACCGACCTGTACCTACAGCAATAACATTTGTAACTCTGCCCCAAAAGATGCTGTTTGTCCGCAGCACATGGCCGGAAATTGGCCAACTTGCTCTCAATATCAATGGCCAACACATGCACGGAGTACAAGCCATCCCTCCTCAGCTTTAGGACGCTTAGGGATGCAACAGCGCGGTGGGTGCCTAATCCCCTCGAGTGGGCTTGCCCGTCAACACTAGCACGTCCCTTGCAATTTCCAGGGGCACGCTTCAGCAATCGCCCCATAGACAAAGTAACTTGATACGAGCATAGCAAAAAGCTTCTGCTGCGCAAGCACTGCGTAGCAGTAACCTGATTATATGGCACCCAACGACCTGGCATACCAAGAGGTACATTAGTTTCTAAACCCTGTCATCAATAAGAAACACTGGCTGCCATCTAACCGACCAGACCACAAAGGAAGATTTCAAATCAGATGCGATATCACAAAATTGGACCCTAATCACCATAGAGTCCCAATGTCCATTACCCACGTAGCTGATTCTGGCTGTATCATAATCTTCTGGCGGACAAACACCATGCTGGGCCCATTACACACCAGCAAGCACCAAAACATCTCTGCAGCTTGGATTGCTCATCACAGAAGCAGACAGCAATCCCAGACTCTGACAGCTTGTATGATGAGCTTGTTCATTCCACCATGGCATGCTTCAGTCTCAGCAGCCACCCAGTCAGCCCGCTACTCTCACGCAGAACCATGGCACGGCCCCTTAACCAGTCAACTCGAGAATAGCTTGTTCTTTCACTGCATGTACTGTCCTCTGGCTCAAGCTAAAGGCAGTACTGTCTGTGCTCGTTCTGGACTCTGGCAAAGCTTTCTACGGCTGTGCTGGCTTCTGGAGGCCATGCAGCAGATCTAACTCCTGGTTTCGATGCTAACCGATTCTGCCCCCACCACACACACTGAAATTTACCATTTCGCACCAGCCCCCATAGTAGCACTTGCCGAGGTCCCCAAGTTCCAATCCCTAACCCCGGCCTCAATCTGCTTAGATTACGGCCTTGTGGTCAGCCTCAAAACTCTGAGCCGAGCACATAAGTCGGACTCCAAATCAGCAGCGGAATAACACGCTGCCATCAGAAAGGGGAGACTCATAGGAGCGTAATGCTGCTGCATACTACCTTATCCTTGACATTGACCATCAGGCCAAATGACACACACCCCTCCACCCCAAGAACCATCCTAGTCAGCTACCCCGGCCTTTACGATAATTGCACGTGCATAGGACATTCGCAGCCTAAGCTCCATTCCGTATAACTACTCATGAAGAGCCATCCCAACAATCGGATTTACATGCAAAATGGTCATGTCCACTCAATTGCTCAGCAACCTTCAGCCAAAGCCAAGGTTGCTGCATCACAGCCGCCACCAGCATTTTCACACCTCCCTGCCAAAAGGAAGTCAACCTGGTGTGCAAACACTCTACCTGATATAAAGCATGCCCCCTCCAATGTAAATCAAGTGCACAGCAGGGACCCAGCCGCCGCTTGGTCAACTATTTCACCCTCGGATTAACAGCAAAAACAGCAGAAACCAACACCAAGTGTCAGTACTAACTATCCTCACAGCAGTAACCAACCACCCTTTGCCATGTTCCCCCAACACACCATCCAAGCTTGCCCCAAAGGAACAGAGAACAGCAGCTGTTTTAAATTTCAGCCCACAGTCATCTCCTGTACTCTTGTAGTGAGCTCCTCCTGACCTGTCACAGCAGCATCACCAGTGCCAAACCCTGGCCCCATCTCACTCTCCCCACCAGAACCCTCCTCGCCACCATTTGCAGCTGCCACAATCCCATTTGCCCCTCCGGCTGCAGCTGCTGCTGCTGCTGGCATCGGGGCTGCAGGAACAACCCCCGTGCTGCTGCCCGTGTATGAAGGACCACGAGAACCGCTCTGCACCGCGCCCTCGGCAGGGCCTGCTGCCGCTGCTGCTGCCTCAACCACCGCAGCTGCTTTGTCTGTTGGGCCCACCTCAATACTTGATAATGGTGCTGCTGCAGCCCCTGTGGCTGGAACGCCACTTCCAGCGCTTCCGGCGGCAGCATCCACGAGCTGGCCCCATGCCTGTGCCATCTGCTGCTGCTGCCTGGCTCCTGCAGCAGCTGCTAGCTCCATCTGCTGCTGCTGTTGCTGCTGCAGAGCAGCACTTACAGCCAGCATGCCTGTGCTTGTTGCCCACATCCCACTGCTGCCCACTGGCAGCCCCAGCTGCTGCTGCTGCTGTTGCAGGCCTTGGCCGCCATAGCCCCCACCAGCACTCCCCACTGGCATCATACCCCCTAGCTGCTGCGCCTGCATCTGCTGCACTTGCCCAGCTGAAGTCAACGTCCCCTGAAGCCCACCCACAAACCCTCCTTGCCCCCCTTGCATCAACCCCAGCCCCATGTGACCACTTGCACCACCGGTGCCTAAAACCCCAGCACCCCCACCAGGATGGTGACCCAATAGCAGAGCCTGATGTGCTCCGGGTGGCCCAGGGGGGCCCGCAGCAGCAGCTAGCCGCCCTCCAGGAGCAAGCAGCATGGGTCCAGGGGCACCACCACCACCAGCTGCTGCTGCAGCAGGTGCGCCTACTGGACCAAAGGGAGCCATCCCAGCCGGAGGCACTGCCCCTGCTGCACTAATGCGGGTGTAGTTGCAGTTGTACGCTTCAGTCAGCAGCACATGCAACGGCACAAAAGCATTCAGCGGTGGGCAGCTCTGGGCTGTGGCAAAATTCCTGGGCACGCCGCACACGTATACGTTATTCAGCCGCCCCGACATGAACTGCGTGAGGGCCTCATTAGGCTCAAAGGGCCCCTCCACAGCTTGCCTGTTGTCCTGCCACAGCAGGGTGTACCAAACAGGGCACAAAGGCAGCGGCTTACCCCCTGCTGAGAAGACAGTACTAGCCAGCTGGAAGAGCTCATGCTGCGGCAGTCCAGGAGGGAGGGATGCTGCTTGCCCCGGTGCAGGGAACAGCCCCGCTGCTCCTCCTGCCCCTGCAGCAAATTGCGCCCCGGGTGGCACCCCTGCCATAGCAGCCAACCCCATCGCATGCGCGCCAGCTCCATGCGGCACCCCAGTCAGACTCCCCGCCCTCTGTACAAACCCAGCACCACCCGGCATACCCATAACCGCCCCCTGTGGCTGCCCTGGAGCTGCCATGTATGCTGCAGCTGCCCCTAAACCGCCCTGATCCCCGCCATGAGCACCCAGCAGCCCTGCACCTTGCCCCAGTAGACCCCATGTGGGATTCACCCCCAGCCCGCCCTGCCCCATAGCCCATGCCGCTTTAGGGCTGCTTGCTACCCCAGCAGCTTGCGGCAGCCTCAAGGCCAACTGCAGCTGTGCAAGAGGCACTTGGTTACCAGTCTGCAGCTGTAGCATGATTGGCCCTGCAGCAGAGTCTGTGCTACGGCGGCCTGTAGCACCGCCCTCACCTTCACCAGGTGTAGCAGCTTCCGGCTGGTAAGGCAGCAGCACGTACCCCTGCTCTGCAGCCGTGAGCAGCACTCCCAAAGGTGCAAAGAACCTCAAAGGGGGCGGCAGCGAAGCTCCTCCTGCTGCTGCTCCACTGCTGCTACCAGCTGCACCCGCTGCCCCCTGCCCTTCCCCGCTAGCAGCTGTGGAGCTACCCTCTTTACCCCCCTGTTCCCCTCCTGCAGGTGCAGCTTCTCCAGTGCTGCTTGTCCTGTTACTTTCACTGCCCTGCTTTCCCCCTCCGGTCTTATCCTCCCCATCCCCAGCCCCTGACCTCCTTGCAGCAGCTACTGCTGCAGCAACGGCTGCACATACCATTGTAGTGTCATTAATCTGCCCAGTTAAATACTGCTGCATCATCTGCTGGGGTGTCATGGGCCCCTGGACATGCCTCTCCCCCTTAGCCATCCACCACTTGAGGGGACCTTCGTAGCCAGCGCTCGTATTAGGCAGCCCATGGAACAGCAGCTGTGCCTGCGCCGTCCTTAAACCCTGCACTGGTTGCTGCTGCAGCTGCGCCATACCCCCAGGAAGACCATACACCCCACCTCCTGCTGCTGCCAAGCCTGCCTGCCCAGCTCCTAACCCCCCTCCAGGGGTGATAAACCTCGCCATACCACCCGCTTGCTGCATAGCTGCAAAGCCAGCACCAGCCCCACCTGCTGCGGCTGTTGGCGTCCCCACCTGCCCCTGCAAATGGTACCCAAGCCCTTTACCTGGCACACGAGCTAGCCCTTGTGCAGCATGAGGTGTACTAGCAGGGGACATCCCGGTACCATCCCCCCATTGCGCCCCCTTCCCACCCCCCCAGCTCCTCCGCATACCCCCAGGCGTCTCCACCTTCTCACCAAATGACCCCTGCCGCCCACCTGTCAGCAGCCCTCCTCCCATGGCCCCCCCCATCTGCTGCTGCAATCCCATTAGCTGCTGCGTCATCAAAATGTTCCCAGACCCCTGCCTCAGCGGCTGCATAGCACCAAAGCCCTGCGACATCATCATATCTATCTGGTTTCCCCCAACCACCCCTCCCATGCCTCCCATCATCGCCTGCTGCTGCTGCTTATTCCCACCCGCCCGCCCTACCAGGCCCAGGCTTGATACCGGCATGAAACCCCCAGCTGCTGCTCCTCCAGACGACACTCTCATCCCTGCTGCTGCTGCTGCAGCCGCCGCCCCTGGGGTCCCCGGCTGCTGCTGCTGCTGCTGCAAAGCCAGGAAGTGCTGCTGAGCAAGGGCCCCTCCACCCTGAGCCAAGTACACGCCAGTGCCCCCTCCCAGACCAGCAGCCGCAGCAGCTGCTGCTGCTGCAGCATTTGCACCGGACCCAGGTGCCCCAGGGCCAAAACCAGCCATCAACGCAGCTGTATGCAGATCATGCGCTGGGGATGCACTAGCATTCCGGCTGTTTGCACGGTTGCCCCTGCCTGCAAAGCCCTGGGCTCCCATCCCAGATGCTGCTGCTGCTGCTGGCCGCTGCTGCTGCTGCTGGGACAGGTGGATTCCTCCGCCCATAGCCCCAGACTTGCCCAAAGCGCTGATAATACTTTGAGCTGCACTGCTAGCTGCAGCTGCATCGCCAAGGCCGCCAGGAAGCCCCATGCCCCCTGCTGCTCCCCTTCCCGCACCCCTCCCCGCTGCGACCATCCCAGGACCTTGGCCAAGGAAGCCTCCAGCCGCAGCTGCTGCTGCTGCTGCTGCCGCAGCTGCACCACCGTTGCTGAGGAACTCCGCACGAGCATCCTGCGAGGACAGTTCATGTGCATGCAGCGCGGGTTGCGAGGGGATCGCAAGCTTCGCCTGCTGCATCCGCAGTTGCTGCTGGTGTTGCTGCGCCTGCTGCTGCTTGTTGGCCTTGGCAGGCGCCGCTTGCTCCCCGCGGTTCTGCTGGTTCTTCCCCCGCCCGCCCTGCTTACCCCCACCCCCACCTTGGTTAGCCCCTGCAGCTCCCAGGTTATTCCCTGCTGAAGAAGCAGCTGGTGGTGGTGCTCCTGGGTCATTCCAGTTGGGGCCAGGGTAGCCCCTGTTTATGTCTTGTTTGTTCACAGCCTCGTAGCGGCGCCCAGATGCAACCAAGGTAAGCAAGGTAGGTAAGTTCTTGAAGAACTTGAGGCCAGGAAGGCGTTGAGCATTGTACTCTGAGGACTGGATCGCACATATCTGGAAGCCTTGAGGGTCTTGATTGGCATTCTGCTTTGAAACACCCTTTGGAGGGTCACCCTGAAGTCGCAGCAAGCAGCAGCAGAGGCATGTAGAGGTGTTAGCCATGTAGGATTACGACAGGCAGCTAGGAGAAACGCAGGGCTGCCTGCGATAGTCAGCTACTTTAGAATTAAGATGCACTAACAACTCACACATGATTTGTCAGCGTCAAGGAGACAAAGCTGTCCCTAACCCCAAGCATTTCCCCATGCTAACCACCAGGGCCAATGAACAGGCTATCCAATTTGAATTGCTACAACCACTAGCTGTGCCCTTCTGACCCTCCACACTCGCAACAGATACAAGCTACCACCAAGGCAAAGTCACAAAATTGTTTCTGATACAAGACGTTTAGTGCTTCAAAACATCGGCCCAACTTTCCAGAACAAGAGCACTTATGAAGATGCATAGCCCTCTGCTTTGTTGCTGTTTTGGCACATGTTGTCGGTTAAATCGGTTGTATCAAAAAGGCACCCCATCTGTTGTTTCAACCTCGCTGATTATGACAGGTTGAGGCACTTTGCCTATTCCATGAGATCTTCTGACACCTCTGTGCTGCAGCTACATACCCCAACAGCACCTGTTGTAGCAACTAGGAGTTCTAGATTTCATCGAGTAAGCATTTTCATGCTGGCTGTTTTCTGCTATACTTACATTGAGGAGCCAGCTTAGGAGCTGGTCTCCAGAAAAGGGGCCCACCCTGTCGCCTGAGGGAAGGATCACACGCCATTTGACGTCTGCATCTTTGCCTGAGAAACCCTCCCTTGACAGGAGCTTCTGAAGTGCTGCATTCCACGCAGGGGAGCCACGAACCAGCTCTGGCGCCCCTTCGCCACCTGCTGCTGGCGGTGCTGAAACTGCTGCTGCTGCTGGTGCCCCTTGGGTCATAGGGAATGGGGGTCGTTGCTGGGGAGTGCCAGCAGCCCCTGGTGATGGGCTAGCTCTTGTTGGTGGCGTAGGCGAGGCTCTCCACTGTTGCTGCTGTTGTTGTTGTTGGGGTCTGTTGGGCATGCTGCGCTGGTCCCCCTGCAGTGTCAGATCATCGTTGTTGCTCCATGTGCGGGACACAGTCTGGGGGCTTGCTGCGGGCTTGCTTGCCTGTTGATTGTTCACCAAAGGGCTGCCCTGAACGGGGGTTGGAGCCGTCCGCACTGGTCTGTAGTCTTTCCCGCTCTCTACCTCAGCGAGCAGCTCAGCTAAAGGTCTAAACAGCTGAAGATTGCTAGGCGGACATGCACGATCGAGGTGGTGGACGCCACAGCACAACAAATCCATCGGCAACTCGCTCTTGGCGCACCAGCGCGCCATCGAGTCCGGGTCGAAGGGGCCCTGCTTCTGCCCGTAAAGATCATTGTACCACCAAACGGGCCGCTTATTTGCAGCAGCTACACCAGCCGTAAACAAGCGCGTGATGTGCTCAGGAGGCGTCTGCATCTCCATGACAGCCAGCTCCAAGAGATCAGGATCAAGCTCTGCAAAGCTCCGCCTGCCACTTAACGAGAGCTATAACTGACGACTAAGGCTCTATGAAACACACATCCGTACAATGATGTGTCACCGAGCTGATCTGCATTCATTCACAAACGCAGCACTGGCACTGCTCGCAGAAATGTAGAAATGTGATGGGCGAGGCAAATGCTTTAGAGCGTGAGCCAGTGCTGCCTCCAAGTTAACAGCTTCGACTAGATGCAAAACAAGGTCACATGCCACACTGAGATCCTTGAAGAGAAAAGGGACAAAGGGGGCAGTTTAACAGCTTCCATGGGACCTGAGAGCTTGGGGCAGCCAGCCCCATTCAATTCTAGTACCTTAGGCTCACTGTGTGCCCGCGGTGCCTGCATATACACCTCACCGGGCGTAGATTGCTGGCAATCAATTCAAGAGTTGCGAGATTTGGCTTCAGTGCCCAGAGATTAGCCCACACCGCTGGCCATTCAGCGGGTCAAGAGCAGGGCCCCAGCAGTGCCCATGCCAGCGGATCCTTTCAAGGGACCATAAAGTCGAGCCAGTGCACCAGTCGACCCAGGTCATATCGCACCAGTACGATCTCGTTCCCAGGTGCTGCATGCGTGTGAGACGCGAATCCCTTCGCATGTCGTTCATTGAGTGATACAAGACCTCAAGACGGGGTCCTGATACAAGTGCATAGCAAAGAAGCATGGTTGCGCTTCGAATAATACGGCGTCATAGCAGATCCCTGCTGTTGGACCAACCTGCTAGCTTTCTGTCCCGGATCGCTCCCTTCTGCGGCTGTTTAGGAGCTCAGCAGTTGTTTACTGAGCTCACAAGTACGGGAGGGGACCCGCCTGTGTCCTCCAGAAGTGGTTTGCAGCCGAGCCATTCATATCTAGCTTGCCAATGGGGCAGCTTCTTCACGTCCCACACTGCATGGCCATCCCAAGTAGCCCATTTTGCCAACATGCTGCCGAGAAGGCATTACCGAGGAGTCCAGCCAGATTACACCCATACCATGCCACAGGAGCTGCGTGAGTTAATCAACTCAGCTGCGCAGATAAAGACAGAACGGCCTGGCCCGCCTCCCCTTGAACCAAGGCAGCTCACCTTTGAGTCACGAAGATCAGGGATAATTGCAGTAAAGGCAGGAATGACCCAGGAATGGGACGAGTACGGAGTAAGAGTACCTTTGACGATACTATGGATTGATGATTGCCAGGTGCGTTGCTACAGCTTGAGACCACCACAATTGCGACCTGCACACTTCCCACCCTTGCTATGCAATCTAGTTCATTCGAGGCAGAGGACCCAGTTCTTTCAGAGCACTAATCTGGCCTGGACCTCTGTTATCTTGCGTTGCCAGTCAGCATGGACTGGTAGCGAAGGTTCTTGAAGCATGCACACCATAAATGTGCAACCAACACCCAAGGCAGCTGATATAGCAGCAGCCCTGGAACCCCCCTCTCAGTGCAATAATGAAGTGGCAGCACTGCCAGGAATCTGCGTTAGATTACCACAAGGAGTGGGTTGGAATACATGTGCTGCTGAAGCCCTCTTTAGGAAGTGGCCTTGGAGTAATGACGTGTCCACTCCTGCGACTGCAGGTAGTCAGGTACAAGCATGCAGACAAGGATGGGATCACGTCCTTGGTACTGGGCTGTGGTAGCAAGAAGGAGAAGCAGCTACATCCGTCTGCTGTAGGGGAGTTCAGGAGGTGAGGCAAGATATGCGCTGATCCACTCTAAGCACTTAGCTGTGTTAGCTACACAAGCATCCTTTATGGGCGGATTGGCAGTGAAAGAATTGCACTGCTTGGCATCATCTGCGTCTGCTTACCTTGCTTGCACAACCAGTTCTGAAGCAGATAAATAAGATTTAGAGTCTAACAGCTTACGGCAGTATTGCAGCGATGTGGATAGGGCGTTGTTATGAAATACACAAAGTTTTTCTGTTGGTGGAAGAGAGAGCACTGCATAGCTTAGCGGTCTTCCTGCTTTCTTTGGCGTTCATCTTCTGCTGCATCAGGACCCAAGGCTAGTGATTCAGATAAGTACTCTCAAGGCGGCCCTCCTTGAGTGTTAGCTTTTCAGCTCTTGCATTTCTCGTACCTAACTTGCTGCATCATGTGCTCGTATGATATGTCCATTCTGCTCTACTCGAGGTTTGTGTTTGATACTTAGACATGCAACTAGGTTAGTGCCTCTGTTTAGTTTGTATAATGTAAGTTCTAGTGTCAGGGCTATGCTACACGGAGTGTCCGGCAAGTTTTTGGCAGTACGGAACCATAAGACTGACTAGTAACCAACTTCTAGCCACCTCGCCTCAATAGAACTTCCTTTTACAGCCCTGGGACTTGGCAGCACCCGCGACATGACCCCAGCCAATTGTTTAATGTGTTGGGGGTCAGGCTGAGGGCCTCTACCATGTCATAGCTATGTGGGTCTAACCTGCTGTTCTGTTGAGACAGGCAGCTATTCTACCATGCTAACCCTATGTATGCACTGCTGCTATGTGAGCATACCAACCCCTGGGGCTGCAATGTCCCGGGCAGCGGCCCTGTGCTAAGTCCAAGTACTCACATACTGCTTCTTGTGCTCCTTCCCAGGTGGGGTGTGCCGCTAAAGCGCAAGCTCTGGGAGGTGAAAGTAACAGAGGATGCCCTGCTACCCCCAGGGACTGACCTAGGTGCAGCACACTTCCGTGCAGGCCAGTACTTGGATGTCACCGGAGTGAGCAAAGGCAAGGGCTTTGCAGGCGTGATGAAACGCTGGAACTTCAAGGGGCAACCAGCGTCCCATGGTAACACCAAGCACCACAGGGCACCTGGAGCCCTTTCAGGCAGAGGGGTGGGCAGGGTGTTCAAGGGGAAGAAGATGCCCGGGCACTTGGGGGCGGAGCAGGTTACCATGAAGAATATATGGCTCTATAAGGTAGGCTTGAGGGCTTTGGGGCGGGCACTTCATGCTTGATGCTGGAAGCTTGGGTTTAGGGCTCGCAGGGATTGTTGCATATGGGTGATGCCAGGAGCCATGCTCAAGATGACTGATGGCTCTAGCAGTGAGCCTAGGTGAATGTAGAGGGTGTCTCAGTGTTTGCTCCAGTAGATTCTGGTGTTCGTTTTAATATCAGGTGTGTTCTACTACAGCAGTAGTTGATGTTTCTGGTGCTGATCATGCAACATCCCTGCAGAGCCAAGCTAGTAAGATTGGATCAATCATATGTATATACTCGTAGTGCAGACTAACGTTCCCACCCATGACAGACATGGTTTGCGTGACACCTTGTTGGTTGGTACCAGCTGTTTGAACCAGCCTGCCGCTTCTTGCATGTGCACAGGTTGATCCAGCACGCAACTTGTTATACGTACGGGGGCAAGTCCCAGGGCCTGCTGGAAGCTTCGTCCTTGTACGGGATGCTTTCCGTTGGAAGTGGCCGGAGCGTCAGGCGGCACAACTGCCCTTCCCCACCCATGTAGGGGACCTGCCTCCTCTGACAGTTGCCAGCAGACCTGGGCCAGACCCATACCGCATGTACCGGGAAGATATTGATTACTTTGAGGCGAAGTGGAAGGGCACGGATTGAGGGGCGGTGGGTTGAGGCAAAGAGGAGAAGCGGGGAAGACGTTGCAGATTTATTTCCTGCAGGAGTTGTCAGCGGGGTTGATTCTTGAGAAGCAGGAGGCAGCAGGCGTGTATGTTGGCAAAGCAGTGAACGAGGATGGCCATATTTGCATACGGATCAGATGCAGACGCTGAGGAAACCATGTACGTCTGGATTGTCATGATAGGGTGGCCTCTTGTCAAATGCTGCCTCGGCCCGATCGGCCCGATCGGCGATTTCAGACCCACATTCTTACCAGCATCGTCGTTTGGACTGAAGTGGATATACCGTCTTAAATGTGCTGCAGGATCCGGGCTCAGTGGGGTATATAGTGTTATCCAGCTTATGTGGGCTGCATATGATATGGCTGATCCCAATTGTTTCGGCAGTGGTGCACGGACTGATCGCAACCGGCGATACTCAGCTCCCAATTGTTTCGCCACATTGGGGCAGATTCGCATCGATATCCTGCTCAGCCGTCTCCGGTAGCTATCGCCTTGACGAATTGCCAGAGCTGCTTAGGCCGACTGCACCGGTCGATGTACATGGTGACTGATGTACTGCTCATAGATCTTACGCAGACCAGACAGAGCATCAGAGCGCAAGCTGGTGTGGGCCCGCATTGATCCCAACCACTACCTTCTTGCCGAGTATATGCTTTGCAAGCCGATGTCTCCCCAACCTGGTTCCAGACGCACATGCATGACTGTGCGGCTGGCATACTTTTGCAACTTCATTAGTTCTCGCTAAGATGGCAGCGACACCTCAGTAGCCGCGCACAGCGTCTGGAGTCAGTGCCGTAATGAATTGTCCGGGCCCTGCCTGTTTGTTAGGTAAGCATATCCAGCAGCTCCGAACACTAGGGCCCGGAAGCAATATGACCGGTACAGATTTGTCATGATGGCCTTCCACCATTCCCTACCTTTCTAATATGGTATGTAAGTCAAATTTGATCATCTTTATGTTCTCCAGGCAATGGTACTGTCATCCGGCAGAGCAGAGCATGCTGGTGGAGCCGCAAAGGCGAGTTCCCCAGAGCAAGCTGCTCCCAAAGAGTAGCGTGTATGCCCCTGCGGTGCAACATCCAGATTCATGCTCAGAGAGCGCATGGCACGGACCTGCAGCAGCAACTACAAGCTCATCAGCAGCTCTTCACCAGCAGCACCAGCAGGGCCAGCATCAGCAGCAGCAGATTTGCAACAAGAGCAGCAGCAGTAGCAGCAGAAGGAGCCACATTAGACTTAGCAGCCTTGGGTCATGAAGGCCGAGTCCTTGGAGCTCTCCTGGGCTCCATGTGCGGCAACGCTTTGGGCATCCAGGTTGAACCTGAGAAGCACTTCCGGTTGACCAAGCTTTTCCCCCATGGCCTTGAAACCTTCTGGGGGTTCGACTATAACAACACTAAAACCCCTGTCCCATCTGGCTCCGTAACGGGAGACTTCATCACTATGCTAGCAGTGGCCCAGTCCATCATCAGTAACAAGCAGTTGGACTTTTTCCCGCTGCTGGATGATTTGGCTGATGCCTATATCACATACCCTGCCAACGCACGTCGCTACGGCCCCTACAGCTGTATGATAGCAGAGGCTTTGGTGCAAGGAGTGGACCCTTTCAGCGTAGCAGAGAAGGCAGAAACTATGCTGGACATTAGCACAGCACGGACAGGTCAAGCAGCAAGTGTGCGAGAGGAGCGGCAGCGATATGGTGCTTCAGATGCCTCTGCAATACTCAGAGCTGTGCCTGTTGCTTTGGCATATGCAGGTGGGTGGGTGGATGGTTGGGGGAGGTGGGGGGGGGGGGCAGATGTGTCAGGGGGCAAAGCTGCAAAATGGGTGCAGCAGGGAGAACACACATTTTGATCCTCCCAGTTGCCCTATTTCACAGGTGGAGCTGCCAGGGTGCAGCTGTAACTCCGGAAATAGAATCTGAGTAAGCAATGCAGCATAGCATACCCATTTGAATCAGCATGTTGCACAGCATGAGTTGCCATGTGCTCCACAGTTTCATTTCGCTGTGACGTGCCTTGACATGTTTTGTATCCTCTATGTGTCAGTTTGCTACACCTTAGGAAGTATGAAGACTGCATACCGTGCCGTGAGACCCTTAATGGGGTCTGCCGCTTGCTTGTTTGCTATGCGCAGCCCCCCTGAGATCAACTGTACGATGCTTACACCTGAACACATGGGCAACACTGCATACCATGCTTGGTATGCTTTTCATGTGTCTGTGTGCAATAGTGCAGCTTCCTCAGGTTGATGGCAGGACGCAAGGTGCATCTCTAGCTGCCTACAAGGTGGTTGCCATAAGGTCGGCTGAAAACAGCCACAGCACACACGGGCTAACACGTTGGGCCGCTGAAAGGGGCCAAAGTACCCCCATACATAGTGGTTGCTCGATGTATGGGCCGCAAAACCCACTTCACTCACTGTTTCATCTCCCATGTGCTGCAGGTGCTTCTGATGACACCTTATTAGAAGCTATAGAGACTGCAGTGCTCTTCTCCCACCCTGAACCAGAGGGACGGGATGGGGCTGTTCTCCTGGGGGCAGCAGTTGCTTGGCTGGCAAGGTAGGTCCGGCAATGTACGCGACGAGCTTGAATTTTGGTTGACTGGTGTTGATTGAGGTTGAGAGTGAACAGGCAAGCTTTCTTTGAGCGCTCGATGTGAAGTGACACCGTTTTGAGGGCCCAGATGTTGTGTAGACATGGAAATGTAATGCTGCCACGGGCCTCCTTTTCCAGATACTAATTGCAATGAACCCAGAACTAATTGCAATGAAAAGAACGCTTTCTGTATGTGGGGAACACACTGGTGTACTACAGTACTGCGACTATCCAGAAAGGCAGAAAGTAGGAAGTGAAAAGTCCATCTTTCAGACTATCATCATGCAGAATTGGGAGTAACAAGGCATGCAGGGCAATGCTTGTATGATTTCAATGCCCTATACCAGATCTGGCAGTTTGCTTACCAACATCGGGGTGTCACATGCTACTGCAAGCAGTTGTAGGGCAGTCCAGGGCATCCTGAGCAAAAGCCAAGTGCACAACCTTGTCGTGCTTTGTCTACACTCCATGCATCAGGGCGACCATATCCTTGCCGAAGTGCTCCTTGCTTCCTGCTCTTTCTCCCTGTCTCTCCCAGGTCTGACCCATCATCCCCAACTTGCACCCCACAAGCCCTACTAAACCACCTGGAGCACCTTCCACCTTTAGCGCCCACCACCCAGTCCCTCCTGTCAGCCCTGGCCTCGGGTGTTGCTCAGTTGCCGCCCTTGGGCAAGGTCACAAGCTGGCGGAAGTTCTGGGCCTCCAAGGAGTGGTACCAGCTGGTGGGTGTGTACGGCCAACTGAGCAAGCAGAACTTTGCAGTACAGGGCAACCAGGCAGCAGCAGTGGCACTGTGGGTGCTCATGTGCAACTGGCAGCAGCCGCAGCAGGCTGTGATGCTGGCAGCGTCACTTGGAGGAAACAGTGGCACTACAGCTGCAGCTACAGGTGTGTGGGAAGTGATATCTTCTGTGCCCGGAGCAGGCAAGAGAAAAAGGGAATGGGTGGGGGGAATCAGGAAGCGATAGTAGGGGAGGGGAGAGGGCAGATGGTTACATGAGGAGGGGGTTGCTCGTAAAGGTTGCATGACCAGCTCTGCTTGATCGTACAAGACCAAATCTGCAGCAGGATGTGTAGCAAGCTTTTTGCTGTGCTCAATTGGAACGGTTGGGTGGGCAGATGACCTGGACTGCACTGTGTGGAGGGCCTTTAGGACATGCTGTCCAGGACATTCAAGTTGATGTGCCGGAATGTCCTAGCCAGTGCCCCACTGTCTCAGAGGGTATGAAGTAACCATCATCGGCTGTGGAAGAGCCTGTAGGTCTTCTTTGAAGCTGAGAGATGATGTGTTCTATGTTGCTGCTGCTGCTTTAGGTGCTCTAGCAGGTGCGCTCCATGGGGCTAGCTGGCTCCCACAGCGATGGTTGCAGGACCTTGAGAATGAGCCAGGAGCAGAAGCGTCTACAGCAGCAGCAGGAGAAACTGCGAATGCAGAAAACGAGCCGGATGCCAATGAAGAAGGAGAAGAGGAAGAGGGTGATGTAGAGCAAGGTTCAGAAGCAGGGGACGCCTTCAGTTTGGCAGCTTGTGGGGTGGGCAGGGATGCAGTAGCAGGACTGGCAAGACAGCTGGCAACTTTGCATTGTCAAGCGGTACCTAACATAATGCAGGGGCTGCGCCAGTAGGTCGAGCCTTGTGTCGTGCTCCGGGACCTGAGATGGCTTCAACTGAAGCCGGAAACTATTGACGCTGCTAAAATTTGCCACATAATGAGACGGGCCCCAAGTTTGTTCTTGGTTGGGGCTTGATAAACCAATACCATGTTTGTCCTAGTCAATAGAGGGTATAGATGTCTTCTGCTGAGAGGGGGCTAAAGGGGATATATGTAACATCTGCTAAGGTGGCTGGACTTGAGCCTGCGTTTGGTGATCACTGCTTGTCAACCGTAATGTGCACCCAGATCACAGCATGCGCCCGCGGGAATTGTAGCGTGCCGAGATGCTATGATTGGGCACAAGCGCGCTGATGTAAATGCGCGCTTTCAGCTGTGGGAGGAACTTTTCTTTGACTGGCTGGCATGCACTCACTCCTGAGGGTCTAGAGTGGGGTTTGCAATTACGAAATTCGTGGTGCCTTGGCTAATCCTGGGCGCACTGCGGCATTATCGCGCTGTCGATGCAGGCGGCATCGAAACGAAAGTGGATTTTAAGGGTAGCCTCCGACCACGCAGACATGGCGGAAGGCAGGCCTGGCTTGACCGATCGTCCAGGTTGCTTCTCCTCTGTTATTTAGTGCCTGTGGTAGAGCCTGCTTATCGGGCATCCTGTACGTTAGTAGAGCGTATTGGTAGTGATGGCACCTTTAAGGACTGCCGCGGTGGTGGGTTCTGGGATATCTGGCCTGAGTGCGGCATGGCTACTCCAGAGGTAGGTTTTGCTTTTTCATCGGCGCGCTCTGCTGTTTTATGCACCAAGCGAGGCAATTGTTGTCTACAATGTAGAAACGGGTACCGGGTCACTCTATTCGAGTCTGAGGCGAAGTGTGGTGGCCACACCCTGACAGATGACACATCTCCCTGGCCGGTAGACCTTGGCTTTCAGGTGCGGATTTGGTAACTGCAGGACAATCATACCACAGCCAATCTGCATTGCGACTCTCATGCATATGCCCACACCTGTTGTCTGAAGACTCTGTTATCCCTGGGGTGGTAGTGGTGCCTAGCTGCAGTTGTGGTAGTAACAGGAATACAGGAAATACCTCTGCATCTATGCCATCAAGCAGTCTGAGGATATGCTTGTATCCCCTGCTTTGATCAGGTGTACAACCTCACCACGTATCCTCACTTGGTGGGTTTTTTGGATGCCCTCGGGGTGGACACGGAGCCCAGCGACATGTCCTTCTCCCTCTCTATTGATAAGGGTGCACTGGAATGGGCGAGTCACGATCTGGACACTATCTTTACCCAGAGGGCTAACTTGGCAAGCCCTTCCTTCCTCCGTATGGTGTATGATGTTGTGCGATTTGGCAGGGAGGCCCCCAAGGTGTGTGTTTCCTGACATGTAAATCAGGCTGCACTTGCATGATTCCCTACGGTGCGGTGACGGTTATTGGCGTGCCAGAGTTATCTGAAATAGAACGGTTCAGTGAAAGGCAGTCTTATCCCTTGCTTTGGCCCGTTGACAGCGGTCAGCGGCGGTGTTTGGGGCACAGTTGCATGAGTGGCATTGGGTAGTGCACAAGACTCTGCTTGACCTGATCGGTGGCAATCACAGACTCTGATTATCATTGTTCTGTGTCATAACTGTCATACTTATGCCATCTGTGGCGACAACCCTTTGTCAGTATGCACCCTCTGACGGTTTCTGGCATGCAAGTTGCAAGGTTGGTAAAGTATCCACAGTTGCAAGGTCAATAAAGTACAGACAGTGCAAGGCCTGAAGAAACTTCTCTGGAAGAACTGACCGAAGGCCTGTTTAGCAATTGAGGGAAGCACTTTATGCATGTGTTATGACAGCAACTGAGGTATCCCTGTGTTTGAATAGGTGTTGGAGGCTTCACAGCAGCATGCCTATCAGACCATGAGCCTTGGGGAATACCTGGACCGCAATGGGTACAGCAAGGCCTTCAGGGAAAACTACTTGCTGCCCATGTGTGCTGCAGTGTGGAGTGTGCCGAACTTACAGGTAGGAGACACAAGGCACTGAAGGCCACTGCTTGTGGGTGGCAGCGGGGTTCAGGCCTAGCCTGCAAATGTCTCAAACAGGAATCCTGCAATAGGACCGCTTAGGGGCTGCTTAGAAACAGCTGCGGTTGCAGCTTGGCAGGACGGGAGAGCATAGTAAGCTGAAGAGCATGGCGGGACAGCAGATGGACAGCAAGAGGAGGACAGCAGAAACCATTGCAATCACACTGGCCTGGGCTGCGCAAAGGGGTCATTCTCATTGCATCCCCAGCAGCACAAGGTGCAGCAGGATGTGTCAACCAGCAATTATCCCGAGATCAACATATGGCACCTGGGCATTTATAAACCGGGCCTAGCATATAGAGCAACCGCTGCACCGGGTCTAATATGTTGGAAGCAGATTAATATGCACCTGCAGCGTGTTGATACATAGGCAGTGGGTTGAGCATACACAGATAGTGGGAAAATAGGTGCAGCAGCGACAAAAAACTTCAGGGTACATGCTGCAGCAGGACAAATCGTAGGAGCTTTGCAAGCAGCAGCATAGCATCAGCTGCATTCTGCCTGAGTTGCCTGCAACCAATTCTGCCTGAGTTGCCTGCAACCAATTTTGCATCTTTTTTTGAGAGGGTTTTGCCGCAAGCTCTGCAGGGTGTTGCCTCATTGCATAATTTGTGTCTCGGCCGGGTTAAAAGTCTGGATCTAGTGAGAAGCTGCTGTTGCTGTGTGGAAGTCCTTGGTCCTTGGGTCCCTGGTCCTGTTGCTGCAATTGCCAGCAGGCCCAAAATCCATCGTGCCGCACTCCTGCTACTGTTGCTGCTGCTGCACTGACAGGTGATGGCATTCCCCATCCAGATGCTGGTGAGGTTTTGGGTTAATCACCATCTGCTAGATCTGGTGCAACGCCCCTGCTGGAGGGTGGTCAAGGGGAGGAGCAGGAGCTACGTGGAGAAGGTTCTGCAAGGTGAGCGGAGGGTGTACACTGCATGTTGGCTTTCAGCAGTTCGCTTTTTCGCTGGGCTGCATGTGTCAATGTAGCTAAACGGGCAGTAAGTTACAGTTTTGTCCAAGGCAAGTGTCTGGATGGGAAGGTTGGTTTAGGCAAGGGAATTGCATTGCTCTGCAGCCTGTCATGGAGCTCCTCTGGAGACTGCATGCATGGTTTACTCTTCACATACACAGCTGTGGCCCGAATTTTCAATACTCAATTCTATTGCTTGCATACTCGATCCTGAATCATGGTTTGTGCTTTGACATGATGCCTGTCTGCTATGTGTGCAGAGCTACCAGATGTGCGGACCAGCACCCCAGTGGCTTCTGTCACCCGGGATGCTTTTGGAGTCACACTTGTCACTGCTGCTGGTGACAGCAGCACCTACGATGTGTGCATCCTCGCCACCCACAGCGACATCAGCCTGAGGCTGCTTGGGTCAGGAGCTACTGCTGCTGAAAAGGAGGTGCTCTCAGCAATCCCTTACAATGCCAATGATGTTTATCTGCACACGGATGAGACCCTGATGCCTGTACTGCGGAAGGCGTGGGCTAGCTGGAACTTTCTGGGCAGCAGTGGTACTGAGCAGGATGAGTCACCGGTGTGTGTGAGTTACTGGCTGAACAGGTTGCAGCACCTGCCGCCAGAAGCCCCGCAGATGTTTGTGACGTTGAATCCTCCCAGGGCCCCTGCACAGGAGAAGATCATCAAACGGCTTTCATTGGCTCACCCAGTGTACAGGTGCGGTGGTGCTTGGGCAACAGAGGTCGCTGGTTTTTCGTCTCGTGATCTGAAGCGGCGGATATGGTAGCAGGATAAGCAGCAGTTGGAGCTTTAGGGCTTTTCAGGCTTGATTATGAGTGCACATCTCATGCATGCGCATGTCAGTGGAACTGGAGGACTGCAGTGGGAAGCTCATACTGCTATCATAAGGCCATAAGTATAAATCCTTTCCGCATCGTGCGATCATTCTCTGCTTATTTGGTGGAAGTGTCAGTGTCCTGCTTGGGGTGGCATGGGATAATGATCGGGGGAGGCGTTTGTGCAGCCCAAGCGTTACTAGTGTTGCTAATGCCTTGTCCTTCAGGCCTGGTCCTGCATTGAAGTGTAGCATGGCAACTACTTTTTTGCTCCAAGTTGCCTTGCAGCTGGGGAACCCGTTACATGAGTCCTGTGCACTGCTTGGTGCCTTCAGCACCCCTAACATGCTGTTGCCCTTTGTGCTTGGTGCTGTGCAGCTTTGAGTCCTACCAGGCCCAGGCACGCCTGCCCTCCATTCAGGGCACTGGGGGGGTGTACTTTGCTGGGGCCTGGTGCAGCTACGGCTTCCATGAGGATGGAATTAAGTCAGCAGTAGCAGCTGTTGGTCACTTGGGTGTGCAGGTGCCTTGGGAGCCCATCAGCACCAGCCCTAAGATGAGCTTGTCACAGATCTTCTTCTTCAAGGTGTTTGACAGGTAGAAGGGAAGGGGGGTCTGCATGGGTTACAAGAATGGGGAGGAGTGTCTTGCTGCAATGGTAAGAGGGGGGGGGGGTGCAGATTTTGGTGTGCTCTACGTGAGGAGGAGGCGGAGCTGCTGGCCGAGAGTGGATGAGAGTGGGTATCTCGTGGTTGATGGGAGGAGGTAATAGTGGAGTGAAGGGGAGAGGTCCACAAAGGAGCGCCCAGGGGCGGGAGGAGTAAGGGGAGAGGGGGGTGAGTGGCTTGCTCAAACAGAGGGTTGAAGGCTAATATTACGAAATGGTTTGTGGTAGATGGGCCGGCAAAGGTGATTGTTGTCGATTGGCTCTCGTGTGCTATCCAACAGACAAGTACCTGGACCAGCTTTTCATAAGGTGTCAAGGGGCCAGCCATGGCTGGCAGATGCATATGTATACTTGTAAGCTGGTGGGATTCCCTCAATTAACCTGCAAGGATGGTAGTTCAGCCTGCCAGTGTCAGTCCCCGCGCCAAGGAGCAGAGTGAAGGGCCCCAACAGTGTCCTGCTGTTGTGCCCGCAGGTTTGCGTCTGCCACCATCACTACAGGCACTTTGCGGCTCATCCTGCCCAATGGGGAAGAGATGCTATATGGGAACAAGGAGCTGGTACCAGCACAAGTGCCTGCAGGTAGGGGAGTAGCTATGCTTGGGTTCTGTAAGTATACGGAAGGCCCTGTTGTCACCTGATGCACATACCACTCACGCCGAGGAGTTGACTGGTGAACCCACATCATTTAGATGTTGAAGGTGTATGCTGAAAGGCCGCAGCTTTTCTGGGTCCTTACATATTGATGCTGTGCAAACTGAATTAATGCTATCTGTATCATAACGCAGCAGGGTGTGGCACATTGAAGCATGGTTAGCTGTTGGTTGGGGCACTTGACCATGGTGTAGTTCTGCAGGGGACTTGATGAGTTGAAAGTGTGGAATCTCATGAAGAGCCAGATCTAGAAGCTCTCGCCAAAGCAGAAAAAAGTGCATTTCTACTACCTACCTCTACACAGAACTTGCTGCACATGCAGGCGCTATTCGCTCCTGAGTTAAATTGCGTTTCAACATAGAACTTGCCGCACATGCAGGCACTGTTTACAGAAGAAACGCTGCTGTGGCTGTGGCTGTGGCTGCTCTGCTCACTGTTGTCCCTGCCCTTGCTGTTGTTCCGCATTCCCAGTCCCAGTCCCTGCCCATGCTGCTGATGATCTTTCTGCTTTTGGCTGTTAGGATCTCTTGTGCAGTTTCTGTTTCTGACCGCTAATCATGCACCCATCTGCTGTAGGTGAAGAGTGGCGAGGCCTGCCTGACCGTGCTGCCACACTACGTGTGCTAAATATGGACATGTTCCGGAAGATCGTGACACGCCATGATGTGGGCATGGGTGAGGCTTACATGGCTAAGGACTTCCTGGTGGATGACTTGAGTGCTTTCATGGCAGTGGTGGTTGCTAATGCACGCCATCTGGAGGGCAGCAAGGGCATGCTGGGGCTGCTGAACTGGGTAGGAGAGAAGGTGCTGCTGCTGTCCCATTTGCAGAGGAGCAACACAAGAGAAGGTGGGTGGTTGTGATTGGAAGCACACATATGTGCATGTCTACTGACTGGGCATGGGAGCATCGTTAGGGCAAACCATAATAGAGCATCAATAGGGCGAACCATGGTTACTTGTGGTTGCTAATGCATTCATGTGGGAAGGCAGCAGGGACATGCTGATTTGTGATGTGGGCAGGAAGGAGGTGCTGATGCTCGCCTACCTGGAGGTGGTGCAGGGGTGCTCACTAGGCGACAAAAGCAGGGTTCGTGACAGGCTGGCAAGGCACATACAAAGCAGAAAGCATACTTAGACCACCGGCCCCTGCTGGCCTACCTGCACAGGGGCAACAAGATGAGGGGGTCCCTAGTGACATCTGTGGCTCTTAAGTGTACTGATGACCCATGGAACGCACGATGGGTTTTTTGGTGAGAGCTTTGGTATCATCCACCATCCTCTCTTAGGTCCTGCCTTACTTTGCACCCGCAATTGGCAAGTCTCTGCTGCATTACAGGCTCCACCTGTTACCTGGTTGCTGTGAAGGGCCGACGACAATGGACACAGTTTCAAAGCACATTTGAAAGATCCACAAATGCCAGTTATCCGCTTCTCATCTCCTTGGGCACTGCTTTTACCCCTCCGTAGTCTGGCACTGCTTTCACCCCCGTGTACTCCACCCCTGCCTTTCGCATTTGACTCCCCATACTGTCAATCCCGTGGTGACCCACAGGCAGCCGTAAGAACATAGAGGAGCACTATGATGCTGGCAATGCCATGTACAAGCTGTTCCTGGACCCCAGCATGACCTACTCCTGTGGCATCCACTCCCCTGGGGCGAGCCTGGAAGAGGCCCAGGTGGCTAAGCTGGATGCCATCATTGATGCTGCTGGGATCGGGCCTGGGGACCATGTGCTGGAGATTGGGTGTGGCTGGGGGTCATTTGCTATGAGGGCAGTGCAGAGGACAGGCTGCAGGTAGGAGGGGGTGTGTAATTGAGACCAGGGCGGTAGATCCGGGAGGAAAACGGAGCTTTCAGATTGCATTTGGATTGCGGCGGGAAGAGGAAGGGTGGTAGAAACACGGAGCTCCAGGCAATAGGGGAGGTGGGGAGGGTTGGAGGGCTAAGGGCTACAACTGGATGGTATGTAAGATGCACACCGAATGGGTATGTGAGAAGCGGCGTGAGTATGTGAGAAGCGGCGTGAGTATGTGAGAAGCAGACCGGACGCTGCTGGAGGGAGGGGGGGGCTGAGGGTTAGGGTGCTGCTGACACTGTGAGCAAGCAGAGGCATGGGTTGACAGGGTGGCAAATGCAGTACAACGGGGGAGTTGTACAGCAGAAACGCTTGGGATCAGGCGTGTCTATTGTCGATTCCTTGTGGGTATGTAGGGCACGACGGTTAAGAGCAAACATTTGTTTTCAGGCCCAGGAGAATACTCTGAATCACACTCGTGTCATGTCTCCTTGGTTAATTGTGTGACTGTTTCATTTTATCGCAGACAGACAGAGAGTAAAGTCAGACCCTGCATGACAGACCCTGCTTTTCTTGTCGCATCACTCTACCCTGCTTTGATTACCTGTACCCAATCTCCGAGAGAATAAGGTTGTTGTCCTTTTTGGGTACTGACCTTGTGCTTGCCTGGTTGGTGGGCTGCAGGGTGACAGGGTTGACGCTCAGCAAGGAGCAGCTGGCAGAGGCAACAGAGCGCATCCAGGCAGCAGGGCTACAGGACAACATCACACTGCTCTTCTGTGATTACAGGTAGGTGGGAGGGTGGGGACAGAGGGTTGAGGGTGCGGTTACATATGTGGGGGGCGTGTAGGTACATGAAGTGTCTGCAGGCTTACCTGTTTCAAGAGCCTGTCGGGAAGTTGTTTTGTACCCAAGGTTCGTCACTCTGCCTTGTCTGTGCTGTTGTGCTTGCCCATGTATGGGCTTGGGTTGCATTATGGCAGCATTCATGATGGGATACAGGCTGGTTGCTGGTCTTGGTATTGAGTCAGCGAGTGAGTAGATGGCGGTGGCTGCTCCTGGAATGACCAGCCCATGTTTAGGCTGCCTTTCCCCTTTGTCATACAGCTGTGGCTGGGGGTCCTAGAGTCCGGGTACTGACGTTCCATGGTAATGACTGACACGTGGTGGTTGGGCTTACTCTTGCTGTCTGCTTGCTTCTTCAGGGATTGCCCTGGTCTGGGCACCTACGACAAGGTTGTGTCCATTGAGATGGTTGAGGCAGTGGGCCATGAGCACCTGCGCAGCTACTTTGCCATTATTGATGCTGCATTGAAGCCAGGTGGCAAGGCGGTCATCCAGGTGAGATGGATGACCAGGAGCTTGGGGCTGGGTGTGAGTTGCTCTGGGTCCCAAGGGCTTTTGATGCGAGTAGTCCATGTGCCCCTCATGGGGTGATATATTCCTCTGTTCCACCTCGCTGTTCTGTGTGACAGCTTGAGGTGCGGGGCCTATGGCACTTCTTGCTATGGCATATAATGAAATTGTGTTGTATGTGGTGATATTACAACTGTAGACCGCTGTACTGGGGCCTGGCTCCAAATCAGGGGATGTGGCAGTCCAGGAGACATGCCAGTGATACAGGTCAGGTGGGGCTCAGGAGTGTCTGAAAGTGGTGTTAGTTTGTATTGAGTTGGAAGCCTAGGTTGCTATAGGTACACATGCATCACTTGTTTACGCTTGGACACTCTGTTAATCATGCGGGATGCTGCGAATGAGAGGGAAACAAAGTCATACACGATGTCTTGAAACTGGCAGACATACAGAAAGACAGCCATACATGTGTGCTTCATGTGTGAGGTCATCGGCCTCGCTCTCTGGGAGAAGCAGTACTGTGCTGGCATTGCTTGTTCTGGTGCCTGGATCGGGTACTGCTTGCTTGAACCCTTGCCTTACCATTGCTCCCTAGGCCCTCTTAGCTGCTACTGAGCTGCTACTGAGCGGGGTTTTGTAATATGGGGCGATTCAGACAAAAGTCTCAAGTAAGGTAGCCATTAGTAGGCAACGCCCAAAGTTTCACTCTTGGCTGTATGGACAGTGCCACTCATGAGAGAAGTGCTGATGTTTGTCTGTATTCCCAATGTATGCAGGTGATTGCCCAGCCTGACGAACGGTACGATAGCTATTGCCACAGTAGTGACTTCATCAGGGAGCATATCTTCCCAGGTAAGGTTGTAGGGTGCAGGAGAGGTGGCAAGAGGCGTGGGGTGGAACATGTACAAAGGATAGGGGGGAGGTATCTGGCAGGGATGTGGATGTCAGGCAGAGTGCTACAGGCAGGGTATGAAGCGATGGACCTGTACCGGTAGAGGGGAGCGGTTACTGAGTTTGCAGGTCCTGATATATTGATTAAGATCACATAGTAGAGCACCACACGCAGGATGAACCGGTTGGAGTCATGTCGTGGGGGTTGGACCGTTCCGAAGCTGTGCTGTTACCGGTCTCGTACAGTGTTTGTCTGGATCCAGGACTGACATCTTTGATGGTCAGGGCCTTAAAAGTTGGTAGGTTGAATAGCACTCTACCAGCACAAAGTTGACTGCATGCATGCTACCACCCAGCATAGCGCAGGTTTGGAGAAGTTGGGTTTTGGGCTTCAAAACTGAGCAGCTCTGTATGCCCACTCTCGCTGGCCCTGTCATCTCGTTCAGTCATGCATATCGATCTTATTCAGGTGCGTGATGTTATCCATGTTAAAGTGCTGTTGTCCTGGTTGCATGGCCGATTGTATCCTCCTGTACCACGTGCAAGTTCCTGTGTCACCCTTTCAATCTCAGCAAACTGTTCGGTTTGTGTTGCGTGTGTTTGTAGCTCTCTCATGTTTTCCACCAACAAAACTTGAAGCCAAAGATGTGTATTCTTGTCTGTCCCAGGTGGTCATCTGCCCTCAATGGGTGCCATGGTAGAAGCTGCTCGGGGCACTGGTCTGGCTGTGCACAGCATAAGGGACATTGGGCCTGACTACGCTATCACATTGAGGGCATGGATGGAGGCATGGGAGAAGCACCGCCAGGAGGTAAGACAGATAGATAAAGAGGGTGGGAGCAAAAAGAGGAGGGGCACTGGGTGTAGAGTTAAGGAGTGATGAGGAGGGGGGGTAAAATAGGCGTGGGATGTTTGGTGGTGGGATTCTATATGTTACAACTATGGTAGGGTCTGCTGGCAGTCATCCTATAGACAAGCATGGTAAGGTATGGTAGAAGGGACAAGGGGGCCGGGGGGCAGGGACGTGAACGGAAGTCTTTGACTGGCGAGGATGGGGACATGGTAGGGGGCACAGGAAAGGGGGTTTCATCCAGAAGCGAGCTCAGTGGACATAGTTGCCATTGGAGCATTGGATGAAATAATGAGATGTTGCAGTTTCAAGTGTGTAGGCATGAGCTGTAGGTTTGATACTAGATGTTGAAGCTAAGGTATCTGAACTAAGAATTGCAGCCTGGGCATCTCTAGAACGTGTCCCTTGCCGAAGCCATCTAATGCTTCCGCTCCCACCATCCCACCTACTTTGGGTGTATTGCCTCCAGCTTAGCCACACACTTGATGATCAGGAGTCTGTTTCATATCATTGTGCCATGTCCTGTATTGCAGATCCTTGCCCTGGGTTACAGCCAGCGCTTCTGGCTCAAGTATCACTTCTACTTTGCCTACTGTGAAGCTGCCTTTGACGCGCGCTACATCCATGACTTCCACGTCACATGGGTGAAGAGCCGTGTTGGCAACATCACTGCGCCCTCATCGCCTATCACAGGCCCCCCTGGCACTTCCGCAGCAGCAGTGACAGCAGTAGCAGCAGCAGGAGGAGTAACGGTACCTAGTACTGCTGCTCTTGGTGATCGGGTGAAGCAGGAGCTCCCCTCAGATCCAGTGACGCAGCTGCTACTGGCATTGTACTTCTTCTTAGCGGGGTTACTGGTGCAACGTCACCCGCACTTGTACTTGATGCCTCTGGCTTCCACTGCTGCAGCTATGTTACAGGGCTTGGTGAATGCAGTGACGGCTCTGGTGTGGCCAAGTTACATGCTGATGCCGCCTGCAAGGCAGGCAGCTTGGTGCTTTGCTTGGGTAGAGGCGCTTGCTGCTGCTATGGGGGCAGTAGGAGCAGCCGCAGTGATGGCATTACGTCTCTTGCCTGGATCTGCTGATCCTGTTGGTGCAAGTGGGGGGTGGGTGAACGGGTTACTTGGGGTTGCAGCTGCAGCTGGTACGGGTACTAGGGGTTCCCCAGCTGAGGACCTAGCCAGCGAGCTGGTCTGCTGTGCTGCAGGGTTCTTTGCATATCAGCTATGGTTGCTGGTGCGGACACGGGGGTTGTTTGGTCCGGGTGCGCAAGTGGTGGGTCTGTGGAGGGGCTTCCTGCCACTGCTGACGTACACGCTGCTGCTCGTGCTGTTTGGGGTGGGGGGTTATAAGGGGGAGGATGTGGTGATGCTCGGGGGGAGCTTGATTGCCGGGGCAGCTGTAGCTCCTGCTGCTGTGAGACAAGTGCTGGAGCTGAAAGCATCTGGTGGTGCTGCAGCTGCGGTGGGAGGGGCTGGACGGATGATGCTGGGGTTGGAGCGGGTGTTGTTTGTCCTCTGCAGGTAAGAGCTGGGCCTTTTGGGCAGGGGATGAAGGGCAACAGCCTGTCATCCTGCCTGCTTGATCTATCTAAGTGGAGTTGATGGGTAGTGTATCTGAGCTTGGAGCTTGCTGAATTGACTCCTGCGATCTTGCGTAGAGACTCGGTCTGAGTGACTTGTCCTCGATAAAAGACAAAATGACTTCTGTGTGGCACAGAAGTGAATTGCACTCCTACCAGCAGAACCCTTTGGCCAGGGGCCTGTCATTGCTGTCTCTTCTCGTCCCCCTCGCAGTTCCAGGCATGGGAAGCCTATGGCAATTTATGTCCTGGTATCTTGACGGAGCCCATAGTGAATGTGTGTCGATGCTGTCCACCTGCATCACATGGCGTTATGGCAGAAAGTCACCCAACTTTTTAGTTGATTACCTTTGTCCTCTAATATCTTGCAGGTTGCTACCCCAAGTGCTGCTGACAGTGCTTCTCCTGTTCAGCCCGGAGAGCTTCAGCAGCAAGGTGTGTTGGGCAGGAGCTGTTGCTGGCAGCTGCTACTGCCATCTGTGCAGCTACAAGGCTGCTAAAACAATCTTCAACTACCAAGAGGCTGGCAAGGCGCATGAGGCTTGAGATGGGCATTGCATGCTGCGAGACGAAACGCGTGGCGCTCCTCGGGAGGGGATGCTTGACCGCTTTGGAAACTGCTACCGGCTGGGCTTGAGCAAGGATGATAACCTGCAAGGTTGGAAGACGATGGCACTGTGTGGGCTGAAAAGAGTACACGGTGATGGGGTCCACGCTGGGTTGCACTGGGGATAGAGGCAGCCCAGCCTCTGTTTGGATCACAGATTGTTCAGGGTGCTGGCGTGTCAATACACATGTTCTTTGTGCTGCTGGATGGAGTAGATGCTCCTGCAAGGGCTGCGTAGTGGCCTTAATGCATTTTACTTTCACCAGCATGAAAGCTGTAGCCATTGCGCGTTGAGGTGCTCAATCTAGAAGGAGATGCTTCCATTCTGGGTGTTTCCATGTACATGAGTCATTGTTGCGCATTGTTGAAAAAGTTCCCGGCCAGGCGATTATGGTAAGGGCTGCCTTAATGAGAAATAAGGTCAGTGCAGTGAGAGATTATGAAAGGCTGTGCCTGGCGAGCTGTGAAGAGTGACGGGCGCTTTTTTGGTTGTTAGTGTAGCCTGGTGCTGGTTTGTTTGCATCTTATTTGCAGAAGAGTGTGCCAGAGTACATGGATTAGCACATCACATGCTAGCAGTACTCATCAGGAGTTTACGAGCTATTGCTCTGTTCCCATGGCTGAGTACTATGCTGACAGGGTGCCTTCTGGTACACTAGCACGGCTCGACCCTCTATATGTCTATATAGTCTGGCTAGACTTCAGTTTGGTCAGTTTGATCCAAAGCCTAGCACTAGACATATAGAGGGTTGGCCGCCCGACAGGGCAATCGTAGCTGTTTGAATATACGGGCATCAATGCATTACTCAAGCTCATCATGCTGGGTTCTGTTCAGCTGCCAAGGCTAATGTCTGTGTTTCTTGTGCGGTGTTGAAAATTTATATCCTCAGAATTGCTGCGTTTTGCTTTTGTGCACCAGAGCATCCCAGATGAAACAGGCAGGTCGTCTCAAGCTGGCTCAAGCTAGCCTACAGAGGTAGACAATTATTTTGGTTGTGTTCTGACATGGTGGGAGCCTCTGGGTTGCAGATGCTAATGCTGCTTTGTGCAAATCCTACATTGGCAAACCCATCGGCATGCGTGCAATGCCACTGTGAGCCACAGCGTTGTCATGCAGTGAGCAATCCCTGGACAGCGGGACTCTCCCTGTTAGGTTTTAGGACCACTCGTAGCACTATTGGTCTGCAAACCCAAGATGGAGACCTTGGCAGTCTTGTGTAGTCCATTGGACAGACCCGCAGGTGCTGCATTTAGCATCTTAGGGTGTATGTTGGGTTCGTGTGTACCTCGAGGGAAAGCATCACCCCTATGTATATGTTAAGAGAGACCACGGCACAGCCCTTTGGGTCGTGCAGGACCCCTATATATATGAGATAGGTCACCTCTGTATGGATAGCATTAAATATATTATGATAATGTTGGGGCTAATTATGCAGGCGTTCTGCTGTTCTCCATGTGGCACAGCCAAATGTACCAGCTAGTCGGCAGGCCCAGTTCCTGCATGGTTGCATTGTATCTGCACGCCCTGCTACCAAGCATATGGCTGAGGCTGCTATGCTGATGTGCTATGCAGCACTGCCATTGCTTTGCTGCAAGCGTGTTGCTGCAACTATGTATCCGAGGAGTGGGCTCTACTGGGGCAATCTTGGAGCTGGAGGGTTTCAGACTGCAGCGAGAACAGGCGTAGTTGGATATGTGCTCTTTATTGCATAGTCCGCCCATTTTCAAGGCACATCAGCTGATATTGTGGACTTGCATGTGAAGTCCTGCGGTTTTAGTTGTGAGATCACAGCATGGAGAAGCATATCAGGCTGCATGCTGGGTTCTTGTGCTGTCCTAGCGGCGCTTTCAGGATCAGTCTTGTGAGTTCTGCTGTGCATTCTGCTGCATGCATTGTGCGGGCAGTATTCAATCTATGAGAGGTCTGAAGAAGGTTGCACACACGGGTCGTGGGAAATAGCGCTGATCTGGTAGTGTTGCTATCTGCCTTCCTATTGTGAAAAGGTTGCACAATTATTACACAGTCATCACATTACTGGGTTTGTGCTGGTTCAGTCGGTATGATTGCAAAAGGGGAGATCCAAAGGACAGGCAGGGATATGCTTTTACATGTGTTTCTAATCCAGTCGTGCAATTGATGCACGTTGCAGCTGCCTGCTTTCTGTTGGAGGTAGTACCGGTATGTCTCTGCTGGTCTCATCATGTTGTTGTTACTCGCCATCGTAGAGATGGACCAGGCATTACAGCACTAAACTAGCACCGGTATGTCTCTGCTGGTCTGCACTGCTTGAATTCATTGTGCTTACCTGTTGCCACCTTATTGGCTCTTGCTGAGCACATGTGTGCAAGCATGCTGGGCAGACAACTATAGAGCTGCCATGGATCAGCCTCAACCAGCCTTGTACACTTGATTATAAGGGGGGCATACTGCTGCATCTGTCTGGTTGATTGGTTATCAACCTGGATCCAAAGTCGAAGGTGAACAGGCTTGTGCATGTACTGGGGCGCTTAGGCTTCATGGGGACATTTGTTTCAATGTTTGGTCTCTTCAACCAGCAGCCCGCTTGCGCTTGCCGCACCTTGATTGTTTGTAATTTGTGTCTGTTGTATGTCTGATTGTGTCTGTTGATTTTGTGCGGGCAATAAGCACTAAGGATGTTGGTCTAAGGGGTTATTTGGGTATTGTCACGGGCGTTACAGCTACGTGAAGTTTTATTGGGATACATTGTCGTGTAAGTGTATGGGTTGCGGAAGTGCGTGTACCTTGCTTCCGCCATGCATGTATGTGTTTTGACACACAGCATATATCCAGCATTGGGACTGATTGTAGAAGTGATGCCGGATTTTCAAATATCTAGACAAGCTTGTTGCCACAATGGAGTTGTGCTATGTGGTCCTACTCGGCACTTGTGGGGATGAGTCGGATGCACTCAAAAGTGAGTAGGATTGTGGCATTGCTTCAAGCGATATTCATACTTCTATGCATAACAGGAAACCCCTTTGCCGCCACTGATAAACCCCATTGGCGCGCTGCGCTCCGCACTTCGGTGGATTTTCGGTGGGGTCGCGTAGAGTCGCGTCATTGTGTTGTCACTCTGCTGTCAGCTGTCATGGGGAACGGTACCGTGGTGAAGCGTTTGGCTATTAAGGTATGCCTGCATTAACACAGCAGATACCACCGATCATCTTGAGAGCAACTTTACCCTTGATTGGCAGTGCTGTAAGTACGAAACGTCTACTAGCTGTTCCGGAAGAGGCAATGGCTCGCGGCGAAGTTCAGCGTACAGTGGAGACGACAACCATGACAACCACAACGAGCATTGATGACCATGAGAAGCACCGTAAGGCTTCGTCGTTGATGGGCACCGTAGCATCTACAGTGAAGGTATGGTTCTGCACTTCTCCTCCTGTTCAGTCTTCGTCGCTGGCCAGTGCGAGCCAATCACAGCTAATTGTCTGTCACAGCAAGCCTTTACCAATCCCTTTACCTGCAGCTTCTGTCTTCGATAATCATCATATGCCTGACACGGTTCCAGATCGACCGCGTGCTGGGATGCTTCTACTCCGTCGGTCTCAAGTACTCAGTCTGCCAGTAAGTACATCAAGCATCAGTCTTCTATTTGTTCCAAAATAAAGCTCAAGGCTGTGCCACTGTAAAATGCATGCTTTTGCCGCTTCAAGGTGGACTTCCTATCACTCAAGCTAAGTGCCAATGGCCGACCTTGGCCTACGGCACTTCATTAGCAGCGATCTTGAAGAAACCTCTGTGTGTCGCTGATGTCTTGGAACCTGCTGCAGGTATGCTTACGCCTTGGGAGCAGTGGGTATCTTTCTGGCACTGATGTCGGCGGCAACTCAGGTACGTACGCGACAGCGTCAGTACGATCATCTAAAAGACATCTTACAAGTTTGGGGAGGTGTCGCAGCTTCAGCTACATGCTCTGTGCATTGTACGTGCCATGCCAGCATGTCATGAGCCCCGTCTCCAGCCCCTAGCTTGCACCCTGCACCGTTTTTATCCTGTACCAACTCCCGAGATCTCCTTGCCAATTAGTTGGTTATTCTGAAGGCTGAGCTGTAACTCACCATGGAGATATTCTCTTGGGGTGCAAAGTACTCGTCGTACCACCGTTGTGCCTGCTTAAAGACATGTCTGACGGGCTTGCATGCCCGCCGCTCCGCTGCATGCAACTGCTTAATCTCATTGTTCAGACTCTGACTGAAGCATGTATCCAGGCATGCATAAGATACAGCTTCAAATTCCTGAAATGGACCAATGTGCTGCAAGCGCAATTCAGCACAAGTGAGGCTGCTGTGATCACAAAGAGGCGGAAGTGCAAGAACATGATATGTGATGATGATCAACATGATGATGCCGTATACCCTCATAAAAGATACTGTTGTAACTAGAAACGTATGAAGTCTAGCTCAGTAACAGCTCCCATAGATGTAACATGCCTTATGCACCTTGCCGGGCCTGTGCCTTCCATCTGCAGTGCGGGCCCCTGGCACGTATGGGCCGTGCAAGTGCCACTGGCCAATCCCTTGTCCATGGCTTAAATGTTGCCTGGTGGGTGGCTGGTGCTGTGGTCCTCAGCATCTATCATCACCAGGCTCCTGGACTTCCACCCAGTAGCTACCGCAAGGGTGTCCTGGCACTGGCGTGGATTTGTGCCATCCTGAGCATCATCATGTATGCCATCACTAACATGCTGGGGTGCGGCCCCCGTCGCAAGAATAAGAAGACGCTGGTGGAGAAGACCGTTGACGTGGTGTAAGCAAGAGATAAAAAATGACGGGCCTTCATCTCTCGCCTGAGCGCATGAAGGTTGATTGGCTTGGTGCTCTCAAACAGGCTGCAATCACATGAGAAGTGGCGGGATGGCGGATCTGCAGAAGCAATGGGGTTTGAATTAGATTGGACATATTGGATCGGTTGACTTTGGCGTGGCATTTGGATTGACTGATCTATTTGGAGAACAGCATAGCATTGTTTGATAGACATTGATGATGGAAGTGCTTGTGTTGCGGAGAACAATCAATGGCGTGTGGTTGTTAGCCAGTTGGTTGGCAATGAGATACTTGACCCAGACTGCAGAAGTGGAGGGCTTCATCAGTACCAAGCAAAGGGGGCTTATAAGGAGAGTTTTCACAAGTAGCTTCTATACCCCTGGAGCAAAGCAAACTGAACATGCGGCTTATACTGGAGCCACATGTGGGACGATCAGGGGTTGCCCGTGCCAATATTGCAAAGTCGCGGGCAAATGAAGGATCTGCTTGTTATGAGGCTGGTCCATTGGAGAATGGCATCAAACTCTAATCAAAGCCTCGCTGCTGCTGCTCATGGCCCTGCTGCTGAAAGTGTTTATCTACCTCTTCCTGGGTCAGTGATGTCATGTGCATCTGTATCTGTGCATCCATGATCTTGTTGTGTGCCTCCCAATTGACTGGTAGGCTCCATGTGGTGCATTGCCTCGGTGGACGACTGGCTATGAGCATCAAGTACATGTTGTGGCTGACTCAACTTAATCTCCTCAGAGGCTGATCTGATATGATGACAGATGGAATCATAGCAAGTCCTGGCACCCCATGGTCGTGGTCAGTGCACAGAAAGATGCAGGGTTTGAGCTTCCCATGCTTTGACTCAGCTATCATTGTCGTGTGCATAACTATAACACGTGTTCTTTGAATATTACTGCTATATTGTATGTGTGCCAACCGGAGCAGACCCGTGTCCCCAATTAGTAGCACTACAGACTGCTGGCTGTGCACCCTGGGTGTTACTTACGTGTTACTACTGCTGTGGGATCTGTGATGAATTTGATAGGTGTCGTCATGCCAGAGACCCAACACAATCACTGCATATGCTTGTCCAATTGTTTATGGTGATGTAAGTATATGTGTGTTTCTTTTACTGCGCTCATTACCGTTGTTCTAGTTGCATGTACATACTCCTAGTCCACTTAATCCACAGCCGCTATTGTGATGCTACAGTTGAGGCTTGTCTGGAGTGTTGGTAGGAGGGATTGTGCTCATAAGCCCGCCCACGTGTGTAAAAGGGGGTGGGGGTTTAAGATGTTGACGGCCATTCAAACCCTCGGTGTGGGTGTAGGCTTATGGTTGGATTGGCTACTGGGGAATGCTGACCGTACTGATGAAGGTGTTGTTGCTGGCTGTACTGCAGCACTGTGTTTGAGGTGCCTATGCATGATGTGCTCTTCAAAGGGCCATAAACTGGGATGGCACATGCTAGCCAAAACAAAGGGGATTCTGCCTCATGTTTTCTGTGGTACTTTGTGTTCTACATTCGTGGCACATCTGCACAACATTCTCACCAAGGTTTGGTCAGCTTGCACTGTACTTCTGCATGCTGTGCTGTGATCGAACTGGATTACGTATGCGGCCGTGGCCACCTCCGCCATGTGGTAGCCAGTATGGAGCAGCTGCTGTGCCTCAGGCAGCCATGGAAATGCTGACGTGTGCATGGACTCATGATTGGCTGGCGAGAGACAGATATAGTGTGGCAGGCACCTTTGGCCAGTACATCATCATGTTCATTTGGAGGCACCTCTGGTGCATGTTAGTGATGAGGATGTGCGGCAGCTGGAAGTGCCAACAGTGCAACGAACAGTGGCCGGGCGCATACATGGGGCATACCGGGATCATGCACTGCTCCTCCATGCATGCTGAACTGATTGTGTTCTTCTCAATCTCTGGACAAGGTATATACAATTTGCTTTGGTATGTGTTCTCAGCTTTGGCTCAAAGAATTGTCTGTAGTGGGCTGCTGTTTGACCCGTTGATGAATGTTGCATGGTGCGAAGTGGGTCATATCGCAACTACAGTGGATATATAGTGTTGCAAGCATTGACTGGCAAATACCACAGACGACTAGCGGAAGCACATGCTCACCAGTCTGTACCCTCAATTAACGGGTATGGCAACACACTCACATGCCATACCCCGGCTGCCTCGTGGGGTAACCCGGTAGGCCACTCTCACCAAGCTGTAGCTAGTCCATTGATGACATCATCATGGAATGGAAGGGATATGCAACAACAACAACAACAAACATTTAAGGTGTGGCAACCGCAAAGGGCTGCTAGGTCGAAACGACCAAACACACCATCGGATGGATCCAAGCACAATGGCTTCCAGACCACCAACCAAGCAGTACTGATACCGAAACATGTATCCAGGCAAGACAGAGCCCATGATCAAGAACACCACCCACTCCTCCATCGGTTGCAAGGGCATGGCAAACAATGACGATTACCACGGGCTGGAGATGTACAAGAACCATGCAAATAACTCAACCACAGAGGGATATATGCAACCAGACCCAACCACCATGGAATGTGGCCGAATCAATCCCTCAAAGTCAAGGCAACGCTCCTATCCAGACAGAGCCCATGATCAAGAACACCACCCACTCCTCCATCGGTTGCAATGGCATGGCAAACAATGACGATTACCACGGGCTGGAGATGTACAAGAACCATGCAAAGGACTCAACCACAGAGGGATATATGCAACCAGACTCAACCAACATGAAATGCATGTGGCCGAATCAATCCCTGAAAGGTCAAGGCAACGCTCCTACTACTTGGCAGAGAGAGCTTGCGGGTCATACATTCACTTGAGCGAGCCTCTTCCCTGGCTGATGGCCTAGCCACACACTTTTGGGACCAGGGGGGGAGTGTCACTTGCTGAGACTACTTACTCTCCACTTTGAAGGCTAAAGTGCAAGTTAATGCATAGGAAAATGCAGAGTGGTTCAAAAATGTATTTTCAAGTCTTATTAACGGTTTTTGTCGGCTTACGACGGCCGGATTGATCCGGCTGAGGCACAGCGAAAGTGGCGGCTCAAACGGCTCGGTGACAGGTCAACTCAATTCGTGTTTTGAACCTCTTCCGAAACCAGGCACTTTGAAGACTAATTCAGCTGTTCCCGTCTGTTTGCAACGGGTATGTCCAATCAGGCAGCTTGAACGTAATTAAGTCGGCTGATCTGAGGCCTCAAGCTGGGCCTAAGAAGCACAGCACTGTCATAGACCTCCCGCTGCCATGCCCCGATCAGCTCGTTAGATAGAGCCATTTGCCCACCACGAAGACCCAAAGCTTCGGAAACTAGCACCAGAACAATTATATATCAGTGTAGAAGCCTGTCAAGCTCTCATATCTATGCGTACAGCTCTACAGATAGGCAGTAAGAGGCTTGCGCGCCCAGAGGCACCCCTGGCTCTTTTACGACTTCAAACAAGCGAGCGGTGACATTTACAACTGGAGATGGACATCTAAAGGTAGCTTACCCCTGGTACAAGCACTTTTAAGCTGCACAGTGCGTTTCCTGGTAGGACTCATCGTCTTTGGGCCGAGGATGCCATGAGCTCGATGCTCCAAGCAGCTTTCCGTAGTGCAGCTGTCATGCGATATGGACAGCCCAACGATGTACGGAACTTCAGAGGCAGCTGCTAAGGCATCTAATGCATTATCCAAACCGGTTTGGGGTGGAACCTTGATAAGGCTGATAAGGCTGAGGGGCTCTTCGCTGTGCTCTGGTTCTGCTGTTGAATAGGGGTGCCTGCCAGTCTCTGAGTGATGAGTGGATATGCTCAACTAAATCAAGGAGGTGAGCAGCAGGGCCACGACCTCTCCTCCCGCTGAGGAAAGCAGCAGTAGGCCAGCAGGAATTAGAAAAAGCAGTTGGTCTTCACAGGTAGCAAGCTGGTCTTCATTGATCTGATGCGTATTCCTGCCCCGCAGCGTCCCAAGAGGCCCTATACGTGGCTGCACCAGTCCCAGCTCCACAAGGACAAGTGTACAAGCGTTGCTCATGCAAGAAGGCAAAATGCCTCAAGCTGTACTGTGTCTGCTTTGGTGCTGGTAAGTGGCACTCTCTCCGCTTCAAGCATTAGGACACTAAGGTACCGTAGCATGAACCCATTGATACGCCACTTCCCATCATACGCATGGTAGTCAGTTGAGTGCCAAGCACCCATGAGGCAGCTCGTTTTAGAACCACAAGGTCCTGCTCCATGATCTTGAGGAGCTGCGGCTGCTGTTGAGTGATTTGTATGAATCACTGGGATGCGATTATGAGTTGGTATGGTTGGCTTAAGCCAGTGGTCAGGAGCAGCGCATGTCCATGTTCTGCAGTTGTAGACAAGCAGGGCGTATGCAATGAGCATTGTCCACAGCCTGCAGCGACTCAGGGGCCAATGCCTGGATGTAACAGTTGTGGCAGGCGGCAGTGCAGCAGACAGTCCTGCTGCTGGGATCACAGAACCCCCTGCAGGCCAATAGAACTGGTTGCCACACTACTGCACTACCCATAAGTTCTCCGAGGTCACTCTAAAAGCATAAAGGCCAAGTGTATATGCTCACCTTCCAGTGTGTTACTGTTGTGCACATGTGTTTATGTCTGTGCAGGTGTGTACTGCAGTGGTTGCGGATGCCAGGACTGCATGAACATCCCAGAGCAAGCACCTGCCGTCATGCAGGAGCGCACGAGGGTGCTGCAACGCAGTCCAAGGGCTTTCAGCTCAAAGGTACTAACACATCATATCTCCTGATTGGAACCTAACTGGATATGTGGAACGGGCATGGTTGCTCGCTCCTTCTGCTCCTGCCATGCCCTGTCGTCTATAGACATAAAGCAGTAAGGGACACATGCACGGACATCCTCCTTGCTTGGCTCCTCTTTGGCCTGAGGCTAATGAAGTGAACCACTTGGTTTTATCTGCAGCAGATCTTCTTCCAGTCTTAGTGCATCTGGTGCATGCTGAGTTGGGTGTGTTGCAGCATGTGCGCAGCAGAGAGTTAGATATCAACATTGCTGGCCTTGCACAAAAAGCAGCGCAGGAGCCATCATGCACTGCGCCACAATAATGATGGCATACCCTTCCTGACTGCCCGGGTGCTGTCGTGAGTCTGATAAATGCTTGTTTATGGGTCATTGCTGTCGTTGCACTGATAGCTAATTAACATGGTGCAACTGCTACTGCACTTTCCATAGGTGGACATCCACATGACAGGCATTGCTCAGCACAAGAAGGGCTGCAGATGCCGCAAGTCAAAGTGTTTGAAGAAGTACTGCGAGTGCTTTGACTCAGGGGTCAGATGCTCTTCCATGTGCAGGTACAGTCTAAACAGGCCATGACCTGCACTTCAAACCTGTGTTTATTTCCTCTGGCAACAAGTCCAAGTTTACCCCGTTTGAAATCGCGCAAGCTGCAGCTCCAGATTTTTGGTCTCCATGTAGCATCGTGTGACATCTTCCATATTCACCCCTTCACAGGCACATACAGGGTGACATGACACATTGGCACATGCGACTGGTCCATGCTTCTTGATGCATTATGACAGCATCCTTACTGGACCTAACCAGACTACTGCAACCCCTGTGGTTCTGAGCAGGTGTGAAAACTGTGAGAACAAGGGGGATGGTCCACCAGGTCATAATGGAGAGCCTCAGAGGGCTGGATCAGCCAGTGTTGTAGAGGTCGCACAATCACAAGAGGTAAATGGCCCGAGTTGAGCCATTGCCTATCTTCTGATCCTTCACAACTGCTTTGGTCCGGTCAATGGCTATGGTTCCCCCACTGACGTTGCTCTGACAGCAACAAGGTGCAGCTGCTTACCAAGGCGTGGCTGAATTGCAGCAATCCTCCACTGCCCAAGCAAACCTTCGGTATCGCTGCTCAGCTTGTGAAAACGTTGTAGCAGTCAAGACTTTACTAGCCTGACCCCTGCCTTACTGGCATACAAATCACAACCTTTGAGACAAATTTTGAAGGAGCCCCTTCCCCCCCAAGCTGACTGTTATGCCCAGTGCCCTGTAGTATTGGCTGCCGCTCTTAGCTACTGTTGTCTGCTGAGATTTAAACACCCTTTCTGCACGCCCCTGCAGGTGACTTGTGCTTCTGGTATGTCCAACCTGTACCCTCCATCACGAGCCGCTTCACCCCAAGTCCAGGTAAAGAAATATGACGTTGGCCTCAGGAAGAAGATGACCAGGCAATCACAACTAGGTTGCCATGTGAGCATCTTGGTGCAGCATGCTGTGCATGATGTTGTCAGAGCTAAGAGCTAGGCCTAATGGCCAGACGACATGTAAGCGCAATGGTAGTTGAGTCCCTGTCACAGAGCTGGTGATAGCAAGACATGGGGTTCTGCTACCACGCACCACACCCCATGCTTTATATCCTAATATGCAGCTTTCACCATTCCTTGAGATACTGGTGGTTATGAGGTCTTATGGGAGGAGCCTGCACATTTGATGCATTTCCAAATGTTCCATGGGGAATGGCATCTTCTGATGGCGCCCGTTCACTTTCTGCTGCATGCTTTTTCACCATAGGCCGTTGCTTCTCAGGAGGCCATTGCAGCTGCCATGGGCTTTGCTCAACAGCTTCCAGATGGCACCACCCTGCTCCCAGTAGCTGCACTTACACAGAGACCAGACATGGCCACCAGCACCACCACCAGCAGCAGGAGGCCCAGCAGTGGCTCTAGAAGAGCACCAGCAGCATCTGGTCCTTCACCACCCACAGCTCCAGCAGCAGCAGCAGCAGTACTAGCAGCATCAGCGCTGCCAATAGATGCTGGGCGGGTTGCAGCAGCACCAGGCGGAGGCTTGCAGCTGGAAATGGGGCCCCATGGCGGGGTCGTCCGCCTCCTGCTCAAGCCTGAAGCAGAGGACAGCAGCGGCAGCGGGATGGGTGCATGCAGCAGCGGCATACCAGCAGCCATAGCAAGCAAGATGGTAGGAGTGCCTTGTAGCCAAGCAGAGCTTTTCAGCCATGCCGCCCAGCAGCAGCAGCAGCAGCAGCTGCACAGACTGGCGATGGGGACTTCTGCAGTAGCAGCAACAGCAGGGACAGAGCACGGCCTGCCTGCAGCAGTGCTAGTGCCTGCTGGGCTGGAGGGGGTTGCTGGTGGTACTGGTGGGCATGAGGTCCTGAGGGCGGTGCCGATACAGTTTTCTGCTGTAGATGGCTCCTACTTGCTGCAGCCTGGGGCACTCAGCAGGGTTGCTGTGACGCTGCCCATGGCGCCTGCAAGGACAAGCATCACAGGCTTGGCACTGCAGCCAACTCACCAGCAGCAGCAGCAACAACAACAACAGCAGCAATTGCAGCAGCAGCACCACTGGTTACAAGGACAGTATGGGGAAGATGTGCTGGTGCAAACGCAGCAGCAGTATGTGGAGCAGCAGCAGCAGTCGGCTGGGCATGAGCCGTTTGATGATGCAGCTACAGAGTATGAACAGCAGGAGCAGCAGCAGCAAGATGTGGCTCTTCTTTCTGGGGCTGAGGGACCAGTAATAGGTTCAATTGCTGGTGCGCTTGTTCAAATGGGTAGGCTGCTTCCCCAACAGCAACAGCAGCTGCAGCAGGTGCAAGTGATGCCACGCCAACCACAGCAGCAGCAGCAGCAGTCGGGGCCGCTGTCTGCAGCGGGAAAGGCGGAGGGAATGCCTGGAGCCGTGCGTCAGGCAGTTATAGTGGCAGCAGCAGTGGGAGGACAACAACCTGCAGAACAGCAGGAGGTGCTGCGGTTGCCCCTGCCAATCGTACTGCCTGCAACGGCAGGTCATCAGCAGCAGCAGCAGCAAGGGACTTGGAAAGCATCACAACAAGCGCAGCAGCAGCAGCAGATGGAAGGGGAGGGTGATGAAGACATGCAGTTGGACCAGCAGCAGGTCGTTAGCCCATGGCCAGTGAGTACGCAGGTACATAGCATCAGCCCCAAGCAAGACCCGGAGATAGACCACTGCACAGTGGATCAGCCTGCTTTGCTGAGGAACGCCTTGGCAGCTGCTGATGATGATAGGATCTTTGCAGAAGTTAGGGGGCCTTCACAGGGGGAGGGACCTGAGGCAGCTTGGGCAGATTCTCTCATAGGGCCCACCCCAGATACACATCTCTTCCGGAAGCAGTGGCCAAGACTCAGGGGCAGGGTGTCAGTAGATCCTGGGGCTGTGAAAGGCCCAGAGGAGGCTGGGAGGGATGTCCGAGGCCAGAGAGATACGCAGGAGGGGGACGATGGGGATGTAGAGTTGCGGAGGCAAGGTGCTGCTGCAGCAGGGAGCAAAGGCGCTGGAGGGAGGAGCGGAGGTGGGGGTCCATCAGGTGGGCAACAAAGACAGCAGCAACAGCAGCAGGCGAAAGACCTCATTGGCACAGCAGGCGCTGGCATGGATGGCAATGGAGCTGGTGCTGGGTGCATGGGTGCTCCAAATGCAGCTGCACATGATGATGATGCTGCAGAAGCTGCTCTGGCAGCTGATGCTGCCATGGTCCCCTGTGTGCAGCTGCAGCACCTGTCCCTGTTAGAGGACCCTAGCTCAGTGCAGCTGTTGGCACAGAGCTTGGGCTTGGCAGAGGACGTGCAAGTGGCAGCCATGAATGCTGCCAAGTTCCTGAGGTAAAGCCTAAGCAGCAGATGTGGTGGATTGTGGGGTATGCTAGTATGTTTTGGCACAAAGGGCCTGGACCAGTCAGCCAATTGTGCACACAGTCGATAAACATGCCTCGCATGGTGTAATGGAGGTCCCTAAATCCCTTCCTTGCTTTTGCAGTGTTGTTGATGGATCTAGCACCACCTGCAGACACACACTGTTTATCCTCAGCCCAGGCAAATAGCAACATGAGCAGCATTGTGCGTTGCCCGTCATGATGATTGTTGCACACATGGTGGTCAGTTTTCGTTGAGACTCTTTTCCACTCATAGATAGCTTGTGTGTACCCTGATAGGAACCATTTGCAGGAAAATCCCATAACTTGATAACTTTTTAGTGCCGAAGTCTGAAAGGACTCTCTTTTACTTTTGTGCCGTGCCGGTGCTGCACGCTGTGTGCAATTCAATGTTCCAGAGACATCATTTGCCTAAGCCAGCAGAATGTCCCCTCCCTTAGCCCACCCACCTTGGCAAGAGCTGGGGAACAGCCTGTACCACAATTGGAGTATCAGCGGCAGCAGCAACTCAAGAAGAGACTATCGGAGCCATCCAGAGCCTCCCAGATCACCTCAGCAGCAGCAGGCCTGCATGCAGACTTAGCGGCTACCCATGGCTTCGTTGCTGCAGCAGCACCTGCAGCAGTACAGCGGCCGAGCTCTGCTCCAGCAGCAACCACTACAGCAGGAGCAGCAGCAGCTAGGACCCCTGCAGCAGCAGCAACAAGAGGCAGGACAGAGCCCCCAGAGATAGAGGCTGTGCTACCAAGAGCAGCTCCAAGGCGAAGTGACCCAATTGGTAGCTGTGCCAGACTTGGGGTTTCTGCCACCGCCACCGCCACTGGTACTGCAATCACTCCCAGAAGCCTTGGTGGCAGGGCTGTGAGCTGTCCAACCGGAGTCCTAAGCGCTTTGGATGGCTCCTTGCCAAGCGCTTCAAGGGCTACTAGTCTCCCTGCTGCAGACAAGGTGGAGGGGGAATCACCGCCAGGGGGTTGGCGGTTATTGAAAGATGGGCCAGCACAGGCTGCTGTACGGCAGATACAGCAGCAGCTACAGTGGCAGCAGCAGCTGAAGCATCAGCAGACAGACGAGTTTAATGAGGAATTTGAACAGGCAGTGGCAGGGGCAGCAGCAGAGCTGGATGGGCAGGGTTTAGAGCCTAAGGATGCTGCTGCTGTTGCTGCAGAGGGTGGCAGCCACTTAAGGGGCGCAGCAGATGCCGCATCATGCTTAGATCGGCAAAACTCGCAGCGCCAGCAGCAGCAGCAAGTTGGGGCTAGGTTGGTGACTGGGCCCATGAGCAGCTGCGATGCGCCTCAGCAGGGTATAGAACAAATGGAGCGGCTGACCAGAGGTGCCACTCTGCAACAACAGCAGCAGCATTGTGGTACAGGCTCGCCTTGGGGCAGGCCCGTGGGGAGTGAGGCAGCAGCACCCAAAAGAGGAACTTTGCGGCTGTTCTGTGGCAGCTTCCGCATTCAAGGTCAGTAACTGTGTGGTTCTGTGTTCCAGGTGTATAATGGTCACAGGTGACATATACCTAAGCCGATTGACCTGTATCAGTGGTTAGCATTGGTGTCGATCCAAGAATTGCATCTTCTCCTTGCAGCAGGTTGTATGTGAGTAGGAAGTGAGCCCTGGGAGTTGCTTTATAGTGGTCTAGTACAGCAACATGACTGCTCCTGTGCTTGGCATTGAGTCCAGTCAATACAGCTGCTAAGTAAGGCAAACAGCTCCTGCACATCATGCATGCGCTTTGAAGCTTAGAGTGCCAAGTTACTTGCCAAGACACAGAAACAGCTAAGCCTTAGCTACTGCAATATATGCCTTGAAGTAGGGTCCATGGGCAGCTTGCAGGTTTCATCACCTGTGCGTCGATAGCATTTGCTTTCACAGCACATGCCGGTGGATGGAATGGGGTCCACAGTCATGATCCCAATTGTTATCACTCAATGAATAAACGCCCTCCTGGCCTGCAACCTCTCATGTCTCCCACTCATGCTTGTGTTTGCCGGGTGGCCCAGGTCACGGCAGGGCCCCCAGCAGCAGCTGCCGCCAAGACATGGAGTTAGACAGCTATTCTGCAACTGCAGGGCTGGCTTCTGTGCATACCCTTCCAGCAGCAACTGCAGACCACGCAATAGCAGCAGCAGCAGCAGGAGGTGCAGCACTGCCTTGCCCTGCACCCCAAACAGCGGCTCAGCAGCAACAACAGCAGCAGCCGTCTTTGGTGCAGCCTGGGGGCAGCCAACAAGCTCAACAACAGCAGCAGCAGCCGAGGCTGGGGACTGCAGAACAGCAGCAACAGTATCTGGCAGGTTAGTTAAGGCTTGTAGCTGATACTCTGAATGCTGCTTGGCCGAGGGTAAGCTGCATGGCAGCAATATAAGCACATCTGGTTCTGCTGATAGAGAGATCGATGGTGATAGTGGTTAGAAGGCACACCTTGCTGCTCCGGATGTCCATGCCAGCAGAAACGTACATGGCTAGACCGCTTGCCATTTGCAGGAGCTGGCTATTGCGCCTTCCTGGTGGCTGAGATGCTTTGCAAAGTAGCACTGTTTCTGATAAACCTGTGTCGGTCTGCTCGGGTGTAGCAAGGATGACTCTGTGAAGCACCTACATGCAATCCGGCACCTCTTACCTCTTACGGCCTCCACAAGCAAGCTGGGCTACTCAATTCCCCTCCCTTTGCCAGGTCATGAAAGGTTTCATGAGGAGCTCTGTGTTTTCCCTGCACGCAGGTCGCTTTGTATGGAGGTCTGGGCCAGCACCTGGCCAAGGACGGTTGGGGCCTCTTGCACCAGAGCAAAATCGCACCTCTACAGCTGCCTGTTTCACTGCTAACGGTGCATTGAGTGAACGAGCCGCAGGAGCAGGAGGGTTAGTTGCTGCTCCTAACAGCGCAGCTGCTCTGAATGCAGCAGGCATGGATATACGTCCTGGTGGAGGCAGTTTAGATATGGGGAGTGGGGCTCAGGTTCAACAACAACAAAGGGGCTCAGGTTCTAGGGCGTATGACTCGGGCTGGACTGGGCGTAGCTGCAGCACGGATGGAGAGATGGATCCATATGACGAGGAGTACTGGTCAGGGGGTTCTGGTAAGAGGTCTGGAGGGAATCGGGACGTCCCAATGAGCAGCAGACAGCCAGGTACAGGCAAGGCAGCAGCAGCAGCTGGGCTGGCAGCTATGGCCTCTACTAGTTACATTGCAACTCCAGGCTATGAAGAGGTGAGCTGGGGGGCAGCGGGTGTGCGGCCTGATGATGGACTCTGCGATGTGAGATGTAAAAATGTGGGATGTGCTGAACATGTGTCATGATACACAGGGTCAGGAGTAAGGACTTCAACATCCGTTGCATGACAACAGTTGTGATATCATTTGGCTCATAGGAGTTGGAGTGGTCCCTCTGGTAGCAAGCGTTGGTGAGGGTGAGTTGGATGTGAGGCCCAGCCATAGTTCCCGATGAAGATGACGCAGCTGTGGTATGCATTGCTGTCCTGCTGGGTGTGTATCCCTTGCCCAGATAGCATGCCTTTACATAAGTTCCAAGAACACCTGTGTGACCTCAGGAAGCCACGGTGTTGCTCTAGGCCATAACACATTTCTTGAAATAGGGCGGGTGGCACCGCCAGAACAGCGGTATCGCCCATCTTAGAGGTTAGAGCTCATGGCCTTTTGTGGGTTCATTGCCTTGCAGATGCCAGCCAAGCGGCGCCGCCGTGATTCCAGTCGGGACGTCACCCCTGTGGACTATGCTGATGAGCATCCCGAGGGCAGTGCAGAACATGCTGATGCTTGTGGTTCAGAGAAGCAGCAGTTGCCTGGTTCACGGGCAGGAGAATCAATGGCTGCTGAAGGGCTGCCGGCGGGGGTGCCAGCCCAGGTGCAGAAGCTTACGCCAGAGAAAGCGGCTTTAACACCTCAGCAACAACTTGCCAACACAGGAGCATTGGGAGTTTCTGGGAGTGGTGAGGCTGTAGATGTCAGCAGGAGGAGTGCAAGCCAGCAGCAGGCAGGGGTGCAAGGAAAGGAGAATAGCTCCGGGGTCGCTGGGTTTGCAGCAGGACAGAAGCTACTCCCTTCCATGCATGCCCCCTTATCTGCTGCTGCTGCCGTTCCTGCTGTTGCTTACCTAACACCGGTAGATGGTGCTGCTGGTTATGCGGTCATGCTGGCAGATGCAGCCAGCAGGGCTGTTATATGGGAAGGAGCAGGGGATGCAGGTGGGCCAGTACTGCCCCCAGCAGTAGCTGCTGCAGCACCAGCTGCACTTGGTGGGAGCCAGCTTGCCAGGGGCAACATATGTGTTCGGGGGCCAGCGGCTGTGAGCTTGCAGCAGCAGCAGGTGCAGCAATGGCAGAAGCGGCAGTGGGAGCCTGGGCATGACACCGCCATTGTTTGGCAGGTAAGGGCGCCTTGTCCGTTAGAGAAACGAAATCTCTCTATCTCAGGGGCAAGGCTCATGCATTTCCTAAACTTGTTTTGGTCTGTGAGGGTCTCTCCATGTCACAGGGAATGCTCGTGCATGCCCTCCTGAAATTGTTATTTCTCTGATAGAAACGGTAACTCTGCAGGGCAAGCGCAAGTTCATGTTCTTCCTTTGTTTGGGGCTGGATCATTGCCGCACATGTTCTTCTTTGGGATCAGACGAGCACAAAGGCAGCTCTTTGCAGAGCAGCCATGCATTTTGCTTACAGAATCCAACCGAAAGCTTACACCAGCAACAAGAATAGCTCGCATACAGTACCGGAGCAGTTCCTCAAAACCATGCACACTTGCTCAACCGACATGGTATGATGTCAGGGCCTTGAGGCTGTCTACCGCAGCTCCATAACCTTTGTGTATCACTCATTTGGGATCCCTTTCTTGAATTGTCTCCCCCTCCAGGCTGCTGACACGTTGGCGCAAGGCAGTTGCGGCAAAGATATGGCCTTTGGGGAGCAGGATGCAATGCTTGCCCTATGTGATCTCAAGCATGGGCGAGGGAGCCTGTGACCGCGCAAGGACTTCCATGCATACCTTGAAAGTGTAGAACAATGGACCTGTGGGGAGAGATCCTGGGCTGCATGGAGAGAGCGTTGGGAGGCATGCTTCTGAAGCAAATTTGTTTGCTGGAAGCAGACGTTTCAAACCATGCTGAAACGATTTTTGCCTAGACAGGGCTCAGGTGTAGAAGGGAATGCGCAACTGATTGCTTAGTGGAGGGGTAGGGTTAGAGGGGACTGGGGCTATGTTGCATTTCTAGGTTCGAGGATGCAGTGCAGAGCTATGAGACCGGGGAAGGGTGTCCTGCAGTAGAGTAGAGGTAGCGATCACATGTGGGTGTGTCAGAAGGCTTGCTGTTGCAGCAGCTGCTGCTACTGCGATATGATGCCCTAGCTGAATGTGCAACACAGGGGTGGGCAATTCCAGCTCATAGGAGTTCAGGGGGTGGATACCAGTTGTCAGTTATAGATGGAGGTATGCAATGTGCACTGCACATTTGGCATACCTGCTGTGCTTGGCTTGACAGTGACTTGACTGAACCCCATCTTGCAGGTTGTGCATGAACTACGACTGCAGGCCTTAAGGCCCCCTGTTGATGCCATTGACATGACTTGTGAACATGGTTGTTCACGCGTGGACCCCTCTTTTGGGGATCCTTGACGGTTGATTGGTACAAGATCATACACAGCATGGCATCAAAGGGGTGTCTGCTTGCAAGACGAAAGGAGCTGGATGGTTTGGTGCTATCTAACCACCTCTATGTGCTGAACTGGGAAGCATGAGGCGGGCAGCTATTGAAGGGCGCACTCTTGGGCAACTGCGGGCATTCAACCAGCCTAAGGAGGCTGTTAATTCTTGTTTGTTTGTTTGTTTGTTATGAAGGGCAATTGACTTGTTCACTGACAGGGCCTCCTTGCACCATTAGCCTGCTATGGCTATGCACATGTGATCAACTACAGGCCTCATTGGGCACAATAACTTGCATCGACGTCTGTCCTTATCCAAAAGAGCCGAGCAGAGAGCTACTCGTCCGTACTGGATGGTGAACACATGAAGGTGTTGCCAATAAGGCTCCCTAAGGAACCCGGGTTCGATGAAGTGAAAAGGATTGGCGTGTTACTTAAGCATTACTACTGCTCTACCCGAATAAACAACAGCTCAGCTGCCGGCCACTTCAGAGTTACGGTCGGGGTATAGTGGGTCACTAGAACCTCCGTCAGATCCGAAGTTAGAAGACCTTACGGTTGTATACAGTGCCAAACAACCTCGTAGAGCAGCAGGTTAACAGGCACAAGCAGGATTCCCGGCTGCTTCACACCCACACCCACATCGGCCTGGACAACAATACTCCAAATATAAGGCGGGTGGACTCAACGTCTTGTGGGCGTTCGGAGGGAAAGATGCAACAGTCCAATTTACCTTTTGCAAACGACGGAAGCTTTTTTGAGACATTTAAAAAGCTGCAGCAGCAACAAGGGCAGGCCATGCAGCCGCAGCAAGAGGAGGGGTCTGCCACTGCAGCCAAGGAGGTGCCTGGTGCAGCAGAGGCAAGAGCGGTGGCATCTGCACCACCAGTAGAAGCAGCAGCAGCAGCTAGCACGTCAGCAACAGAAGAGCGGGAGTTTATTCAGGCTGTACAGTTTGGAGGGGCGAAAGCTGGCTATGTTTTCAAGATGGGGGATGAAGGCTTGGGCTATTATAAGGATGTGCCCCTACATAAACGGAAAGCAGCACCAGCAAAGCCGGTCGTGCTTAAGTCCAAATCCATTGTAAAGGTCCCTTTGAGAGCAGTGCCTTCTGGAGACAGCAAGAAGCGCAAGCTAGGTATGTTCCTTTCTGGAGCAGATGTAAAGCAGATGCTTGTTATGCTCTGCTCTATCTTGCCTGAGCATGAAATGTCTGCATCTTTAGCTGGCCAATGAACAGAAGACCATGCCTTGCATGCCGCACTTGCTGCTCCATGCACTGCTTGCATCTAAAGCACATAGCGGCCAGGTGCTTCCACTTCCTGGGACATGCTGGCTGCTAGTGCTACCCCAGTAAATCATAATGAGACAGGGCGGAAGCACATGCATCGTAGTCAATGTCCGGCTAATGTGGAGACTGCTGTTCTGCTGTGAAAAGATGATGATAAAACAGACTCCAAGCCCCAGTACCTCAAGGAGATGGAGCGGTACAAATCCATGTCCTGCAGCGCTGATACAAAGCATGACAGGCCCTTGGTCAAGTGATGCCCCTTGGAAGATGATCTATACGCCAAGTTAGAAGTTTGAGGAACAGCATCAGCTCAGGATGGTGCAGCATGCCCTGGGCTTCTGTCAACTATTGGCAATGAGCTTGGAATGTCGCCCTTTACCCGCCAGATGGAGTGATCTATGCAGGCGAGACTATAGCAGTATGGGGCAGGGTGTGGGAGACGATTGATGGGGTAAGGTGTAGGAGATGATTGTTGTTGCTGTGTTGCTGTGCATGTCAAGGCAAGAGTAGCCTCTTACAACCGGGTACATGCAGTCGGGAGAGGAATGGGGCACCAAGCATATGGGGATGGTATGCCATGCTTCTCATTACCTTAGCTGCATGCTGCGGGGAAGCGGGCAGGGCCACTGCTTGAATAGGTGGCTTGTCTTGTTCCCTGCAGAGGTGGGTAGCGGTCAGTTTGCAGGCTGCCCTTGCATGTCTGTGCTTCTGTATCCATGAAATTACTTACACATGATAAGCAAGATAATGTATACTGGGCTGTTCTTTCGTTTTGATGTGGTTCGGGCAGCGTGATAGACTGCATGCGCTTCATTCTGTACAGTGCCCCCTTTACTTGAAAGGTATGGCAAGTATGCGGGGGTCTACTGCCACTTGTAGCGCCTGTTCAAGGGATATGTGGGCCAGCCCTTTCTGTCACAGGATTTATGTACCACAATATGTACTTGGACATGTGTGGATCTTTGCGTGTGAGGAAGAACAGATCCATACTGTTCAGCTTGTGGCGCTTCGATTTGGATGCCACGCAGGGAATCATTGGCTCGGCATCATAGCACATTATGTATGTCATGGGAGTTGTGTGCTGTCAGGCAGGAGAATTAGCACAAAGGAGGGCAGGTGTGGCTTGTGTCCTCTGGTGATTTGTCTGATGAGGAAATGGTTGAAGCCTTGAAGGCTCCTTGATGGATGCTTGGGTACATGCTCTGGTATTACAAACAAACATAACAAACATTTAAGGTGCGGCAACCGCAAAGGGGTGCTAGGTCGGAACGACCAAACACACAATATTGTTATTGGTTGATGGTCTGTAATCGATTGCTTTTGGATTCAGTGGATGGTGTGTTTGGTCGTTTCAACCTAGCATCCCTTTTGTAGTTGCCTCACCTTAATGCTTTGTTTGTTTTGGTGGTAGGCATTGTTTTGGTAGAAGGTACAGCATGCAGCAGTTGCAACTATTTAGGAGTGGGTGGAATGCTTTGCAGCCAGTTGCTCAAGTTCGTGACAGGCTCGCAGGTTTTGACCTGCAGACATGGAATCCATATGATAATGTATAGGCAGACTTGCGGAGCGGCGGATTTTAGTTTAATGTGCTTGACAGCAGGCAGGTGACGGCTGGCATCGAACGTGCATGGCAGTTCGTCGACGGATGCGACAGCCCAGACCTGGGCGGATGCGTTAGTAGTTTAGGTCGCTCAGCTACAGTAAACTAACTAGTAAGTGTGTCAATCTCGAGGAGGCCCAACAGTCAAGAAGTTGGCGCGTCGGCTCACCGGGTCCGTTCGGGCTACAGTGGTCACCAAGCGGCTTCGACTCTGGTGGTTTTGAAGAAGCCCCTTCATACTGTGCAGGTGGTGCAGACACTGCGGAGTGCCGACCGGCCATATATGCACCGGGCAACTAAACCTAATAATGGTATTAACCCCAGCCCGTGTCCTAGCAGCGAAGTACGTCACATGGGCATCGCGGCGATGTGAGCCCCGGAGTCCCGAACCCTTTCCCTGAGCGGCAGTAACGGGGCCATCACACGAGTAGACGGTCCTCTGGTATTGACGAAGGCACCAACATGGAAGCAGCAGGTCACAGAAAGAAGGATCCAAATGAGTTAACCACAGATCTGGCCAAGGTCAAATAGATGCGCACTTACAGAACATCAATTAAAGACGATACATACACTCATCCATCCATCCATCCAGAACAAACTGTAGTCTTTAACAAGGCCATTGTCCTAATTGTTACCGACACTTCCTGTCGGCTGCTACTTCTTCTTCTATTCGGCTGTGCCACAGCGCTGGCCACCTAGTCTAAGGCCTTCATGTGCTTTTAGTTCCTACTACCTCCAGAGCGTACCTGCAGGGCCTCTTTAGCCCACAAACAAAGAACCATTTAACATCTACATTGTTAGCTACCTATCTACCTCCAGAGCTGCCATCAGCTGGCAGCAGAAGCTGGGATGCAGCTTGCTTGCTGAGGTGGGGACCTTCAATCCGCAAGGAATGCTGCTTCCAATCCTGCCTGCCACTGATCAGTCTGTGACGAAAGAGCTGTGGGTACTGTGCCGCCTCTCCGTCTTCCTCTACCACATAATACTCTGGTGCATGCATGAGGTACAGGGGATCAGTGATTGCCTGCGCAAGGACAAACAACAGACCATGTCAAGTCGCTTGCAGACTGGAGCCCAATGCATATATGTCCAGGAAGTTCATTTAGGGAACATGGGCCAGACCCAAATGATGGCAGCTGCTGGCGGTTGCTTTTGTTGATGGAACATAAAGTGCATGTACTGTAGTTCTGTCAGTGAGATTACAGCAAGTAGAGGTAACAGCCTTCGTCGATCACCAGGGAGTCACTGAGTGTCCATGGAGTGCCATGTTTGATACATCTAACATGTGCCTTGCACAAAGCAAAGCAGCTGGCAGTGGCCAGACCAGCTTCTGCCAGCCAAGATGGCGTAAACAAACATGGCGGAGTTTGAGTTGTTCCTGCAGTTTTGCAAGCAACTTTTTGACATTTCCCCCAGAATTTTAGACTTGTACACCGCACTGGCCTGCGACTGCAAGGACCCCTTTAACCCACTTCCATGCCCCCCCTTGGGTAAGCTTACCTCATTCAACCATGTGGTAGGGATGAGCCTCTCTTCACACATGTACCTCAGCACCTCCCTTGCCATCACCTCCAGCAGAGATACTGTGCTGCCTTTAACCGCTAAAATGTGATGCTGCAAAGGCACCCCCTCCTCCTTCTGTCTACATCTCACCCCCTGCTGCTGCTTCTGGTAGCTCCCCTCTCTTCCATCATCTGCTCCTCCCCGCTGTTGCTGCGCCTGCACTGGATGCTGCTCCCTCAACTGTCTCTGTTCAAATCCCCCAATTTGCAGAGTTGCAGCTAAGCACGGATCATCCGTTCTTGCTTGTGGTGCTCCTGCTTGTGGTGGGCTAAGTATTGCAGCACACTTCTCTGCAATCTCCATCAGGTAAGCATCACCCTCATCAGGTAGGCCCAGTACCAGCTGCAGCTGCTGCAGGATTGCAGCTGCTAAACGGACCTTGTGATAGCCTTGTAAGCTGTCCAGCTGTATGCCTGACCATTCCCTGCCTTCAGCTATAGCCTGTGAAGAGCAGCACAGCCGCCCCAGCAGCAGCGCATTGAAGAGATGATGGCTGGGTGAGAACTATGATGCTACCAGTACTAGGACACGACCAATGCATACAGGCACAGCATACCGCTAGCTCAGAGTTTTGTAAGTAATGAAGTTTTTTGCACATCATGGAGCGAATGCAGCAAGTATGCTTGCAAGGTGCGGACATAGTCTTGTAAAAAGGAGGTGCGGGAAAAAGTGGTGAGCCATGTTATCGAATAGCAAAACTGCATGTAAGAAAGGCTCGTCCAAATACAATTAGCTTTGGCATTGTCAATGAAATGAACGTTAAGGACAAAAGCTACACAGTCTGATCAATGTTCAGAACCATATTCAACCATCCACCGAAGGGCAGATACTCGTAGCAGGAACTCCAAGTCACTTCCCACCTGAGCCAACACAATTTTATGCACCCATGAAGCCTTACAGGGAGTTCCATTGTCTTCGATCATTTGACCCGCACTACAACACGCCATCCTGGAACTATAACAATCTGGAGATGAGCAGAAGGCCAAAACGTGACATTCCCATCCATCATCATGCAAAGCTTGCCGCTGAAACATACTTCCACTTCTGAGATAGGAATTATCAGTGGCAACAGGTAAGGCTTCATGACAATCCAGTATCACCACAGCCTTTTTGCAAACTCACCAGCAACAATTTTCTGACATTAGCTTGGCCCACTCCAGCTGCTGTTTGCACCTCTATCATTCTGTTCAGCTGCAGCAGTAGGGCACCCTTGCTGTAGCAGCGCTCTGGCCCAGGCTGTAGCTTCAGGGTCAAACAGCAGCTGTTGGGTTGTAGCAATTCGCTGTGAACCCACCAGAATGCAGGCACCAGCAGGCAGTCACCAGGGTTCAAATCAGAGACTAGACCTCGTACCTGCAAAGAGCAGCAGTAGGCAAGTTGTATGAAGACGCAAGGATTTGGATGCGACACGAAGCTGTGGTTGGTCGACATGGCAAACCCATAGTGAGCGCATGGGTTCACCTGTAGACCCATACCGTGGGTCCCCATGCTACACCCATTGATGAAAGAGCCTTTTGGGAGAGCCAAGGTTTCCATCTGGCCCTTTTTGTCGTACCAGTCATCCTCCTTACAGACTTCTGCTTCTCATCTTGAGTATGTCCCCAGGGGCCGTCGAGGCGGTGCAAAACAGTTAAAAAGTGACAGCTCCCCACGAAGAGCAAGGACACAACTCCCTGGGCGCACTGAAGACCTCCTCGCCCTCCGCTTCCCCCCCTCCTTCAGACGCATTCCTCCATCACCCATCCTTATTCCTTGCTTATAACAAGATTAGACAAACTGACATGGCTATCTCAGGCATCTCATCTATCTCCACATCTTTGTAGGCTGACTGAGGAGCGGCCCCTATGGCACCGTCGCTATAGGAGAACATCTTTGATGGTCACTTCCTTTTGCCCTCATGCTGTTGTCCATTTCCTCTACCAATTTGGCCTCTTCTCCTTTGCAAACTCAGCAGCATCACCCCTCTCCCTTTCCCACGCAATCCTCCATCACCCATCCTGTTCCTTGCTTATAACAAGATTAGACAAAACTAACCTCACGGAAAATGTCGAGGACCACCCTGGCACGGTGTGGAAAAGTTAATGCAGCCAGACCGGCAAGGACGCACAGCCACCCGTCGGACTTCAACTGCACTCAGTAGTGTCAAGAGCTAAGTCTCACCTTGTTCACTTCCTTCCAGTGCTCCACCTCTGGATCTTCTAGGTCCACACAGCTGTAACCATCATAAGGGTGTGCAACAGGGTAAGGGTACAGCCCCTTAAGCCCTGCTGAGGGTGGCACCAGTAACACCCGCCGCTGCCCAGCAACCTGACAGAGCATCTGATCCTCCATGCTGTACTTTGCAGGCAGCAGGGCATGGGCTTGACCTAATTCAAACCCTAGATGCCCTGCACTGCCCCACCGGCCTGCATTGCTCAAGTACTGCAGGAGCTTCCAGTCAACCAGGTCGCAGGTAACAGTGGTGCTGCTGTCCCTAGTCTTGACATGGCTGCTGCAGCTGTCGGCGCTATTGTAGGGGGCATTGCTGGTGCTGCTGCTGCTGAAATGAGTGTTTATAGCAGCGTGAGACGCATTGGTAGCAGTAACCCCAGGCTTTACATACGCCTGCAGGTGCTGCCAGAGCTGCATGTCTTGCGGTAAGAACTGCACAGCTTGTTGTGGTATGTCTGCAGGCCGCCTGCTGCTGCTACTGCTGTTGCTCATGGCACTGTTGCTACTGGCTTGAGTGTTACTAAGCCATGTGTCAAGCTCTGAGGACTCTGAGAGGCTCCACGTGCCAAGCTGGGCCTGCAAGCAAGGAGGAACAGAATACTTGAGGTTTTTTGGCAACAGCTTTGCTAACTTGTTTTTGGGTAACTTGTTGAGGGGTTTTTTCCACCACTGGGTGTCAGGGTGCGGCATTTGACTCCTTTGCTGAGTTGGTTGCGCCCCTCCATGTGTTCCAGCGCTAGAGCCACCATGATTGGGAGAGTGAAGGTTTAAAGGGCATGGACCAACCCGCATCGCATATGTCCAGGCTCAGAAACAAGCAACCTTCAAGGAGAGTGTCATGAGCACACCCCACCAGATATTGGTGATGAAGATCTTTACCAGCAAGCAAATGCAAGCACATGGAGGAGTCCACATAAATCCCTCCCCGTACATTTTCTGCTGTTACAGTTTGCCTTGTCTACTAGTCTTCTGCAGGTCTCGTCAGTACCAGATGCTCACCTTCACCAGCAGATTGGTTTTGGTCCAAGTTTGGCTGCAGGCAATCGCCTCAGGAAAGCTCAAGTTCAACCTGCTTGTCTCTGGCTTATGCAGATGGTAGTAGCCCCCTGGCACGTTCTTGCTGTTGTCACACTCTATAAAGCGGTGGCAGCTAGCAGGGCTGCATAACACAGTCACACCTGGAGCAACTTGCTGTGCTGCTTGCTGTGTTGCTGCTGCTCCTGATGGTGGCAAAGCCGCTGGCTTCGGAGAGCAGGTACCATGTTCATACCCATTACAAGCAGTACTGTGATGTGCCGCAATACTGTCATGGGAAAGCCTGCAGTCTGCTAAATATACCCCTCTGAGTACAACTGGGCTGCCGCTGTTTAGGGCTTTGACGGCGGAGCCTGTGAACAGTTGCTTGGGATAAAGCTCAGGGGCTTTGCCGCCTTCCAGGAAAGGTGCACAGCGCCAGGGGGCAAGGAGATGGCTGGAGTTTGATGCTGTGGACAGTTGGGTTGATGTTGCTGTGCCAGGTGTGGCAATGGATAAAGCTGTTGCTGGGGAGGCTGGTGGAGCTGCAGTGGGAACCCCGGGTGTGTTAACCCCTGGTGCTGGTGCTGTTGATGTGCAGTTGGGTGAAGCTGAAGTGGCTGTAGGAGCTCCGCTTGCCGTTGAAGCTGTGGTTGTTTTACAGTATAGTTCGGATGCTGAGGGTCCGGTTGTATCTGCTGCTCCAACTTCTGTGGCTTGTGGAGGCCTGGCTGCAAAGGTGGTTGCTGCAATATCAGCTGAGGCTGTTGGAGGTGTATGTTTGGCTGGCTGTGAGCAGGGATCTCGGCAAGGTGCCGATGATGTTTGCAGATCTTCAGTAGGTATTGCAACGCCTGGGTTCGGTGAAGTCTCTGCGTTTTGGCGCTTCGTTCGAGGCACTACTTTCCCTGGTCCCCTAGCACCTGGTTTCTGGCCCATGGGAAATTGGGAGCCTTGCAAGTGTCGATAAGGTCCAACTGATTTATGTAGGCAATCTAATTAGGTATGGTCGTCGCAAGGTCGTCCCTGATTGCAGATCGGTTTGGCACGCCAGAGGTGCAGGGGGCAGATGCATACGGTTAATAGACACATAGTGATCGTGCTTATCTATAGGACCACCCCTGGAGCTCTTATGGATACTGGACGACTGACATGCTGCAGCTTCGACAGCCCGAGGCGCCCCATGTGGGCCGAGTCCGTCAAATTGTACCGTCAGATATGCTTCGGAGCAGTGACAATCGTACAGCTTCCCGGATGGGCGCCCCCCAGCCATCATCATCGTCCCATGAATGCTGCTTATTTTGCTATGTCTCTGTGATATAGCAGGCATAGCTAGAGATAATGAAAGCATCTGCTTGCCAAACTGTGTTGAGAAGTTATGGCTGGCCGATGAGCAGGGTCTTTGCGAGTACGAGTTTTTGATAATTCTCTGTCTAGGGACCTAAAGTCTGTGGGAGCTTGAGAAAGAACAAAGTAAAAATTGTAAAGGACAAGCTAGGACATCGGAGCTTAAGATTCTGTCAGGTGCGCACCTCACGCCCGCAGAGTGGAAACATCTGCGAGTGAGCGATATCATAAACAAGAACATGCGGCCGCATGCGAACGTCCTTGTATGGCCATTAATATGTTTAAAAGCTTCTTTCATAGTTTCTGCGCATGCTTAGAGCTTTTCAAACCCCGACGAAGTCAGCATCCACTGCAGGTGCCTACCACGCCCCAAGATGGGCCAAGCACCGCTTTCCTTGGTAGTAAAGCAATGGATCACGTACGCCATTTTACTTCTAATAGGTAAGCGTGCAGCAGAGTGCGGCGTAACAGATCGCCAGCATCAGGATACGTGGCGTGCTCCAGCGGCAACGACCAGTATTGTGGACAAAATCAATAATGAAAAATGGACTAGATCACGCAGCGCATATCACCAAACGAAGCTGGGCCCGTAGATCTCGTTCAGGCAGCAACATGGGCAGTTGACTGCACTGCAGCAGTCCTTTGGAACCAGGGTACAGCTCAGTCCCAGGGATTCATGTACAGAGAGCTACCTGCCAACCAATGATAGCCTCAGGTCATAACCGCAGCAGCCAGCATGGTACCACCTCACGAGCTCTCTGAGCACTATTCACTTAGGCTTTATTTCCTAGCTCTCTCTATGTCATGCTTACCTGTGCTAACCTCTGCGCCCTTGTGTTGAACATTCCCTTCTGCCCATGCAGGCTGTGGCCTCAGCATGACCCATGCCAGACAAGTCCTCCAAGCAGGCCATCCAGACACGCTTAAGACCTACAACGTCACTAAAGATGGCAAAAACATGACCCTGGTCACCATGCCAGAGTTTGTCCTCCCCACACCTCAAGAGCTCCTTAGGCTGGCCCAAGCCTTCATGGCTGGCACAATCTCTTCCAACACAGGAGAAGTAACAGCACCAGAGGACAGCAAATCAGACGTGACTTCCGGGGCCATCAACATCAACCCTTTTATCGATGGCTCTGGATTGTCCAATGGCTGGGCTATTGGTGGGAAAACAGCTGACTCAAACTCGCATGCTATCGTGCTTGGCACAGTCGGCTCCGGTCGCAGCAGCGCAGAAGCCACAGCACTGGGGGTTGAAGGGGCAAACTCTTATGTGCAGTCAGCTACCATGAACGCTTTGGGGTCTCAGAATGCAATGTCTGTGAACCAGGCAGTCACCCCTGGAGCTGCTAATACCAAAACCCAATCTGCAGCTTTCACGATAGCCGGTGGTTCCAATACTGGTGGGATTAGTAACGCTATCGGTGGGAAGTCTGCTACAGCTAGCGGCGTCAGCAATGGAGTTACGGGGTTGGGTCCGACCTTGTCAGCAATTGTGGCTAATGCACTTGCCAAGGGCAACGCCAAGGCATCAACGAGCGGGGCGTCCAACTCTATCTTTGGGTTAAGCAGCAGTAACTCAGCAAATGTGGCTGTTTCCACCAAAAGAGACGCCATGACAGACACGCAGTCCAACACAAAAACAGGTGGGTTGGGGTGGTGGCTCAATGAAGTGTTGGATTGGTTGCTGGGACATGTTTTTCCCTAGGCCTCCTGTCGAGTCTGGTATTGCCGGTTCCAGCCGTAGAAGCAAGGACTGCAGCACAGCTCAAAGGTTTGGCAGAGGTCATAAGGGCAGAGGCGAGTGCTCTGATGATCATAGGCAGAGCCCTAGTAGCAATTGGCATATACACAGCTGGGACCAGATGGTGGTCCATCCTCCCCTAGTCACCTACAATCAGATCATTCCAAGGACATATATTAGAAGTTGATCTTTAAGCAAGCGTGCATGCAGCAGCTATGAGAGATGCTACCCTAGGATGGCTCTGGATTCTAATAGTTTCGAACCAGCAACAGTTGAGAATTCCACGACCTTTCTTGCATCTTGCTGACATGTTCAACCTGTGACAAGCCTTTCAATGTGTATGCCTGTTGGCAATGTCTGGTGTTTTCTCCTGGTTCTTCAAAGGGTTGCTGCTGCAAATAAGCTTTTTCCCTTCTGCTCCTGCTGTTGTCTTTCCGCTACTGAGCTCTTTCCTTCTGCTTCCACTGTTGCTACATAGGTATGGGTACCGGTATCTCTAAGACCAGCTCCAGCGCCATTGCAGCACGTGATGCTACGGCTCTTTCCACAACAGCCTCCAACACTACCAAGGGAGACTCAAAGTCTCTCAGTACCAGCGTTTCTATGGGCATGACCAGCCACAGCACCAGCGTCAGCGATAGCACCTCCAGCAAGACTGGTGATACCAATGCCGCCTCCATTGCTAAGGCCATTGGGCGGTTATCGGCGGATGCTTCATCCACATCTACTTCGCAGACCTCAAAGGTTGGCAAGGGGATCAGCTTCTCCAGCTCTTCGTCGAGTTCAAGCACAGAGAAACCTCTTATTGCTGGGTTGGGTCTTGGGGATCTCATACACCTGGGCACGCTTGGGGAGTCTGCAGGGAGCGCAGCCATGCTAAAGAAGCTGCTTCCTCCTGTTCAAAAGGTGATCCCGCAGTTCCCAACGTTTAACCAAACGGTCAGGGCCATTACACCTAAGTGTAACTCCAGTGATGGTCTATACCTGGTCACCCCTGACGGAACCCAGAACATCACTGTTAATGCAAGTAATTGCATTCCACCAAAGAATGCAACCACTCTGGGACAGAATGGGACGGTTGCGGATGCGCCTGCTGGGCCTGCTGATGTAACGGGTGGCATGGGAAACATGCCCGCACTGCCGGGGATTTTTGGCGAGCTCATCAAGAAGCAGCAGGACTTCATGGCGAAGAACACACCGCCTGCACCGACGCCCAGCCCAAGCCCTAAGCCTAAGAAGAGCCCTAAGCCCAGTACTGCTGAGTATTCTGGGCCAGGCAGTCCAAGTCCGAAATCAAGTCCTAAACCAAGTCCAAAGTCGAGTCCTAAACCAAGCCCAAAGCCAGGCTCCAGTCCAAAGAGCAGCCCAAGGCCGAGCCCGAGTCCTAGTCCAAAGCCTAAGTCGAGCCCAAAACCCAAATCATGAGATTCTACTGCGCGGAGTGGGACTGCTGTGTGTTCTTTTGTCCATGCCTCAGCATAATGCGGAGACATGGGTTAGGTAGGGTGTATTAAAGGGTGTATTGAAGCCATTGTCTAGTGGATGCATGGATGGTCGAGGCTCAGGGTGATCCAATGGTGTTTTTGGTCATTTTGCTCCCCCCGTGCGGCTGCCGCACCTGAGACGGTTGTTTGTTTTTGGTCTAGGGTTGTACGCCCTGGAGATTCAGGGCTTTTGCCCTGTGCCTGTGTGCTGGGCCCTATGGTAGCGTCTGCGCACCGCAGAGCATAATATTGTAATGTATTCGTACATGTTTGAAGCCTTGTTATGTGGTTGGCATTTAGCTTGTAAACTCCCATGTATTGTTCCACCTTATTGTTTTGCAACAGCTTGAGGTGGAAGGCCTATTGCACCTTTGCTATGTCATTTCATCAATATAGCACCATGTGTGCATATACCATGTGTCTGCATGTCATCTGTATCTGCCTTCTATGACCTCCTTCTGAGGTTAGCAGACACAAAACACATGGAGCATGGCATGCTACAGTTATGGGCCCTGATGAAGGATGTCAGTGGCCGTCGTGTAAGTTGGGCCTGCCACCGCTCTGGTGGTACTGATGTAATGGACTGATGACCAGATGGATCGTCATTGTACAGATATGCCTGGTCCTGAATCAAATCAATTCTGGTGACTTGCATGGCTGAGGAGTTGCTGGAAGTCTACTAGATGGATGCATTTTCTAGGGTATCATGGTTGATGGCCTGGGCGGCATTGTCCCTGGATCCATTCAATGGCGTGTTTGGCCAGTAAGTCCTACTCTAGCAACCCTCTACATTTTCAATATCTGCTTACAGTGGCTGGCCGGAGATGGCTGGTTTGAGGTCAACGCAATGTCAACGCATTGTTTGGACTTCTGGGGAGTGTAATCTTATAAAGTGAGGGGAGGTGTGTGTGAATCCTTACATTGCCAAATCCATCGACACGGATGCGGTGCCACAGGATGTAAAGGGGATGCCGGCATCTGCTGTGGCTGTCGGTCAGCCTTTGCTTTGGGCAGCTGTAAAAGCCTGTAAAATCCTGTTGCGTGCGCACATTTCCTGTGGTTGGGTTGCGCTCAAGCACCTCAAGCCTTTGGGAGACTGGCTCAAGTATGAGGGGCAGCAATGAGCCCTGGAATTGCCCTTAGTACACATGTAAAATCCGTCATGTTGGTGGTAGCTGGTAAGATTGACCCTGTAGTCAATTCTTGTCACGCGCCTAGACTCTATCGAGCTTTAATGGGTGGTAAGCCAAGTACCCAGCAAAACACCCGCCAAGGCAAGCAGGCAAACACGCTTGCTGCGTGCTGCAGAGGGAGAGCGCTGATCGAAACCAGACATGTCCCAACTCTGCAAACCGATTTCTTACCGGGCACGCCAGGGAAAATGCCAGGGGCGTCAACAGGTTATGCCCAGTATCTCCTCACTGTGCACTTGCATTGAAAGGGTGCGGCAAAACTGCTGCAGGTTGAGAGGGCCTGTCCACAATGCCCGTGTTGCGATGCTCCGCCCACGAGAGAGTGCTGACGTGGCGCCGCATACCCATCGCAGTCCAGCGGCGGCGTAGACCTTTCAAGGCCAGCAATATATGTCAATTCAGGGCTGCATGTTCTTCATACTTACCTGGGCGGAGCATGACCGTGATCAGGAAGGCGGTCTGCTTATCATGCACTACCTGCCTTGCACTACGCAGGTGGGCATGGTAGGAGGTCTCTACGGAGATTGTCCACGTCTTAATTTTTGATAGGCCGTTGTACGCGCACGCGCGTCCTCGGCAACAACGAGCTGGTCTGCTAATCGCAGGCTAAGTTCGCAGAAGGTAACAGCATTGGCTTGTGGGGTTAGACACGCCTGCATGTGTCGTCATTTTTATGTCCTGCCGCCATTCAGACCATTGCAACGGGCGCCAGTAAACATTGAGATGGCCAAACATTGCGTAGCTGCCTCTGCTCTCTATTCAAATGTGGCCAGCTGGATTAGCTGTCAAGCACTGGCATGCGTGGAAGCGGAGTGGATGCAAATGCATCCCATGCTGAGGGTCGGAGGCAACCTGCGAGCCTAAACAAACATATGGTGGTTTAGCATATATGGTAGATAATGTGTGTGTGTGTGTGAATCTTACATTGGCAAACCCATCGGCACGCGTGCGGTGCCACAGTTCACCACAGGGGTGGCAAAGCCACTAACACAGATAGAACCAAGAAAAACTGAACACCATCCACCAGTTGGAACTCCATGATCATGCATGTCCAAGCAGATACAATGATGCAGAATACTGGCCCTGGAAAAGTGCACACACAATTTTTATTTTTTAATTTTTTTTTTGGGTTTTTGACTTTTTGGGGTACATCCAGCAAACAAACAGCAACGCAACAGCATATATACCAGAATTTTGTATACAACTTAATGCCAAAAATACTCTCACCCAGATGTGGAGAATCACAGAGCAGCAGCAATTCCAGAACTATCACAGACTATTAACAGTACATAGCCATGCCTAAGAGGTGTCCAGTAACATGAAAGTCATAGGTAATTAATCTAAATCATGTCCCATAATCCGCCATAGGTTGTAATCAAAGGGAAGATAACCTTCAGGCATGATTTCACCCTCTCTACCATCGTCAAGTAGTTGTAAACAACTTTCCCGCCTTTTCTTCAATGCTGAAATGCACCTCACAACTTGTACATGATCACTATGATTGAGAATAAACTTAACATGACTATCCTTGGATTGCCCTGGTAAGGAGGTGGGCTTGAAGAAGAGGGGGAAATTGTCCCGGACAGGGTGAAGCACCCTACAATCCAACATGAAGTGGACAAGATCTTCAACTGGAGCTGACCCTGTAGTATCATCCCTATAGCCAAGCGTTTGACACAACCGACACACCCTGTCATCCCTTGCTATTCCATTGTATCTTCCTGTGTGGATGGCCAAGCAGTGCCATCCTAGCCGCATCTTTGCAATGCATTGTACCATGCGGAAAGACAGGGTTTTAGCCTTCAAGTATGTAGGGGCATCGTCATGGAGCCCTCTTGTTTTGTATTTCTAAGTTAGAAGGAAGTGACATTACAATCGCAGGAATCGAACTTGCGTTCTATCCTGAATCCATGGAGCCCTCTTGCCCATGCAGCATAGGAGTTATGAATAATGCGATTCCTGGGACAGGCTGGGTCCTGAGGGTGCTCACAAACAAGGTCAACATCCTCCCAACATTTGTCAAACATCTGCTTCAAACTCTCACGCACAACTTTCTCTTGAATTTCCAAAGCCATAATGCTGTCCAATGTGACATGGCTAATCCCACTAGGAGACCAGTCGCTGGCTTGCACAACACCCATGATTGTGAGACTCTGAAGCAGGTAGTAGGACCAACATTTCTTACACCCTGCCAATGTAAACCGTGAAGCATTTCCTTACCGAAGAACTGCAGAAGCGGAAAATGGCACTAGATGTATATCTCGTTGCGGCATTCGCTGCGCGCACCAATTGACATAGAATAGCGTTGAGAGGCGGGAAAGTAAGGATCAAGCCCACGTACAAACGAACGTTACAACTTGCAGAAGATTGTCCTGCTTTCTGGAGTGGAACCCTGAACTTTGTTGCATGTGTTCCATGCTGATGCACCCACCGGGCAGCCCATAGCCCTCTAGGCAGTTCAACCTCCCGTCGAAGCCCATGCACTACTCTCCCAATAGGGATGAAGAATGTGGTTATCTCTTAATACGAAATATATTCTATTCTGCTCCCAATACTACTGCTGACCGGTTGAACTCATGCCATGGCAGCGTTGGCAACGGCACAACTGGAAAGCGTGCAGTAATTCATCTCCCAACCTACACCCTGCCGTACCCCGTATCGCCTCTGCATTTGCGCAAACCGCCCCAACAATACCAACAGTGACCATTTATCCATCCTGCTGACAACTTGTCCACACTGCTGCTGTACTCAGGACTGCCTGATGTGCATCTCCATAGTTGACCCGCACCAGGCTGGTAGCCACGCACTTCAAGCTTCTTAAGTGCTGGCTCAGATAGATTGATAAAGAAAGCAGTCCCTAAAGCTGTGCAGTGATCCATATCGTATACAGATAGGCTGGTATCCCTGTCAACATGCACAAAAATGCATGCTATCTATGATTCCCCAATACCGACCACTCATGACCAGCACAGTCAGGGCCACCATCGTCATATGGGCACCCTAACCCTGACACCCTGCTCCTTTTGCAACCCTCCCCCGCTTTGATTACCTGCCCCCAACCTCCCTGCACTCCCCGCCACAGCATCAGCGGTTCTCAAGTGAAAGAACACCTTCCATCCACCCCCCCTTACCTAAGATACTGCAGCAAGCAGCTGAAACAGAAGCCTGCCTACCACCCAGACAGTCAACATGTCTTGATACTGTCAAATGGCGATCTGGTTACGCAGGATTGTACACTCAATAGGAGAACCCTATCCATTCCTCTTCAGTCATGGCGGCTGCTGGTGCCAAGACCTTCATGCCATCTCAGCTGAGACACAAAGCCCCATTCGTTTTTGGCAGGAGCTGTAGCTCAATGCATATCCCTGTTCTAAACGCAGCAGACACACCGCCTCGCTTTGGCAAGCGACTCATTTCGCCATCGCCAGCAAAACACATGCTTGACATATCTAAGCAAACAACACAACACGACGGGACTGAGCAACAGCTGCAGCACCACGTTGACTCCACACAGTAAGATAGGAGGTACTTATGCAGGCGTTCTGCTGTCCTCCATATGGCCAGCCAAATGCCCAGACGAGTAGGCAGACCCGATTCCTGCACAGTAGCATGTTGAGCCTCCAGACAGTGGTGCCAACCCATGCCAAGGCATCCCAATCGCAACAGCATCACAAGAGCTATCCACACCCAAGCAATAAGTAATCTTGCGGAACCGCCATTATAACCCGCCTGTACCATATGCATGCTGAGCATCCCCATCCAAACCTTGTGATGCATGATCGCTAGAGGCCACCTCCATTCAGAAGCTTGAGTGCTAAGCCATTGGGACTGCCCGCCCAGTTCGCCCAATCCTTGCCTCGTTGACAGCAACCCTTAGTCATTGCTGCTGCTACCAGCTGCATGTGCAAAATGATACCACAGCCCGACTACCTGCACCAGTAAAAGTCCTCTGTACACTCACAGACTGTTTCTAGCATATCAATGCCGCAAGACGTTCCATCTGCTGTGTTGGCTGCTAACTACACGCTGTTTTCAACCCCCTCTTGCTAGGGCCACATCCTGGAAATCACCACTACACCAGCATGTAACCTCAAAACTTCCCAGGATCCACATGTTTGTATTATTGTTTGTTTCAAACAAACAGTAATAGTCCAGATCCCATCACCCCTCCCTCGTCCCGCAGGAAGAATACCTCAGTGCCTCATTGATACTCTTCTACTTTTGCACAGCACACCACATTGCAACAACATATGCTAGCAAGCCAGCAACCTGAACTAACTTGCAAGGCCAAGTGCAGGCTCCATTGACAAGAACATAACCACCAGATCCCCAAAACTCCACCCGCTCTTCAGAATGACCAACACCAACCCCTCCCAGAGCCACCAACTGCCCAAGTAAGACACTGTTGTTACCACTGCCAAAGCAAAGTCAACCATTGCCAAAGAAAGACAACATTGGCATCAGACCACACCTAAACCATGGTCCTCAAACCAGCATGCATAAGCAAGCACATATGTCACACACAGCTGCATGTGACCAACTTCACCGACTGCTGCCTCCAAGCTCATATAGTACACACGCAATCAATCAGTGCTAGGTAGAACCACCTGCTCCTACAAGGGGCCCCAGCCAACTGCCCTAGTGCCACAGAACAGTCCCCTGCAGCATCAGATGCATGCTTTACAATCTCGGCTACAAGAACCCTTAAACAGCAAAGCGCAAGCATGCAGACTCGAACCCATCTGCATGGACTTCACTGCAACAGCCTGCCTTCATACACCACCCACAGGACTTACGGGATGCACACCAGCACAGAGCATCCTTGGTCTGGACTTCCTGCATACCGACAATTTACATTACTTGCAAGCTGCATCTGCACAGGACCACGACAGGACCTAGAGGACAACTGCACCCCTGTTCAGCCCTGCCTGAACTCACCCCACCCCATACAGTGACAGGAGCCAGCGAACTGCTGCCCATGCAACCACATGCAGCAGCACCCTTACAGTCCAGTAAGAAGACTGTAAGACCATTGCTGCTGTCTACAGGCGTCCGCACTGCTTCACCCTCTACGCCTGTGCCCCATGCAATGAAGTGTAGTAGAATCACAAGGCCATCTCAGCTTCCAAGGCCTCCAGCTCCAGCTCCTCCTTTGTCTTAGCCGGCTTAGCTGCTGCCCTCTGTGGTACAGATGGCAAAGCTTGCTCTGCAGCAGCTGGCACTTTGGTTGCTGGCACAGGCGCAGGTTCCAGCAGCTGATTGTCCAACTCCTCTGCTTCTAGGTCTGCAAGCTCAGCCTCTAGGTCATCCTGGTCCATATCAGCAAACACACCCACAGGCTGGCCAATGGCTTCATTAATCTGGCGCATCTGCTCGCCCACTTCTGAGATCTCCTCCAACGTGTTATCAATGCTGTCAATCTTCATCTCCTGCATGGTCTTCTTCTGGGCCTTGGCTGCCTCCTGCATACTGCTGAGGACGCCCAGGGTTGTCTGCTGCTCCTCAAGCATGTTACGCTGCTCCATGACGCGAGACATGAGTGCATCGAGCCGGCCCAGCTGCTCCTCGTACATCTTTTTCTTCTTCAAGCACATGAGAGCCTGGCTCTTCTTCTTCTGCCGTGTGAACTCCCTCGCACGCTCCATCTCATCGTTGACCTTACGCTCCAGTAAGAGCTTTTTCTTTTCTAGCTGCTCCTCACGCTCTGACAAGTTCTGCATGGCATTGATAGTCTGGTTCGCGGCACCACTACTTCCAGGAACTCCTGGAGCCCTTTTGGGCTGCTCGCCAAACAGTTTCTTAAACATCTTTGTGTCTCTGCAAGACCGAATGTGGATAGCAACAACGCTCGCGAGTAAGACAGGCTCTGCCAAAGAACGCTACGCAAGGCACAGGAAGGAGCAAACTTGGGATGCAGTAGAGGTCCGCGCGAGAACACCCCCACCGCCGTAACAATGGGAAGTAGCGAAGATGCACCCGGGTCTTCCCTACCCATGCGCGCGTCCGGAAAGCCCCATGCATGCATCTCAGCGACTGTTGAGCTCTGGCAGTAGTTGCTGTTGCTCAAGTGCTACCAGTGACGATGTGTGAAGAGTTTCCTTGTTCTGTGAGCCTTCCATGAGAAAGCCAGCGCTGTGAGAACATTGATGAAGGTCTCCGTGACCGCTCTTTGATGCGACACATTGATCCTCTGTACCAGCCCCCTGGTGTTATCGGATCTTCCACGGGGTTGTCTTGTTCAAATCCTGGGCTTGCTCAACCGCTGATAATAGCGCTTCTCATATACCAAGTGAAGATGGTGAAGTCACTTCAGGGAGGTGATACTAGTAGCATCGGCGATCAAGCAACCTTTGGGGTCATCACCGTCAGCGACAGAGCGAGCACTGGCGTTTACGAGGACTTGAGCGGCCCAGCAATCCTCCAATTCTTCAAAGAGGCTGTGGAGTCCCCTTGGCAAGCGGAGTACAAAGTCATACCAGATGAGCAGCCCTTGATTGAGCAGACCATCATCGATATGGTAAGCAAACACCTCCTACCGCCCTAGCACCTCATGAAAGGGCCCTGCTGGCACTCATTGAGGGTCTCTGCCAGGTAGACAACAAGGGGTGCTGCCTTGTCGTAACAACGGGCGGCACTGGGCCTGCACCTCGTGATGTGACCCCTGAGGCTACAGAAGCAGTATGCCAGAGGATGCTACCAGGCTATGGTGAACAGATGCGGGCCATTTCGCTGAAGTACGTCCCCACAGCAGTGCTTTCCCGTCAAACAGCAGGTAGGTGTCTGACCATGGCGTTATGCAACGACGGTTATGATTGATAGTCCATAGGCCAACAGCAGCCAGCAGCGGCATTTTGGCCAACTATTCAAAAGTGTGAAATTTCACTGCAAATGGACCTCTGGTCAATGCTAGGAAAGGCAGGGTCATATCCATGATTATGCCGCCCTCAGACATCTGCAATCAAATTGTGCATTTAGAGCCATCATACAGAGCAAAAGCTGCAGGTCCAGGCTGAAAGCCAGCTCTGCTGCATCGTCGCTGAGCCTCCTGGCTGCCTGAATGAAAACCGGCTTTTTACATAATGCATACTGGACGTTGCAGACGAGAAATTGCAGCCCATGATTGTTAACTTCGCGACTCTTGTGGTGGGGGGAGGGGGCGGCGGTTGGAGCTGGATGCGAGGAAAGGGAGGAGGGGGCGGGGGACAGCTGGAGGCTGTGTGCCAACCTCGCAGCTATGGTGCTCAGATTGTATGATGCTGCGATGCCTTATGAATCCTTGCTGTGTGCTTTATGCTCACCATTACGCACTGCCTTTTGACTCTAAGTAGAAGGACCCTGTATGTATGACATGCATGAGGGGCTCTACTTGTAGGACTGCTGCCTCTATTAATGCTCTGCTTCTGGGCATACCACCCCATTCTTGTAAGAGCTTCGTTGCTAGGAACTTGCCACTGGAAAGGACTGGTATCTGACAAGTTCATTTCTGCTGTTTGCTGAAACGACCCCCTGCTTCTGCAGGGCTAAGAGGCAAAGCCCTTGTCATAAACCTTCCAGGCAAGCCCAAATCCATACGTGAGACTTTTGACGAGGTGTTCAGGTCCATCCCCTACTGCATACAGCTGGCTGAGGGGCCCTACATTGAGACCCACACCCAAGTGGTGGACGCCTTCAGACCTCCTGCGGACAGGCGCACAGCCAGGCCAACGGATGCTGCTGCCTCTTGAGCGGTGGCTGCTGGACTTTAAGCAATGGTATTGCAAACATTAGAGGTGGTGGAAAGGGCAGAGGGGCACCCAATGCAAACACCAGAGAGACGCATTGTGCCTTGCTGAAACAGTTTATATGTGAAGCACCTGTTGGAACTGCTGTAGATTGAGTACAATCATTTGCAGTACCACTTGGACAGAAGTGGTTGTGCAAGTGCAGACTAGGCTGTTTGTGGATTAGCCTGTGATGTTTGTAGCAAAGACCGGGCGAGTCAGGAGATGAACGGGGTTTGATTATTGGCTGAGAGGATATCTGGGATTGATGTGTGGTTGTTCCTGTGCCCTAGCTGCTTCTGCTACACCGGCGTGGGCTCTGATGTCTAGCACACCCATGTGAAGAGTACTTGGGAGACTGGACCAATGTGGTCTGGCTGACGTGTCCGGTAATCATATGTTCATTGTGTGTTTGGTTGATTCAACCTAGCAGCGCTCTTGCTGTTGCCCACACTACAGCTTGAATGTTTTCTTGGTCATCTTATATGGGGGTGCATGGCGATGGATAGACCTTGCAACATGGTGGATTGCTCTGTGATCTTGTTGCATGGGGGAGCCATGATTCTGGTGCATACTAACTATGCCATGGTTCTGGTGCGTACTCAACTGAATCTGTTTGGTGCATGCACGACCGTATGGCAGTCAAGCCCCTGAGTGAGAATGTGCCTTACTGGTTTGCGCTGGCATAGCTAGCTGAGGATGTGTTGGGAAGCAGGGGGCAAACCAAAGTATAGGGCGGAAAGGTGTCGATTCTGGCTGTCTTGCCCGTCATGTGTTTGCCTGTTTGTATCACTGCTAGCCACCTATTCAGCCAGGGGATGGCTTTTCCCCCTTTCTATGCGTAGCTCTCTTTCTCTCTAGCCAGGGGTTGGGTTCAGTGGGGGCCCTCCTACATTTCTGTTCCAAAGGCACCGGCCTTCGCAACAGAAATTTAGGAAGGCCTGATGCATCCAATCCCTCTGGCTACGGGCCCGCTGTGCCGACGTTCCAGTAGGCTGCAGTAAGACTAGCCTGGTGGAGCACGGTGCATGTTTGATATATCTAACATGGAGGAAGGTGCATGGCAGCCGGTACAACAATCAATGTAGATATGCATATGCTCTTTTGCAGTTGCCACACTCCAGATGTTTGATTGTTGTGTGTAGTGATGTGATGCATGTGATATGGCTATACAGGACGGGAGTTGTCAGGCAATACATGCAAGGGTGTCCCCTTTGAGGGAGGTTGTGGGCAGCGAGGTGGGACATACAGATCTGTATGGAAGGACTTTGTTGGAACCAGGGGCTCTAACTAAGGAGTAAAGTCTGCCACCTTAAGATGTTCGAAATAAAATAATCCCTGAGCAAGGCATTAAAGTGCTTGGCGTGCTGTTGGTGATATTGGCCCCTGTCCCCAGCTGATGATATTGGCCCCTGTCCCCAGCTGCAACTGCATGTCCTCCGTGAGAAACTGTGTTACTACGTGCTCTGTGGTAACCCAGTTTCTCACGGAGGACATGCAGTTGCAGCTGGGGACAGGGGCCAATATCATGATCTGCTCAGCTTACAGGGTTGGGAAGTCAGCAGGGGCAGGTGGCAGACCACGCGCTATTGTCCTGAAGGTTGGCAGTGCTGAGCAGCAGCAGGCCATCTTACGGCAGAAGAAGAATGTAGTACAGCGCCTCAAGGAGAAAAAGGTGTGGGTTGACCCCTCACTGACCAAGAGCGAGCAGCAGCGGAAGAAGGAAATCAAGGAATGCTTGCATTTAAGGCAGCAGCTGAGGGCCACACTTGGGTGACTTGGAACAGGGCGGTACCTATCGTGAACGGGGAGAAATGGGCTCCTCCCCCTCCCCCCCCTCTTCCTGCACTTGCATTGCCAGTGGCAGGTGTGGATGGGTCTGAAGCTTCTGGCAGCGGGGGCGCTCAAAATGGGAGCAGTGGCTAGGGGGCTTCCGGGGTCAATGGGGGCATGGGGGGGTTAATTGGGGTATCAGGGATGCAGGGCATGCCTGTCAAGGTCTTCTATCTCAACTGCAATGTGTTGGGGCATACAAAGCTGGCTGAGTTGCAGAGCTTGCTATCAGATGGTAGCTATGATGTTGTTTTCCTGGTAGAAGTAGGGCACCACAGATGGGATTTGCCAGGGTATGTACGCTATGGTTCAGAATACACTGGGCATGGAATTGGATCTGGTAGGGGCACTGGAGTTTTGGCGTACGTCAAGTGCACACTCAGCACACATGTTAAGAAGGTTAAGCACAGTGAGCGGTCTATATGGTTACAGTTGTCACATGAGAGCTTACGGTCTGATCACTACTTAGGAGGCATATACATGAAGCCATGTGCCTCTGTATCTGGGTCTGCTAGGTTATATCATGATTGGTTTGAGGAGTTACAGGAGGAGGTCACAGGTTTTGCTGCTAAGGGTTCTGTCTGCATGTTTGGTGATTTTAATGCCCACACTGGGCAATTGGCAGATTTTGTTGAGGTATCTGATCTTATCAGTGAGCTACAGCTTGAAGGGGTGATCGATAGTTTTGCTCCGCCACTCAGGCACACTCAGGACAGTAGCAGGCCAAATGCATATGGCAGGGCCTTGGTCGAACTTTGCAAAGGCACGGGGGTGTTTATTGCGAATGGCAGGTCTTGTGGCGATGAGGCTGGTGCCATCACATATGATAGGGGGCGTAGTATCATTGATTACTGTGTGGTTGGACTGTGTGGTTGACCAGCGTATGTTCTCACAGCTCCAGGTGCTTCGCGTTTTGCCTAATGTTCCTTTGAGTGACCATCACCCTTTGGAAGGTCAATTTATCTTTCCCGTCCACCAGCCGTATAATAATGGCCTGCATGAGGCGCCCAGCCGACCTGCCAGGGAGGTACCCATCCCAAAATATGTCCCTGAAAAGCGCGAGGAGTATGGTGCCACTCTGGATCATTTGTTGCGGGGTTTTACCAGGCAAGTTACAGATGGTGAAGTTACCAGAGCTGAAGCTGCCGAGCGGTTGCGCACTGTTATTTATGGTACAGCATGCAGTGTTTTTGGAATTGTCAAGAGCTCGCCTGGTGCCAGTGCTAGAGATGTCAATCCTTGGTTGAAACACTGTAAAACAGAGCATAAGGCTTTGAGGCGTGCCATTGAATTAGGGGACACACATGCTGCTTCGCAGTAGTGCTAGCACCCTACGGACCAGTGCATCGGAAGGCATTTAACCATGTGAAGAGGCGATGGAAGCGATACTATAGCAACAAGCTGTTATCTAGGATGAGAGATGATATCAGGCATAACCCGATAGGTTTTGGTTGTACTTTAAAGGGGCCAAGAGGCGTGAGTTTGTGCAAGATCTAGTTTCGTGGTCACAGTATTGGGAGAGTCTGTTTGGTGGTGGTGAGCAAACGTGGCTCCAGCAAGGTGCAGCTGATGTTGCTGCATTGGTTAGTGAGTTAGGACTTGACACAACCCTAGGGGCTAAGCATAAGGCGTCCAAGCTCAATGAACCTATTGAGTTGGATGAGATGGCTGTTGTCTTCAACAAGCTAAAGCGCGGGAAAGCAGCTGGTCCAGATGGTATTCGTGCAGAGTTCCTGCAAGATGCTGTAGTTAGGGAGTTTGAGGATGAGGATGGCTCTCACCCTGTATTCCGCAATGTGCTACTAGAGCCAGTGCATGCTGTAATCAATGCATTTTTTGAGTCTGGTGATCCACCTGTTTCATGGTCTGAAGCAGCAATCTCAGCTGTGTTTAAAAAGGGTGACCCTACATGCAAGGACAACTATCGGGGTTAAGCGGTGGGCAATGTGTTTGGGAAGGTGTTCAGCATGGTGTTGGAGCAACGCTTGTCAAAGTGGTCTGAGGAGCATGGGCACAGAGCACAAGCGCAAGCTGGCTTTTGTAAGGGCATGAGAACCACAGACCAGTTATTCATCCTTAGGCATGTGATTGATAAGTACCGCCTGCAGAAAAAGCCATTGTTTTGTTGTTTTGTGGATTTCAAGAAGGCATATGACTCTGTTGATCGTAGGCTCTTACTCCAGTGGCTGGCGTCCCTGGGTATATGGGGAACGATGCTAACATCCATTGCAGCCATGTACAGAAATGTCCCCTTGCATGCCCGGGTTGATGGGAAGGTAGGGCCGGCTTTCCAGAGCAGTATTGGTGTGAAACAGGGGGACCCGCTCTCGCCACTGCTGTTTGGTTTGTTCATTGATGAGCTTGAAGATTTTGTGAGGCAACGTTTGCCAAATAGTGGTGCGCAGGTGGGTCCTTCTAAGTGTCAGCTGCTTCTGTATGCGGATGATGTGGTATTGTTTGCAGAGACAGCTGTGGAACTGCAGTCTCAACTAGATGCCCTGAAAGAGTTTTGTGACCTAAAGCACATGACAGTCAATGTCCAGAAAACACAGATATTGTCTTGCAGGTCCCGGGACGCAGTAGGTTGCTCATGGCAGTATGCAGGGGAGGCCATTGAGGTTGTCAGTACCTTCAAGTATTTGGGTATCACTGTGGAATCTGATAGTGGTTTTAAAGGTGCTGTGGATGTTATGAGGTGTGCTGCAACCAAATCTATGTGGAGTGTGGTACGCCAGACTCAGGAACGGGACATCCAGCAGATTGCTTTACGGGTACTGTTGTTCAAATCGATGGTTATTCCAGTTATGTCATATGGGTGTGAAATATGGTCTTTGCCCTTTCTCACGTCAAACTTGCCATTGGGTAATCCACTCCAGAAGGTCCAGAACATGTTCTTGAGACAAGTTAATGGGACTTGGTTGAGGAAGTCGGTATCTCAACGACTGTTGCATGAGGAGCTGGGGTGCATGCCTGTATCAATTACGTGGGTTAAAATGGCTTGTGGCTTTTGGAATAGGTTAGTAGCTCAGACATCTGCACCTATGCTACGTGCAGCGTTTACAGAGAACCTCGAGTTGTCGATTGTTGGTGGACATGGACGGCTGTGGTCTGCTGAGATGATGAAGTGTTTTAAAGATGTTGTTCCGGATTATGCTGAGAAGGTAACTTCTCTTGTGCTGAACAGGTCAGTAACAGAAATTGAGCGTGTAGACACAGAGTTGTCCTAGGCACTTGGGGTAGTAAGTGGACTGCTTGTTGGTGTGACCTTCCAGAGGATCCTAGGGTTGCATCCTCGGATCAGGTATCGTATGCGACCTATTATACGTGGATGGCTGAGTGTGTTTCACAGCCTGCTAGGTATGTTGATCATGACCGTTGTATAAATCCAGAGCATCTTGCTGATCTCATGAGGTTTAGAGTGGGATCTCACTGGTTGAGTGTTGTGACTGGACGTTGGGCTGATGGTGGTACTGTGAGGGCACAGAGGTACTGTAGGAAATGCATGGCATATACCGTTGAGGATGAAAAGCATTTCATGCTGGAATGCCCTGCCTACCAGGAAATCAGATCGGAGTTTGGTGAGTTGTTTGATTACTGTGAAGGTGATTTAAGGAAGCTTATGTGTCATTCAAAGCAGCATATGTTGGCGAAGCTGGTACATAAAATGCGTGTCTTCAGAGATGAAGATACTGAGTGGGTATTTGATCTGCAGCTTGACAGATTTGAATCGAGTGAAGATGAAAGTTGTGGTGATGTTTCTAGTGATGAGTATGAGAACGAATTAGTTCAAGTTGATGATATTAGTCAGTTTGGTTTTTTGGAAGCCCCTTGAGCCTCGTGTTGGCTCCGGGTTTTTCTTTTTTCAAATGTAACATTCAAACCGTGGTGACTGGGTCATGGTTTGAAAGTTTAACACGTTTAAGTAATGCAAGATCTAGTGTTTAAGTAATACAAGATCTAGAAGAAGAAAAAAACCCGGAGCCAACACGAGGCTCAAGGAGTTTCCAAAAAACTGGCCAGTGGATGGCAACCAGCTTCCAGTGCACCCCTGCTGCTGCTGCCAGGACCCATGCAGCTAGCTCCACTTCGGGGCCTACCTGGCCTGAGACTCCTGAAGTGTGCCACGCGTACTATTGTCCGGCTCCTTAGGCCCAAGCAACCGCTGGTCGGTGCTGAACGGAATGTCTCCAGGAGAACATGGGGCCACTTAGTGGCAAATAGCATGAGAGACAGCGTCAGAGTTACCAACACCTAGGTAACACGCCAGTCCATCAATGCAAGGCCGTCAAACCAACTGCATGCACGTGTAGGGGCAAGGACAGCTCCCTGGCTCCCCACTCCACGAACACTGCACACATGTGGGACGTTTACAAACAAACAAACAAACATTTAAGGTGTGGCAACCGCAAAGGGCTGCTAGGTCGAACCGACCAAACACACCATCGGATGGATCCAAAACACAATGGGTTCCATACCAACAAGCAAATGGATACCAGCCAGGTACTCACTCATCTAGAGGACTTCAACCAGTTCATCCTCAGAATTATCACCAGAAATATCAGACTCCGAATCAAACATATCTAAATACTGATCTTCCGTTTAAGCATACAGTTGCCAGTCAAAGCCATCCCATGATAGAGCCAGAACACTAGGCTCAAACATGAAGAATCAGGCCCCTATAAATCCCCCTGTGTATGTAAAAATGCCACCAGCACAGCTTAGGCAATTCTTACGATTGGTACACTGCACAGGATACCCTGATATCTTTCATTGCTTAAAAACTAACTACATCCATTCAACATCTGCACCGAACCAAGGTACAGCAATACATGGACAAACATGCAGTTACAAAGTCCTCAACCAGCCACAAATCAGCCAGTGCAATCCTTTCCTGGCCATGTACAATGAGCTGCCAACACCCGTTTGTACAAAGGGTATGGGGTGCAGGTACACTTGCACACTGATGCCTAGGCAGCTGGCAGCAGATATAAACATACAAAACAAAACTCACTGACGGTGCCAAAAGAAAATCAAGCTGGGTGCTGTTGAGGCAATGGCCTTACAGCAGTTCACAGTGCTATGTGTATCAAACAGCACACTTATGGTTTGGGAATGACTTTATCTGCCCCAAAACATACACAAGGTTGCAGGTGACTGAGCCTTGGACAGAACCTTAGGCACTATCTGCAATGCTCTCACGCAAAAGGTTGTCTTACATTATGAAGCCAGGCTAACTTCCTAGAGTGCAGATGACAAGACATGAGTCAGAGCAAAAACAAATCCATACAACCTTCAGCCCTAATGTGTTCTTCAGGCATCAGCCAAAAAGCGTTTCCAGTTGCTCTGTCAACCCCACAGTGTCACACTTACGCATGCAAGCGAAGCAGCAATGGACCTTACACGGTCAGCATACAAATGGAACAATTGCTGGACGTGATATCTACATCAACCAATCACTGCACATAGACACGGTGCAGCATGGTCTGAGTAAGGAACAGGAAACCTCCATACAAAACACAATTTAGCCTGAAAACATAGACTGTGTACCTGACAAGCCCAAAAGCCCACACCACATATCAGCAGTATTCTTTCCACTCTCGATTCGAAGGAGGCAAATCTGGGGTCACAAAACCCTACTTAATCAAGCTGTTCCACAAAATGGGGAGTATTTGGCCCAGTCTTGCATCCTACGAAGACCATGCTTACTCTGGCCTTGTGCACCCAGAGACCATTACAATCCGTAAGTTGAATTTGTCAAAGGTACAGGTAGTCAGCAGGCCACAAAGACTGGCAGGAAAATCAGCCACACACCGCTTAGGCACTGAGTTCAAAACCACACGAGATGTTGCTTGATGACGCATAGGAGCATCTCAGATATTTGGCTGAAGAAGCAATACAGTCTCCATCGCCTGACTTTGCCCTCGCCATGGCCGCTGATGTAGCCTTGCTTGGCGGGAAATATGATGAAGTACCCTGCTCCCAAAAGTCTACATGTGCTGGCTATGGTACCTGGCAGCGGTTTTTTGTAAGATTCAAACCCCTAGATCACTATGCCCTTCAGACTGCAATTGATTAAAACATCTGAAGCTGACAATGGAGCCCAATGTACAGTGAACAATTGGTACTGTGCATCCACTGGCCTTTCAACAGCTTAACCGCAGGTAGCTCAAAAGCGCCAAAATGTAGCTGAGACCTGAATTCGCTCGGAGTGGCAGAACTCTTCCATCATTTTTCGGCAATTACACAGGCCACCATGCAGCCCCAACCAGTGTTGAAACAGTCCAAAACATCCTCCTCATCCTCCTGCGCTGTTTCTGCTGGTCACATGCACCCACAGCAACCCCATCTTTGGGAAGGCATGGAAACCCCCTAGGAGCTATTCACTTAAACCGACCTTGCACATCAGTTACTCCTTTGTCGTAACCAGTGAGCTCATAGCTCCCCCACCAGCCAGTTGGTTAGGCTGTCAAGTAGGCTCTCACCAGCAGTTCAAACTGTCCCGTCCTGGGACTGTCAAAGAGGCCACCAACCTTCTGCAGTTCCTCGACCAGCATTGCGTAGCTCATCTTTCTCCTCCCTTCTTCCTGCAGCATGCTCAGAGGTACCCTGATAGCTGCTCCATCCTCTCCTTCCTCTCCTGCTGCCACCGTCCCACCAATCCGGACTGGTAAGCCGTCACCATCACCTCCAGCAGCTGGGGAAAAGTGGGCCTGCTGCCAGGGTCCTGCGCCCAGCAGCTCTGGATGAGCTGCTGCAGCAGAGGAGGGAGGTTTCGGGGCAGGGGGGGCCTCTGGCCGTCAATGCCCACCACTTTGAGCACCTGGGGGTAGATGCAGCCCTCCCAAGCACGCTGCCTGGTCACAAGCTCCCACACTGGAACAGCAGCAGCAGGAGCGGTAGGGACAGCAGCAGGGTGTTAGTGAAGGCAATGAAGGAGTGTCATAGGTAGGCAAAGCAGCAGGGGCAGCAACAGCAAGGTGTTACGGATGGTTGCTCCCCCATGAGCGGTGTAGGAGCGACATACAATGTGCAATGAGGCCTTACTACAGCAAAGGTATTTGCCCCTTGACTAGAACGAGTAAGCTGTCGTACCTTGCTGCTGCCATTTCTCTTTACTCAAGTAGCAAAAGGGATTCACTGGAAAGAAGCAGGTACGGGACTTCACAAAAACACTGCAGGGTGGGAAGATATTTTTATTACACTGCATGAAATGCCTTAGCAAAAGTGCCATAGGTCCTGCACCTCAAGCTGTGATAAACAACAGGATACACAACACCTAACGAGTATAACATTACTGGAAGTCTGGAGCAAGGCCAAACCTGCTCTGTTGGCCTCTCCTATAAACCCCGCCAATAGCCATGCAAGGGGCAGTCTCTGTGTATTCCATGAGTTTTTGGTGAAGGCTTTGGCATGGGCTCACTCATGATGCTCTTGGGTTGGGATACTTTACCTAGCCAGTAGCACTAAAGGTGTCTTGCTGTACCTGGGACAGTTGTTAAACCACTTGTACTGGTTAGAGCACTAGCAGCCTTCAATTTAGCAGCATGCCCACCCCCCTCCCCAGGCCCCTCTCCCCCCTTCCCAGGCCCCCTTTCCCCTCCCCAGACACCCCTCCCCCTCCGCAGGCCCCCCACCCCCCCTCCCCTGGGGTCCGCCCTCCCGAGCCCCCCCTTCCCCCCTCCCACGCACCCCTCCACCCTCCCCAGGCCTGACTTTCCCGTCCCCAAGGCCCCCTGAGCCCCGGGGTCCCCCCCTCCCCGGGATCACCCCCTCCCCAGGCCCCCCTTCCTCTTCCCCCTCTCCCGACTCCTCCCCCTATTGCTCACCCATGATTCCAAAGCTGTACACATCTGCTGCTGGTCTCAGCTTCCCCTCCATGAGCACCTCAGGGGGCATGTGGGTGATGGTACCATGACTAGCAGTGCTCACATGGGTAGCCAGGGGACTCAAAGCACGTGATAAACCAAAGTCTGCGACCTAAACAGCAGCAGCAGCAAGAGCAGCCGTGTTACCTCAGCAGTATAGGGCCGATGGGTTTACAACTTAAGTGTCAGAAACACTTGCAACTCAAGTCCCCAACCACCTGACTTTCCCGTAGCGCTATAGCAGGTGTTCGTGAAGGAGTTCACATACAATATAGCATTGAGATGCTGCTGCAAGGGATGCATGCCTGATGGATGCTGGATACTCAGCAGCCAAAGCAGCGTGTCATTTCTCATGAGACGACAGCTGCCATACAGTGCACACGTCACAAGCAGCACACATGCTTGGGTCGAGCAGGTGAGGGCTGTCCAGAGTTCCAAGTCCTTTACTACCGGCAATGCCTCTAGGCACGAGCCATACCTGTCCCCCTCTCCCTCCCCTTGACAGCCAGTCCGCAATGTGGGGCCTCCTTCCGGCCCGCAGTTCCTGTGATGTCGCCACCATACGTGCATACAAGAGATTTATGACCTCACACCTGCAAAGCCCCTGCCCACGTCTCACATCCCCACCAGACATTTCTGACCCTCGGTCCATTCTCCTTCCACTCTTCCGCTCGCCATCCAACTCCCCCATCACTTCTCTCCGCTGCCATCTAATTCCATGTTCCTTTCTCCCCTGCCACCTCTTCCCTTTTCCCTTGCCCTTGCGACCGCGTGATTCCTGCTCCACCCTCTCCCATCATTCCACACTTACTCCTACCTTCTCCCTCCCCTCCTTTGTCTTCCCTCTACTCCCCGCCCCCCTCCCCCCCCCCCTCCTTCCCATCCTCCCCTCCCTTCCAGATCATCCCGTCTGACAGCATCGTTATTTCTTTCCCTCTCTTCTCGCCCCTCCCAACCCCCTCCTCCTCCTTCCCTTCATCCCGCTCTTCCCCCTCCTCTGCACCACCCCGCTCCACTACCCATCCCTCACCTTCAGTTGAGGCCGGCAGCGGCTGCAGCACCACTTATGCACCACATCCCTCTCACCCACAACAGCACAGCCACCAGCCTCACCCATAGCGCTACCTGCCCCAGTTGCTGCTGTTGTGTTTGTTGCTGCTGCGGCTGCCAAGGTAGCACAACCGCCTACAGCAGCCACTGGCAATGATACGGCACCCATTGATGTTGCTGATGTTTCTGCTGCTGCTGACTTGTTAGCTGCTCCGCTTACACTGGACGCGGGCAAAGGCACAACACACATTGCTGTCCCTGCCATAGCAGCTACTGCTCCCCCCCTTGTTGTTGCTGCAGCTGCAGCTACTGCTCCCCCCTTTGTACTACCACTAGCAGCTGATGAGCTTGCCCCTTCGGGTAGCCTTGCCGCTGCAACTTGCTTTGGCCCCTGGAGCGCACTCAGATCCATAGGCAGCCGCCCAGAAGTGCTCCCTTCTGCACTGCTGTGCACCTCTTCAATAGGCTCAAGGGCACCTAGCTGCAGTTGGGCAGGCAGGCTGAAGGCAGCACGTGGTTCCCTGCTGCTGCTGCTCCCGCTGCTGCTGGTGATCAGCTCCTGGGAAGGCGCAAAAGCTATCCAGGGAGTTGGACGCTCCGCTGTATGGCAGCTGCAGGTACAGGACTGTGGCAAGAGTTTGTCCAACATGCAGTTGTCTGCCTTCAAGTCTGCACAGCATGGGAGAGCGAGCATCGGGTCTCGTCTAAAAGCTTGTCTGAGTATGCCAAATGATATCAGCTGTCCTGCTATTGCACGCGCGGTTCCCACAATGGTTTTTATCTGTGCACAGGGCCTGGTGGTCAGCAGCCTCAGTTACAAGCTTGGCTGCTGAATCCCCCTTGTGGCCTGCTTTGCTTGTCGGCATGCTCGGGGACATCTAGCAAGATTGACTAGTAGGCTTACATTTAGCCTGATACCCTTTGCATGATGCAGAATTTGTGCCAAGGCAACTTGTTGTTCTTGTAAATGGCTTTTCATTCATGCATTTCAGTACACCAAGTTTTCTATGTTGTGAAATGCTGCTTCCTGCGTACAACTCAGAAAGCAGAATGAAGTACGTGCTGTGATGCCGCCCTTTTATTTGGCATGCACTCTGCATTAAGACCAAAGACTGGCTATGCGACGCATTGAGGCTACATGCAGCCTTGCATTCGTCTGTGCTGTTCAAGCTGCACCCCCTCTTTCTGAGGGCCCAAAACCACCTCATAAGGCCTGAATGACCCACACCTTTCACAAGCCCCCCCCTCACATTTTCTCTGCAAAACACCCCGCCTACTCTGCAAAGCCTCCGGAATGCCTCCCTCCCTACCTCCATGGCACATCCCCATGGCGTGCAGTGCCCCCATGCCTCTCGCCACATCCACCAGCAGCGGCCACAGCACAAGGAAATCCACCCCACCATCATCCTCATATAAAGCATCCATATCTGCTGCTTCTTGCAAACTGCCTCCTCCTAGAAACTCCATCACCAGACACACCACACCACTGCCTGCTGCTGCTCCCGCTGCTCCTGCTGCTGCTGCTGCTGGGCCCCGCTGTGGTGCCCCACCACCACCACTGCTCCTTTGTACTGCCTGGACCTGCGGTGTACTGCTGAAGCCAGTACCAAAAGCAGTACCAGAGGTAACTGGACTGAGAAAAGAGCGGGCAGTGGAGGTTGAGGAGGTGGGGTCACTGCTGGACAACGTGGAGATTACCACTTGGCCCCTAGGTGTCCCGCTGTTGTTGACAGCACTTGTGGGAGACAGCTGAATGTTGCCGGCGCTGGGCAGGAGGTGTAGGGGACTGCTGTGGCTGGAAAAGATGCCATCCCATATGGCTCTATCAGAGCTAGGCCTGGCAGTAGTCGCACGGCCGCCACGAGATGCATGATAGGGGAGTTGAGCGACGGATGCCTGTACATGAAGGAAAGGCCAGGAACTTAAGGCAGAAGTTCTTTACAGTTGAGGCAAGCCCCCTTTTCTCAGCACCCCATACCTTCTCACAGCCCGAGCTTTCCCCCAAACCCCTTTCCCACACGACAGCCTCCCCGTCCGCCCGCCCCACATCCCCCTTTAGCGTGTGTGCTACTGCACTGAGATGGTGAGCCCAAGCAACCATAACTTTAATTTCTTCTGGCAGAGGAACTCATCACTGCAGGACAAGAAGGCCCTTGAACCAACACAAAATACACTGAGATATGCAGGGCATGGGTCCATCCAATGGCAGATCGTATCCCAAAAGGTTTCAAATGCATGTGTTGCAGACTTTGCAGGAACAAAGCAGCGGCCACACCCCAGGGATCCTATGACCCCTCCTCAGCAAACCAGATAGTAAACTACATGGAATAAGAGCAGCTGGCAGGTCCCGCCAAGCTCACCCGCAACAGGCCCTATGCAGGCAGTGCAGGTTCCCTTGCAGCCACCTAAGAACCCCACACCGTCCAAATACAGTCCCCCACCCGCCTTCCGCACCTTTCCCGTCCAAATCCTCCCCCCTCCCTTGCTCACCTTCCCAGTGGCCATCAAAGAGCCCTTGTCCAGTTGTAGGCAGCAGTATGTGGCAACCACATTGTCATGCTGCACTGCTGCCGTGATCTGGACCTCTTCCTTCACCCGGATCAGCAGCTTCAGGGCAACAGGCCTACCGTTGAACAGCCCTGCAAGCAACAACAACATGCCCAATTGAATTGGTAATAGGTACTGGTACCCTGACGCCAATCTTGAGCCTATATGCTGACCAGAGACCTACCGTTGAACAGGCTTACAAGCATTGACTGTAGTGCTTTACCCCGTTCTTACTTCTGGCCCTACTGCCCAAAAAGGTAACAACAGCAGTCCGTATGGGGTATTGTTTATTTTATTGCGTTTTCATGATGTGCCATAGGTGAAGTGATACAGGCCCCACACCTCAAGCTGTTTCAAGGTGGCTATTGCTCCACTGTAGTGCTTGCACCCTTTGGATGAAAAGTCAACAAAATATGTGACAGATAAGACTGGTTTGACCAGTGCTGCCTTGGCCAAGCATGAGACTCAAATAGGACAGCACCGGCAGCTATGATGGCACAGGAAATAACAATGCGGTTTACGCACTCAGCTCCCACTCCATCATCGCATTGTGGGCATTTGCACAAAAACAGTGCCATCGCCCCATGAATCGGGGTCTCACCAACCAATGTCAGCGATCACATCATGACACCAATAGGACATAAAGATCACACACAGTTGACAAAAGAGAATTGTTGTTGCAATCATCATTAATGCTCCTACTGACAGGAGCCCCATTCAAACCGCCGGGACAGGACGCACATGATTTGCAAGCTGCTGGGTGTATGGTTGCTATCAAGCTGTAAGTGTAAACCTGTGCAGGTACATTGCCATGCTGAACTCTGTCCAGCTCGGATAGCGCCCAATCGCCAATCACCAAGCTGCCCGGCTTACAAGACTGAATCAATGCTGCCCCTCAAACAGCGGCTGCAAAAGATAATTTGCTAATAAGAGTGTACCTACAAACAATCCCAAACGAAAGCAAAGGACCACTGGCAGGCTATGACAGGCCGACAGCTTGACGGGCTACCTACCAGTTACCCCTCACCAGTGTGTTGCTCATATCTTGCCCTAGCTCACCTTTGTGCACCGTTCCAAAAGACCCCATGCCTACAAGGCTGCCTGCAGCACATAGCAGGACAACAGCACCCAAATGTTCATTCAGCCCCGCAATACTTTCAAAGCACATCACGTGCTGCAAGGTGGCTATATGCTGCCCTGATGAAGCAGCAATCATCATTTCTTTCTTTCCGCCTTTCCACCCCCAACCTTTGAAGAGACAGCCCTGCCCATTTTCCGAGCTTTCTATCTTTCCGCCTTTCCACCCCCAACCTAAGAGACAGCCCTGCCCATTTTCCGAGCTTTCTTTCTTTCCGCCTTTCCACCCCAACCTAAGAGACAGCCCTGCCCAGATAGGTACAACCTAGGAGAGGGCTGCATGTCCGGGTTCCCCCTGTCGGCGGCATGGGATGCCAGGCAAGAGCCCCAACCCCCGGCCTCTTGTCAACAGGAACTCCAAAAGAAGCAAGCAACAGAGCGAGCATGTGAGCTGCATACACATAACCAAATACCAAACACATTAGCTATTCTGCCACGCCATTTCAAATTCTTCACTGTGAAAAAAGATAAAAGAACAGAAATGGTGCAGGAAACATCGACCCGAGGAAGAGAGGCGCCGACGGAGGGCGAGCAGGGCAACGTGCTTGCTAGGAGTATGCAACACTGTACGTGAGAGCTATACATACCTGATACATCCACATCAACACCACTTTCCCATCCCTATGGGGTACGTATAAGGTGCCTGTATGTGTAACTAGGAAGGCAAGCTCCGAAGGGAGGCTCACCTGAAGCTCCATCCATGTTCAGCAGCACAAGCAGATGTGTGGGCAGTGGCGGGATTGCTGGCTCTTTGCAACCCTGAACCCTAACCCTTAAATCCTGTGGTGTGTTTTGTACTGTGCGGTACCTATATGCATCAGCAAAGCTATGCAAGTAGGATATCAATGCTGTTTCTACCCCTAAGGGTACCAGCACCTCAAGCCCTTCCACATAGACAGGTCCATAAGGTGCACTTTACTGTCCTGCTTAACAGCTCGGAAACCTGTATGCAATCTCCTCGGCACATGTATTCAAGATGGCACCCCCAAAATAAAAATGTGCAGCTAATTGGGGCTTGCCAAGGCTGAAGCTCACCTAAGGCAACACCAGACTGCAGCAAAGGGGGTAACCCTGTGGGAGGCAGGGCCCTGGGCACCACTGGGATGAGCCCATTGGGGTATTGGCTGCTCGCCACCACAGCCACTGGCACATATTCCCATCCATGCAGGATGCTGCAAAACAGTGGCGTCGTAAGATACTGTCAGACCCTCGACTATCAGCAAGCTTGCAAGGCAGTCAGAGCTTCACTCAAAACCAACAAATAGGACTTACCCAGCCCAAGGAATCTGTGAACGAGTGTTTCAGCTTATAATCGACCCTTGTAAGCCACTGTAGGGCTCCTGCACCGATGAAACAGCATGCTGCATGGCTGCAAGGAATTGCTTCAAAAGATCAACCAATCAACCAATGGAAAAGCAAAACCAGCTATGCCAATGGCCAGACAAAGCCAGGCCATCAGAACAAGGCTCCTAATCACAAACACAGAGCCACAACTGATAGTGGACTTGCCCACACGTATTCAGGAAATAGTAGCGGTCTAGGCATTTGTTGTTAACACTTCTGATTGCATGCCAAAGAAACCCCGGACATTGTTCCACCTTGCTGGTTTTGCAAAAGCTTGAGGTGCGCGGAGTAAGGCACTTTTGCTATGGTACATCATGAAATGTAATGATGATACTGAGACTACAATAGCAACACCCACCTTGATCTGGAGTGCCGGTGCCTCCTCCATAACAACAACGCAAGGACCATAGCAGACAGCACTACAAAACCTGCAGAGGTGTTCAAACGGGGGGTAACAGGCTTAAATGCACACCACAGGCCAGAGCTACTTCAGTACTACATTCCAAGGCACTGACCTGCAGGTGGGCTTACAAAGCCCAATGGCCAGTATAGCAATCAACATCCCATGGATGGCTGCACTATAAGGAAAGCACTGTGGGGTCCAACAGAAGAGAGAAAGCTTTCATATGTAAATGCATCTACTATGTGTGTAAATGATTTCATCACGCACCTTATGCTGACAGCCTTGCCTCTGGGGGATTAACGGATAAACAGGCCCAAGCATGCATTGCTGAATCATCACAATGGTTCCAAGATGGCTTCAAAAGCAAACATTGTGACTCAGGGGCGACAAGTATGCATCTATATATCAAGCAGCAAGCTGGCTCCTGTTCTTTGCCCGATGGGGTCTCTGACCATGTGCTGAAAGTGTCAAGCCAGATCAGGCAGGGCCAGTCAGGCTGGTGGGCTACCTTCAACACCCACTGGTGCCACATCCCTTCCCTTATAATGTCTGGCTACCAAAGGCCATCTAATGAATTGACTTTAGCCACAGAGCATTGAGCCTTGTGCAGCAGTTAGCTGTGTTTCTCATCCAGCCCCAAGCAAACCAACCCCAGCCCTCCCCACTGCGTTACCCATGCTGACCTGCAACAGCCACGCCGGCAACAAGAGCAGGGGTCACATGGCTGTTCTGGCCATCGTCATTTTGGCTATCAGCCGCGTCAGCTGCCAGTCGTGCATTGGCCAAGTCGGTGAAGCACCCAACCACTCCCTTAGTTTTCGTACAATCAGGATCCAGCACTGCATCCGCCGAGAGGTACACGTCCACCAGTAGCCACTGTGGAAGCAAACAAGCAGGATAGGCAGGAGGAAGAACATTATGCTGATTAGATTACGACGAGAAGTACAAGTTGGTCGCAGTTCAGGGTTTGGCAGTAATCAGTCAAAATCATTGGGCTGCCTCTGGCAAGCAGCCCATGGAACCCTGGACTGCAGAGTGCGGTCAGATGCACATGTTCCGCTTTACATTCTGCATGCACTGATCTCCTGTTACCTTAACCATGTAAAAACAGTTTATAGAACTAAGGTCGTTTTAGAGCTCATTAGATGCTCTTCTGTACTCTGCATGTGCATCCATCGACTCTGGCTCAGCAAGTTACAGAGACCATGAAGTTAAAAGCACAGGCCCATTGCCTCCGGTATGCAACTTAGATACACATGACACCATAATACCCACACAAGAATTTTCACAAGCCCAAACAATAATAACAATTACAATAATACCGGTAATACCCATACAAGCATCTTCACAGGCCAAGCCAGAACAAAGCAACTCACCAGAAACCCCCCTTCAGCACGCGACACCTCTGTTGGTCCCGGGACATCATCAGGGTATGGATTGGAGAAGTTCACACTGTATGACCAGTTGCCAAACCAGCCTCGGTCACCACACACCCCTGGCCACCCAGGCAACATCTCCTGGCAGTATTGCTTGTTCAATATCAGCCCATCTTCAGGCACTGGTTGCCCTGGGAACCAAGACTCCCCGGCAATTTTGGCGGTTTGACCCACCAAATAAACTGTTAGGCTCTCCCAGTGCATCCAAACCCTCCTCCAGATGAGGGTGGCACCCGGTGACGCTGCCAGGAAATCTTTGGCTTGAGCGGGGACCTTGTTAAAGCGGAACAAGTCAAGGTCTTCAAAAGTGAGGGAGTAGCCCGGGGCGATGGTCCACTTGTGGTACATGTACTGAAAGGTCAAGGTCAGGGGCCTGGCGCTTCCTGCAGGGGCAAATCGTTTGTCAGCATATAAAAAGCAGCTAAATGAATGTCATTCATGCAGGTACAAAGTGGTTTCATAGCCACGTGTTAGTGGACAACGAGTACAGAGGCCCACCTCAACATAAGCTAGCCAGAGCTTCTCGCCTCATTGGCTGCTTATTACATTTCATGATATGCCATAGCAATAAGTACCATAGGCCCCGCACCTCAAGCTGTCACAAAGAACAACGAGGTGGAACAAAGGTGGTCCCTTACTTGCTTAAACAGTGAGTAAGGGACTTATAATGATGCCTTGGAACCAGCTGCATTGATGCTGAAGCTTTGCCAAGGGATTGACGCGCGCTAGTAGGGGTGCTTACGGTGAGCGGTGGTCATGATATTGCAAAGTTTGCCTGGCCTTAAACCCTTGGACCAATGTCCAGATCACTCTTCCATGGCTGACCTGTCGCTGGCTTTATTTCCCATGACTGGCACAGTATCAACTTCCATTACTTCCCAACCGTCCGCCCATTAGTCATCGTCATGGTGAATGGCCATGCATGCATGAGCAAAAATGGCTGACTCAGCAGCTCAGCAACTACTAACTGCTCCCTCCTCCCTCCTTCCCTTGCTAATTGTTCCACCTCGTTGTTGCCGTAACAGCTTTGAGGTGCGGGACCTTTGGTTACTTTTTGGTATAGCATATCTTGAACTGTAATCATACTAACTGCGCCCTTCTGGCACAACTGCTCCTGTGTCATGCTGCCAGTTCTGTCCTTCTGCTGAAGTTGCCATATATTGTTGCCATTTGGCTGTCTTTTCAAGCTGTCGATGATGACTACAGGCCATCCAAGCTTTGAACACACCTGCTGGTGCATAAAAAGCTGTTTTGTTGATTCCCTTCACTGTAAGGTTTCTCCCAATCTCAACATCTGCAAGGGCACAGACCATTGTGTAAGAATTGACCTAGAATTTCCTTACATTGCAGGCTGCAACGGAAGCGCATGCTCAAGCAAGGCATTCTGCTTCGTTTGGGGGCAGACGAGAGGCCCACGAGTCATAAGCTGCTAATCGCTCCCATACTTGGCCACTTAGAAGGAGTGAACTTGATGTCTTGGCGTAGTATGATCTCTTGCACCGAGGGATTCGTGAACCCAGCAATCAGCTGCTCCTCGTTGTCAGCGTTTATGGTAGTGGAGCCAGCTCCTGCTGGTACGACTGCTTGCCCAAGCACGGTGCGAGGCTGCCACTCTGTTACCAGCAAGAAGCAAAGCAGCATAGCACCTATCCTGATGAACCTACTGTCGAGACGGATACAAGGGAGGCCCAGAGCGTCTGTGGGGGCTCCAACCTCGTTCGCCATTTCTTTCATTTCCCGCCACCTTGCTTGTCAAGTCTACTGACATGCGGCACCGGGAGCAGCTTCCTAGGATCTACGCAGAGGAGGTATGCATCACGCAGTGCAGCGAAACACGAGGGGTTGCTATCCCTTACATCGCGCTCAGACTGCTAGTTTTTTGTTACGAGCTCCTCACGAACACTCGGCGCACTTGGTCATGCCCTGCCATGGGGTACCAGCAGCGATACCAACAGGAGCAGCAGGTAGAGCCACAACTTGCAGTGGTCCAGGCCCTTGTACTCCACTAGCAGCAGCAGCTGCTGCAGCCGTGCCCTGCTGTTGCTGTTGCTGCTGCTGCTTCTGCTGATGCACTCTCGCTGCTGCTGCTCTGTCGACTGCTGATTCTGCTACTTGCGTGGGTGGATGGGGTGCTACAGGCAGCATGTGATGCCCTTGCTGCTCCTGCCATGGCATGCGCTCGGTAGAGCTATGTTAAACATTGACGGCAACCCCATTTCTGGCGTCTATTTGGGCTGAATGCATGGATCCATTCGCTCCGACACAGTGACGTCCATGCAGTTCCAGAGGTTCAGGAAGGTGCCTATTGTATTGCCGGGCAGTAGTACCTCGTGAGAGGTACTGCCCGTAGCCTCAAAGGTTTTTAAAACGTACTCGTGATGATAGAATCTGTATAGGACAGACCAGACCAATAAATAATGGTCACCGGAATGTCCTATGAGGGCAGGTACATTCAAATATATTCAATACATTCAAAATTTGAAGATAGCCACAAACTTCCTGCTTCACAGAGCCCTACTGCTCCTGGGCAATGTCATCATGAGAGGAAGAAACTGCACCCATCAGCCGGGTGCAGTTTCAGATAGCGACCAAGAAATCACATTACCAGATTACCGATTGGCCCCATCACTGTGGGGCGCCCAACTAGGACCCAACCTCGGCTCGCTGGGCAACTACAACAACAACAAACATTTAAGGTGTGGCAACCGCAAAGGGCTGCTAGGTCGAACCGACCAAACACACCATCGGATGGATCCAAACCACCAACTCAAGCAGTACTGATACCGAAACATGTATCCAGGCAAGACAGAGCCCATGATCAAGAACACCACCCACTCCTCCATCGGTTGCAATGGCATGGCAAACAATGACGATTACCACGGGCTGGAGATGTACAAGAACCATGCAAAGGACTCGACCACAGAGGGATATATGCAACCAGACCCAACCACCATGGAATGTGGCCGAATCAATCCCTCGAAAGTCAAGGCAACGCTCCTATCGAGACAGAGCCCATGATAGAGAACACCACCCACTCCTCCATCGGTTGCAATGGCATGGCAAACAATGACGATTACCACGGGCTGGAGATGTACAAAAACCATGCAAAGGACTCAACCACGGAGGGATATATGCAACCAGACCCAACCAACATGGAATGCATGTGGCCGAATCAATCCCTGAAAGGTCAAGGCAACGCTCCTAGCGAGGTGCGGATTATGGGAGACAGCAGAACTAACGAAGACACACTGACACTATCTTCATCAGATGAAAACACTGATATTCCTGAATGCATCCAATCAACAGAATCCAAAATAGAAGGAGTGTAACTCCTTGCATCAGGGGTCCCACCTGGCTGCCCAGAACCTCCATTAGTAGTAAGTTGGGCGCTCATGCATGCTGCAAGGGCTGTGCAGTGATATGCGGCACATACCATGTGCTTGATAATGTTAAGACCGCCAGTCGCTTGCTTGTTCACTCCTGACACAACTGCCTACATCCAGCAGTTACATTTGCACTAACAAAGCTACAGCAATATGCGCACAAAACATGCCTCAAGTATTGAGTCCCCAACAAAACTCCCGCCACAAAACAGCCAGTGCACTAGTCCTTCCCTGGCAAAACACCTGAGCTGCATGCCACTTGCCAGTATGCACAAACAACAACAACAACAAACATTTAAGGTGCGGCAACCGCAAAGGGTTGCTAGGTCGAAACAAACAAACACACCATTGAATGGAGCCAAACACAAAGGATTCCAGACCACCAACTGAGAGGGATACCCAACCATGTATCCATATAGGGAACTTCAACCAGTTCATCATCAGACAAATCACCAAACATGTGGGCGGGGTGCATGTACCGACACTGATGCCTAGGCAGGCGGCAGCAGATACGTCTCCAACAGAGACTGACGGTGCCAAAGATCAGACTGAGTACAAACAAAGCAATGCAACTATAACTGTTCTCAGTGCTATATGTAAGCAGCACATGCATGGCCTTGGGATGATGTTATTTGCCTCAAAACACTCAAACACAAGGTAGTAGGTGAGCTACAAAGCTCTTTCCTAGGTGTGAGCAATCTCTTACGCTTCTGCATTATTCCTCTCATGCTAAAAATCGTATCGCCATTGTGAAGCCAAGTTAGCTCCTTATGGTCCTTAGGATGACAAGATGACATGAGATCAGAGAGAAATGAGCCCACACACGGTCAGGAGCCGATCTGCACAATCGACGCATCAGCCATGTAAAGGCCTTCCCAGGTTGCTTGGTCAAACACCCACTCATCAAAATTCATGCATCCAATTGAAGCACATTCAGCATATCATTGGAACAATTGCTGCCTACGTGGAATGAAAACCAACAATCACTGTACGCTCACAGGATCTGAGTACACGGACTGGTGATCTTCATACACAACACGATGGTGCCAGAAAAGTAGATACTATCTAACCACCCCAAAAACCCAGCACACACCAAATATCAGCACTCTTGTTTCCACACTTCACTCCATAGAGGCAAATCTGGGGTTACAGAACCCTACTTGATCAAGTTTTGCTCACTGCCCACTTGGAATCATCCAACCTGTCCTTGTCTCTGCCAAAGCCATGCATACTCTGGCCCTGCCTACCCAGAGACCATTATTACAATCCAGGAAGTTGGGGTAACATACCGCAGACGAATTTGAGCGAGGATCGCTGCTACCAAATCTGGTCTCACTTTACAAGGCTTACACGGCTGACAGACTGAAATGCAATCCACAGTGAAACATAACTCACTCAAAAAGCAGGCTGTACTTTGCATCCAGCATCATGTCCCAAAATCTTAGAGAATGGCCCAGACCATGCTAGGGACGCCGGTGTCCCTAGCAGTTGCATTCCACATCCAAATGCACCCATGTGTGGTGACGACAGCAGACACCAATCAAATTTCAACAAACATTTGACACATTGCATCATGTCCCAAACTCTTAGAAAATGCCCCGCACCATGCTAAGGTCGCCAGACGTCCAGGTCGTCAGCAGGCCACAAAGACTGGCAGAGAATCAACAACCACATTAAGGCAATCATGAGTACTATACACCCAATGAGATGTTGCTTGATGACACACATAGAAGTACCTCAGATGTATGGCTGAAGACGCATTACATCCTCCACTGCTTGGCCTTGCCCCCGCCATGGCTCCTGAGGTAGCCTTGCTTGATTGTGGACTAATTCAATATGATTAACCTTCCCTAGGGGTCTACATATGCTGGCAACGTAGGTACGGTAGAGAGTTCCTGGTAGGGGTTTCTGATAGGTTTCAGTCCCCTAGAGCACTATAGCCCGCAGACCATTGCGACAAGCAAACAGGAGAAGCAAACTGGCCGATGTGAACATCTGCAGCTGGCAGCATTGGAGCTATTGAAAGAATGCATAATGTTATAGTCCCTGGTTTACTGTGATTTCACTGGCACTTCACCCGTTTGACTGCAGGTAGCTCAAAAGTGCCAATAGTCGCTGGGACCTGGTGTCGCTCGGGAAGGGTGGACTATGCCATCGTATTCCAGCAAAAATACAGCCCACCATGCAGCCCACCAGTGTTAGAACTGTCCGACATCTCTCCCCCTCCTGCGATCTTTCTGCTGGTCAGATACACCCACCGTAATCCCATCCTTGGCGGGAAGTGATGGGAACCCCCTAGGAACTAGCAACTGAAACAGCTTTGTAAACATACTCCCTTGTTGTAACTAATGAGCTGACCAGATACCCCACCAGCAATAAGGCCGTCAAGGAGCTCTCACCAGCAGATTAAAGCTGTCCTGCAGCGGCCAGCTCAGAAATACCCCGATAGCTGCTCCATCCTCTCCTTCCTCTCCTGCTGCCACCGTCCCACCAATCCGGACTGGTAAGCCGTCACCATCACCTCCAGCAGCTGGGGAAAGGTTGGCCTGCTGCCAGGATCTTGTGCCCAGCAGCTCTGGATGAGCTGCTGTAGCAGAGGAGGGAGGCTGGAGGGCAGGGGGGGCCTCTGGCCGTCAATGCCCACCACTTTGAGCACCTGGGGGTAGGTGCAGCCCTCCCAAGCACGCTGCCTGGTCACAAGCTCGTACACTGGAACAGCAACAGCAGGAGCGGTAGGGACAGCAGCAAGGTGTAAACAAAGTCAAAGAAGAGGGTGTCGTAGGTAGGCAGCATACCAGGACAGCATACCAGGAAAGCAGCTGCAGGAAGGGCAGCGAAAGTGTTATCGCAAGTAAGGCACTATTGTAGGTGGGTAGCGCAGGAGGGCTATAGCAGCAACAGTGAGGGCAGCAGGGTGTAAGGAACGGCAGTGCAAATATCATCAGAGGTAGCAAGAGCAGCAGGGCAATAGCAGCAGGGCATAGCAGCAGGGGCAGCACCAGCAGCAGGGCAACAGCAGCAGTGCAACAGCAGCAGGGCAACAGCAGCAGTGCAACAGCAGCAGGGCACCAGCAGCAGGGGCAGCACCATCAGCAGGGCACCAGCAGCAGGGCAATAGCAGCAGGGGCAGCAACAGCAGCAGGGCACCAGCAGCACGGCAACAGCAGCAGGCGCAGCACCATCAGCAGGGCAACAGCAGCAGGCGCAGCACCATCAGCAGGGCAACAGCAGCAGGGCAATAGCAGCAGCGGCAGCACCAGCAGCAGGGCACCAGCAGCAGGGCAATAGCAGCTGGGGCAGCACCATCAGCAGGGTGTAAGGGCAGTGAAGGCAACATCAGAGGTAGGCAGAGCAGCAGGGTAATAGCAGCAGGTGCCAGAAGGCTGCCGGGGTGGCAGTATTGAAATATTTGACCCAGCAGAAGGTGGACATTACGGAAGGGCACAGCATGGACAATCCTGCTCGCGTGCCTCTCCTACAAACCCCAGAGCGCCATGGACGATGCACTCTTGCGTGTACCCATGCAGGCTTCTGCGAAGGTTTCGGCGTGGACTAACCCAGGAAGTTCTTACCCTGGGAAAGCGTACTTAGCCACTAGCAGCTGTCAAAACAACAGGTAACTGGGACGATTATTGAATAGCTTCTACTGGTTATGAGCACCCCCCTCTCCCCTCCCCAAGGGTCCCCACTCCCCGTTCCCAGTGTCCCCCCTCCTCCCTCCCCAGGGCCCCCTCCCTCCTCCTCCCCCTTTCCTCCCCCCCCCCCCTGCTCACCCATGATTCCAAAGCTGTACACATCTGCTGCTGGTCTCAGCTTTCCCTCCATGAGCACCTCAGGGGGCATGTGGGTGATGGTACCATGACTAGCAGTGCTCACATGGGTAGCCAGGGGACTCAAAGCACGCGACAAACCAAAGTCTGTGACCTAAACAGCAGCAGCAGCAAGAGCAGCCGTGTTACCTCAGCTGTATAGCCGGCCGATGGGTTAGAAACCATGAGATCTGAGACACTTGCAACCGGCAAATCGCCAGATACCTGCCTTCTGGGTAGCTACCTAGCAGGTGTTTTGGTAGGACTTCACATATACTTTAGCTTTGGAAAACTGCAAGGGAGGCATGCCTCTCGATATGTTGAAGCAGACAAAGCACAGTGCCAGTTCTGTCATGAGACAACAGCTGACACACAAGCACCAAGCCACAAGCAGCACACATGTCTGGGTCAGGCGGGTCAGGCAGGTCAGCCACATCCAGAGCTCGAACTGTTCTACTACCTGCAACACATATAGGCACTAGCTACAATCGCCTTCGCCAATCAGCTGTTTCTTTCCCAGCCGGCAGGTCCTGTTACATTGCCACCATACTATACATGCAGACAAGACATTCGGCATCTCACAACTTCAAAGCCTCACAGTCTTCCTGCATTTCACATTCTTGTTAAAGGGGATGCCCCCTCCTGCCCCCTGATCCTTTCCTCCTTGTCCATTCCCTCCACATTTCCCCTTGCCATCTAACCGCCCATCACTTCAATTCCAATGGCTCCTTTTCAATCTTCTTTTTCCCCCTGCCACCTTCTCTGTGCTGTCTTAAACCTCGCGGCTTCCTACTCCACCCACCACCCAATCCCATCATCCTGGACCAAGTGCTACTCTCCCCATCCTATTTTCTCCCTCACCTTCCCCACTACTTCACCTCCCCTCCCCCTCGGCCCCTCCCCTCCCAACCATCCCTCTGCCCCAGTTCCCACATTCACTCCTCGGCAGTCTCCAATCCTTTCGCCCCCCCCCCCCACTAGCCAACCTCCTCACACCTCTCCCGCGGCCCATCTACCCTCTTCGTCTCCGTCACCCTTTCTCCTTCCCGCTCCCCTCTTCCCCCTCCTCCTCTGCACCACCCCCCTACGTTTTCCCATCCCTCACCTTCAGTTGAGGCCGGCAGCGGCTGCAGCACCACTTATGCACCACATCCCTCTCACTCACCACAGCACAACCACCACCCTCACCCACTACAACAGGCACTGAGGGCCCCTGATGCCCTTGCTGCTGCTGATCACGTGCACCCATCCTGACATCATCACCGCCACTGCCAACAAAGCTCCCTGTCTTGCTCACCGTTGCCTTGCCAGCTCTCCCGACATTAGACACTGGCAACGACTTAACCAACGCTCTTGTTGCTGCTGTTGTCTCCGTCGCTGCTGCTCCTGTTGCTGCCATAGCCGCAGGACATTCTGCAGCAGACACTGGCAACGACACGACACCCCTTGATGCTGCTGATGGCTCATTAGCTGCTCCCCCTACATTGGACTCAGGCCAACGCACAACACACATTGCTGTTGCAGCTGCTGCTCCCCTTCTGCTACCACTAGCAGCTGATGAGCTTCCCTCTCGTGCTAAAATTGCCGGTCCCTTTGCAACTTGCTTTGGTGCAGACGCCTGCAAGGCACCCAAATCTAAAAAGTCCCGGCCTGCAGGGTTCACTTCTGCTATGGGCTCAAGGGCACCTAGTACTTCCCGATGCTGCAGTTGGGCAGGCAGGCTGAAGGCAGCGCCTGGGCCCCTGATGCCACTGCTGCTACTGGTGCTGCTCAGCTCCTGGGAAGGCAACAAGGCCATCCAGGGAGTCGGACGCTCCGCTGTATGGCAGCTGCAGGTACAACACTGTGGCAAGCGTTTGTCCAGCATGCAATTGTCTGCCTTCAAATCTGCAGAGCATCGTGGAAGGAGCATAAGGTGTCATCTAAGGAGCGTGTTTTGATGTTGCCAACTGATTCAGCTGTCTTGCTATATGCATGCCCATTTTGCACAGACCTTAGTTTGGTGCACTGGGCCTGGTGGTCTCCACAAGCAGCCCCAGTTACAAGCTCGGCTGCTGAATCCCCATGGTGGCCTCCTTGTGCTTGTAGGCATGCTCTAACATCTATGGACCCATGGACTAGCCGGCTTCATCCTACACTCCTTTGCATGATGCAAAGTTAGTGCCAGAGCCCATTGTTGCCCTCATGAATGGCTTTCCATCCATGACTTCCAGTAGTGCAAGCTGCATTTGATGTGAAAGGCTGCATTCTTCCTAAACCTCAGACAGCGGAATGCAGTAAGCGCTGCAGATCTCTGCTCGCTAACATGCATAAACTCGGCATCAAAACCAAAGATTGGCTATGCAGCGCTTGCAGCTACATGCACTCTTGCATCATTCTCTGCCGTTCGATAGGTACACCTCGTCTGTAAGGTCCCAAATATGACCTCATGGGATCTGAACCACTGATCCCTTTCACAAGCCCCCTCCAAACGTATATGCAAAGCGCCCTGCCTTCTTTGCAAAGCTGTAGGCCTACCTACCTCCATGGCACATCCCCATCGCATGCAGTGCCCCCATGCCTCTTGCCACATCCACCAGCAGCGGCCACAGCACAAGGAAGTTCACGCCACCATCATCCTCATATAAAGCATCCATACCTGCTGCTTCCTGCAAGCTGCCTCCACCCAGAAACTCCATCACCAGACACACCACACCACTGCCTGCTGCTGCTGCTATGCTATGCTGTGGTGTCCCACCACCAGTACTGCTGCTTTGTACTGCCTGGACCTGTGGTGTACTGCTGGAGCCAGTACCAGAGGCAGTACGAGAGGGAGTACAAGAGGCAGTACCAAAGGTGACTGCATTAGGGGAAGAGCGTCCAGTGCAGGTGGAGAGAGTGGGGTCACTGCTGGACAAGGTGGACACCAGGACCTGGTCCTCGGCTACTCTGCTGTTGCTCCCGGCGGCCATGGGAGACAGCTGAATGCTGCAGAAGCTGGGCAGGAGGTGTAGTGGACCACTGCGGCTGCAAGTGATGCCATATGATCTACCGGAGCTCGGCCTGGCGGAAGTGGCACGACCACCACCAGCTGAGTCATATGCAAGCTGGGAAATGGATGCCTGTACATCAAGGAAAGACCAGAAAGGACAGAAATTAAAAGGACAGAAGTTCTTCACAGTCGAGGTAAGCCCTCTTCCCGCATCCCCCACCCAACCCTCTCACATCCCCACCGTTGCCCAACCGCAGGAGACACCCTCCTTACCCGCCCGCCCCACATCCCCCTCCAGCCTGTGTGGACTGCACCAAGGTGCTGGGCCCAGGCAACTATAATTTCATGTCCTTTGGGCAGAGGAACTCATAATTGCAGGGCAACAGGACCCCAAAATCAACAATATACACTGGGAAGTGCAGGGTAGGGGTTCATCTAATGGCAAATGCCATTAGAATGATTCATGATAATATATAAAATGCGCCGCTCAAGACTTTGTAGCGCCGGAGCAGCAGTCAAAGAAGTGGATCAAATGGCCCTCCTATTATGCAGGGGCTAGGGGGTCGACCCCCTAGTCCCTCATAATTCACTGTCATGCTTTTGACCATGGCCACAGTATTAGGTTGTGCGACTCCTATTCATCAGGGGGACGTGTGCTGCTTGGTCTTGAGTGACCTTCTGCCATGGCTGTTTTTGCGGTTTGATCGATTGAAGGATTGATTGACAGTACGAAGGGCTTTCCCCCTTCCTCTGCGTAGTTCTCTCGCTCTCTCAGATTGATAGCGGTCGGCACGCCTCCCTTCCCCAAGAGGGGCACCAGAGAGGGCAACCTTCTCGCTTGCACAATTGATGCCCTTGCCTTGGCTGTTCTATCAGGACAACAGACAGGGAAGCTGCATGACCTGATACTAACGGCTTGCAGGTCCTGCTCAGCCCACCTGCAGCAGGCCCTGTGCCAGCACTGCTGGTTCACCTGGAGCCACCTTAGGCCCCTCAGGTGTAAAGGTAGAGTGCACCCCCCCCCCCCCCTTTCCCACCTTCCCAGTGGCCATCAAAGAGCCCTTGTCCAGTTGTAGGCAGCAGTATGTGGTCACCACATTGTCATGCTGCACTGCTGCAGTGATCTGGACCTCTTCCTTCACCCGCGTCACCGTGTCAGGATGGTTGGAGGTCAGCAGCTTCAGGGCAACAGGCCTACCGTTGAACAGCCCTGCATTGTTCCATAACAAAGAAGCATAAAGGTTCATGGTTTACACTTGATTTCTATACACGTTTATATTCCGCTATAATGTATAACCATTGAGAGACCTCCAACTGTTGAAGAGCCCTGCAGACACAACAACGACGTTTCAATCGAATGGGTAATAGGTAGTGATAGCTTGACACCAACTTCATGAGCCCATGCTGAGGCCACAGGTGCACACTTAGACAGTCCTCCAAGCATTCATAATAGTGACTAAGGCCCTGATCCTACTTTCTGCCCTCCTGCTTCACAACAAGGCTTGCACCTTTTAGAACACAAAGCAACAGGTGGCAGGTCAGACTGGTTTAACCGGGTGCTGGCCTGGCCAATTATGAGAATCATATCATACAGCACTGGCAGCAATGCTGGCACAGCGTATGTCTAATGTGATCAGCACGCAGCATTTCATCATAGCTCAGGGAGCAATAGCACAGAAGAACAGTGTCATTGCTGAATGTCACTGGGATCTCACAAATGAGTTTCCGGAAACTATATCATGACGCCAGTTAGGATGTAAAAAGTGCAGGTGCTCTACAAAAGACAGCCATTGTCCCGACCATCACTTCTACTCCCACTGAGAACAAACCCATCAGTCCGGCTGAGCAGGGACAGGTAAAGTCCCTGGCTGTCAGCTATGGTGGGTATCATACTGTGGCTGTATGAATGTGCAGCTGCAATGCCTCTGCTGACCTCTATGCAGTCATAATAGTGCCCACTGGCCGACCCGGCGCGGCTGCCTGGCCTGAAAGGCCATATAGCTGCTGCCTGCATAACTGCCACTGCAAAACGGGGCTTGCTATTGGGAGAGAGAGAGGCCTATGCGGGGAGGTCGTGTACCAGTATTGGTTTCCAGCGTGGGTATTGTGGGAAGGCGAAAGGGAGTATACCTATAAAACAAGCCATATAGAAAAGCAATGGACCACTGGCAGGCTGCACAGCCCCTTGACCAGTGTGCTGCTCATGTCTCGCCACGGCTCACCTTTGTGCACAGTTCCAAAAGACCCCATGCCTACAAGGCTGCCTGCAGCACATGACCGGACAACAGCACCCAATGTTCAGGTCACCAATACTTTCAAAGCATAACATGTGCCACAAGGCTACATGTGATAGTTGGGACACAGGGGACGGCTGCAAGGTTGCGCTGCCCGTTGTCGTCGGCATTAAACCCCAGACTAGCGTGCTAACCTTGGCATGCATGCCTTTGGTCAACCGGAATTCCAAAAGGCAATCAACAGCCAGCAACAGAGCATTAACTTCTGGGCTGCATGCACGTGACCAACTGATGCAGGAAACATGATGTGAGGGAGGGAGGCGCCAAGGGAGGAAGAGCAGGCAACATGCTTGCTAGGGGTATGCGACATTGTATGTGAGAGTTGTATCTTAGCTAATACATCCCCATGAAAACCAGTCTCCCAGCCATATGGTGCAGTACACGTAACTGTATGTGTAACTACGAAAGCCAGCTCAAAGGCGAGGCTCACATGAGACTCCACCCATGTTCAGGAGCACCAGTAGGTGTATGGGGAGTAATGGCATTGCTGGCTCTTTGCCAATCTAAGCCATAAGCCTGACTCTAAACCATAATGCACGAACAAAGCTATGCAAGTACGAAAACAACGCTGATTCTACTGTTGATAGGTATCAGCACCTCATTTCCAGCCTGTTGTGAAAGCAACTCATCTCCTTCCACACAAATGAGTTTGTAAAGTGCAATTTTATATGTCCTAATTTGAAGTCAAAAACCCCTGTGCAACATCCCCAGCAACATTACCGCTTATTCCCAATACAATTGCAGCTAGGATATAAAACATTGCGAAAATCATCCCCATTATCAACAAGGCGACACATCCAAAGACCAAATTTGTCGAGCTATAGGGTTTTGCCAAGCACGAGACTCACTTATGGCAACACCAGACTGCAGCAAGGGTGGTAACCCTGGTGGAGGCAAGGCCCTGGGCACCACAGGGATGAGCCCATTGGGATATTGGCTGCCCGCCACCACAGCCACTGGGGCATATTCCCATCCACGCAGGATCCTGCAAGATAGTGGTGTCATAGGGTACTGTCAGGCATCTATCAGCACCAGCAACAGCAGCACAACCACAATGCAGAAGGAGCTGGAGAAGTTGCTAAACCGTATCAGCAAGCTTGCATGGTTGTCACAGGCTCAGTCAAAGCCTACCATAGCACTGACACAACCCAAGGAGAGTGTGAAAGCCACTGGCCTTTTCAAAGCCTGTGATGTCGGTCTCTCTCCCGTGATTGCCTGGAGATTATGGGGCAACCAGTGGAAATCTGGAAATGCCACCTACGCACCTATTGCCCACAGTATTACGCACCCTGACTGACTCTGAAACCAGAGCACAGCACCTCATGCCCCCTATGGCCCTCGCTAAGCTATCTCTGGATGTCATGGTCAGGATACATGAAGGTAACACATTTCATAAGACTGCCCATCGTCGTCAGGTCGCCCTAGTCACCCACCTTGACGTTGATTGCTGGTGCCTCCTCCATAACAAAAGCGCAAGGACTGCAGCGGACAGCACTACAAAGCCTGCAGGGTTGCCAACCAGATGGCAGCAGCATTAGGTAGGTGGGCATCAGGTGCAAGGCTACTTCAACGCTAGATTCCAAGCCATTATCTGCAGGCCAGCTGATGCAGTCCACTGAACAGTATAGATATCAAGAGCCCATGGTATGGCTGCATTCCGGAGGAGCAGTGAGAGCTCCAACAGGAGGGAGCAAGCATATACATGCAAATACATACTCTACGCGCGAAGAAGGTTTCCTCGCACACTTTATGCCTAACAGCATTCCGTCAGGGGCCTGCAGGCTACTCAGGCACAAGCATAAGTGGCTGAAGCACACAATAGTTCCACAACGGCCATACAAACCCAAGCATTGTGACTGACCTTCAACCAGCATGCACCCCTGTATCAAGCAGCAGACAACTGGCGGATTCAGCTCTTTGCCTTATACAGTCTTGATTCATTCATGTGCTGAAAGTCAGAGGAGGCAGGGGGAATGGCCTATTAAGCCACAGAGCATTGAGCCTTGTAAAGCAGTCAGCTGTCTTAATCACCCAGCCCCAAGCAAACCGTCCCCAGCCCCTCACAATGAAGTACCCCTGCTGACCTGCAACAGCGACGCCAGCAACAACACCAGGACTCACACGCCTGTTCCTGCTATCGTCAGCTGCCAGTCTTGCATTGGCCAAGTCAGTGTAGCACCCCACCACTCCTTTCGTTTTTGTACACTCAGGATCTAGCAGTGCGTCTGCTGAGAGGTACACGTCAAATAGTAACCACTGTGGGAGCAAGCAGGGTAGGCAGGTTAGGCAGGTACGCTGACTAGGTTATGATGCGGGATAGAAGTTGACGGCAGTCAACGGGTCGCCCATATTCAGTAAACCTCAATGGCTGGCTCCAGCAACTAAGCAGCCCATGCGGATGTGGGATGCGTGACGTGCTCAGAACCACATTTCTTGCTTACATGCTGCATGCACTGCTCCCTATCTTGCCTCCATCTTCTACAGGCATACTCAAGCGAAAGAGCTAATGAAAAAAGCAAGCTAGACCTCACTATATGCGTTCGGTACTTCCCCTGTGCATGCCTTGCTTTGCTGTGTGCATGCACCATACACCCCTGGCTCAGCTTCTTACGGACACCATGAGTTCCAACACACACCGGTGCCTTCAATACGCAAGCCACAGACACATGAGGCCAGCTTCCATACACGCATCTTCCTAAGCCAAAAAATTGGAACTCACCAGATAGCCCCCTTCAGCACCCGAGACCTCTGTTGGGCCCGAGATAACGTCATGGTATGGATTGGAGAAGTTCACACTGTATGATCGATTGCCAAACCCACCCCGGTCACCACACACCCCTGGCCAACCCACCACCAGCTGCTGGCAAATTTGCTTCCCGACTAAGAGCCCCTCCTCAGGTATAGGTTGCCCTGGGAACCAAGACACCCCTGCAACTTTCCCGGTTTGGCCGACTATTTCAGTTGTTAGGCTCTCCCAGTGCATCCAAACCCTCCTCCAGATGAGGGTGGCACCCGGTGACGCTGCCAGGAAATCTTTGGCTTGAGCGGGGACCTTGTTAAAGCGGAACAAGTCAAGGTCTTCAAAAGTGAGGGAGTAGCCCGGGTTGATGGTCCACTTGTGGCAGATGTACTGGAAGTTCAAGGTCAGGGGCCTGGCGCTTCCTGCAGGGGCAAAAGTTTATGTTGGCATTTGAAAGGCAGTTGGACAGATGCAGCTCCGTTGATGCTGAAGCATTGCCAAGGGATTGATGAGCCCTAGTAGGAATGGTCATGGTGAGCAGCGTGTCCATGGTATGGCCTCTAGATGCATGGTTCTACAGGCTCCTGCCCATATAAAGTCGTAACAAGGTACCTGTAGTGGAAACTGTAGGTGAAACAAATACTTTAAACGTTTATTACAATATGAAACCCACATGAAAAATGCAATCTGGGACCGGAAGGCCAGCGGCCAGTAAGCACGCTAACATGGTAATGCACATCGGTGTCTGTACCCAGCTGACAAATGTTCAGCCGATGTTAAGGTCAGCACCTGTAAACCCTTGAACAATGTCCACACTACTCGTCCATGGGTGGCCTATTTCTGGCTTGATTCCCCATGACTGGCACAGTATCAACTCCCAATACTTCCCACTGTCTGACGCCAGTCAGGGGGGTTGTTGATGGTAATGCATGCATCAGCAAGAACTGCTGACTGAGCACCTCAGCAACTATTGACTGCTCCCTCGCTCCCTCCCTCGCTAACTGTTCCACCTCGCGGTTCTTGTAACAGCTTGAGGTGCGGGGCCTATGGCAGTTTTTGCTATGGCATATTATGAAATGTAATTATACTAAATGTTTCCCCTCTGACACAACTGCTCCTGTGGCATGCTGCTGCTTCTGCTGAAGCTGAGATGCAGCTGCTGTCATATGGCTGTCTTTTGAAGCTGTGGGTGATTGCTAAGCATAGCAGCTTTTAAAATACCTGCTGGGGCGTCTGCAGCTGTTTTGTTGATTCCCTTCACTGTAAGGTTTCGCCCAATCTGAACAACTGCAAAGGCAAAGAACAGAGTGTGAGAATTGGCGTAGAACTGCCATACGATAAGAGTGAAACGGAAGCACAGGATCAAGCAAGATGCTCTACTTCATGTGGCTGCAGGTAAGAGGTTTACTGGTTACTAGTTGCTCCCATACTTGGCCACTTAGAAGGCGTGAGCTTGATGTCTTGGCGTAGTATGATCTCTTGCACCGCGGGACTCGTGAACCCCGCAATCAACTGGTCCTCGTTGTCAGCATTTATCGTAGTGGATCCAGCTCCTGCTAGTACGCCTGCTTGCCCAAGCACGGTGCGAGGCTGCCACTCTGTTGCAAGCAAGAAGCACAGCAGCAGCGCCGCTATCCTGATGAACCTGCTGTCGCGACGGGTGCATGGGAGGCCCAGAGCGTCTGTGGGGGCCCCAAACTCCTTCTCCATCTCTTTGAATGCCAGCCACCCTGCTTGTCAAGTCTACTGACATGCACCGGGAGCAGCTTCCTAGGATCTACGCAGAGGAGGTATGTATCACGCAATGCAGCGAAACACGAGGGGTTGCTATCCCTTACATCGCGCTCAGACTGCTAATTTTCCTAGGAGCTTCACACGAGCAGAATATGGCGCACATGGCATGCGCTCAGTAGAGCTAAGCTACACATGAATGGCAACCCAGTTCTGGCGTCTATTTTGCTGAACACATGGACCCATTCGCTCCAACACAGTGACGTCCAAGGAATTCCAGATCTTCAGAGTGGCTGTTGTATAGCCTCCTGGCAGTACAAGAGGTACTTCCTGAAGACCTTTCACCTGCCCGTAGCCTGAAAGGTCTTCAGGAAGTACTCGTGGTGATTTAGTCCGTATAGGACAGAGCAGACCAGTAAGTAGAGGTCACCCGATTGTTATAGAGAGCTAGGTACATTCCATGGAGATTGCCGGATCCAAATATAATGAATACATACAGAATTTGACAATGCCGCCATAAACTTCCTGCTTCACATATCCCTACTATACTGCTCCTGGGCAATGTCATCTTGAGAGGAAGAAAATGCACCCATCAGCCGGGTGCTTCCTGTTACTGGCTACCACCACCAATTACCGACTGCAGCACCAGCAGACCTGCTGCTGGTATGTAGCCCTCCTCATTCCAAAGCACTCATTTGTCATTCCACCTCACTGCTCTGTGATGGCTTTGAGACAGCTTGAGAAACGGCCCTATGGCGCTCTGGCATGGCACGAAACAGGAGCCAGCCCCCTTCACCTCGCCCATCAGTCATGCGTCAAAGGCATCCCATGCCAAATTCCTCTTGGCACTTGCTTGCGCCATCCTAATGGGCTCCCTAGCAGCAAAACCCATAAGCTCCCTGTTGATAAAAGCTGTCTAAAACCATTCCACAACGGCCGGGAGGGCAGTGGTCTCTCACAAACAACACCAATTGACTTTGTGCCTTTACTTTGCTCTTTTATGTAGCGGAGGCCGCGCTCAACAAAAAAAAAGTAGACCAGAAAAGAAGAAAAAGTAGTAGAATTCCCACAACACTATAGAAGACCATGTAGCAGACCATAGCCAACCCGTGGCCACTGGCTGCATGCATGTTTCCTTGCTTGTGTAGGGCTGCATGTTAGAAACAGACTTTAAACATCCACAATCTCAGGATACAGACTTTAAACATCCACAATCTCACGGGAACTTCCCTTGATTTACACACTCAAATGAGAGCATGTCTCGTCCCATGTGGGGGCCCTAGCTGCTGTTGCTAGGGCGCTGTGGCTTAGCCACTATGGTCTACTTGCAAGTGCAAACCCGCTGCAAGAAGATGTAATTTGAATGCAATGCTACCCTTGTGCCCGCATTGCACAGGTCTTGGATGCAAGCTGAGCAACTTCCCAGCACATACTGTTCGGGGCATCTTGGCACCATAAGAATGGTGCAACCCACCATCAAATTTGCTCAAGATGCTAGCAGGTGACAAAACCAGGGAGGAATCTGCCAAGAGTGTCCACAAGCACCTCCACAAAGGGCATGCATGTGACACCTCCATATGTTGCAAGGTGCTTAGCAAGATGCTCGGTACAGTACATCCTGAGCCAAGCCGGCCTATGGCTGCTAGTGCTTCGTTCCCCCTTCTAACCAGAAGATATATGGTAGGAGGAGCTGAGGAGAGAAAATGCCACCGGAGGAGTGCGCAGGAACAGGGGCTCTTGAACTACACACATGGCCTCAACAAAGGACCTAATAAATGGGATTTCTCTTAAGGCAACACAAGAAACGGTCTTGCCATGAAGGCAGTCTATCTGGTAGCCCTCTGCCCCATTTCCCGCATGAAGTGTCAAGTACTATTTGTGGATACTCTATTTCTAAAGAGAAGTCTTAAACCTTTCACCACACCCGCAGCCCAGGCCATGGTCTTGAGGTTGAGACTGCAAGCAGATGCCAGACTGCACTGAGGCCATATAGCAGCTGCAGGGTGCCTATAGAACCATAAAGTAATATCCTGACGGGGCGGCTCATCCTTCGAGAGATCATGTCCTGGCCACCCTCCTCTTCACCATCCCATTCATTGTCTCCTTCGTCGCCGTCAGAAGATGGCACGGCTGCTTCTGCAGGCGATCCCAAATGCCTCTGTTGCTCGCTCTGCCCAATCTCCTCTGCCTCGTCTACCCCCTGCTCGTGGAATTCAACGTGGCTGTTCCAAAAGTACACCCTCCATGTGAGCTCTATAAACCATACCAGAGCTGAGGCTAGCAGAATGCCAATGAGCAGCTGTACAAACAGCAGCACTGCATGACAAGCACCATCAGGATTAAATAAGAGCTCCGATGGGTCCTGGACTGCTGAGTTGATTTGCAGGAAGAGGCAGTCTGCAGAACGACTGAGGCCCAGCCACAAGCGGCGCAAGCTGCTCAACTCTGCTGGAGAGCTAGTGATGATGGTGCACACTTGGGGGTTTAGGAGGTAGGCGTTTAGGATGTAAGCTAGTGGCTGCACGAGGAGGTGGGTGCGAAATAGCACAGGTTGGATCACTGCGAGGTGCAGAAGGACTGTGTTGCCTGACGCAAATAGAACATGCTCCAGTAAGCTGCCACTTCTGTGTAGAGACCATTGGGGCAACCCGCAATAGGCCAGTACACTGTACGCACATCTGAACAGCAGCACAGCCTTGTCACGGCTTACTGCGTAGCCTGGCTGCTGTACGGCTAGCCAGTTGAGCATGCAAACGATCAGCACGGCAGCAGAGGCTGGAAGTGCTGAGTAATGGCCCCTTGCCAACAGCACGACATCAAACACCAAAGATACAAGGATCTGCAGGACGACTACTCGTTCGTCTATGCCTTTGGATAGCCGATGGCTCCATGAGTTGACAAAGGACGCTTCCAATTGTGGATCGTAAAAGCGAAGAGTTAGGTAATTGCATCTGATTGGAGGTATGCAGCTGTCCAGCCGTGGCCTGGTAAGCTCATCCATATGCACAAAACCCGACGACACAACACGCAGCTCATCCGCATGTTTTCATCTGGAAAGCACCGGATCAAAGCCTCGTAAGTCCTAAAGAGATCGCGCTATCAGAAGTATCAAGCGGGATTCTGGAGGAGGTGGCAATACAAGCGGTACGAGCACCACGATTGAGACGACCCATGCTTTTTGGGCATCTTTAGCACCAAAGCAGCGACAATGGCTTACGTTCGGCGTCTGCATGATGCATCCTTTATTCTGAGACCTATACGGGTCTTTGCTCACATGGAGATCTCGAGTGGGTGCCACCCACAGTCCGTTTATTTCGGCCCACCCATCCACAGTCCAGATTCTTCACCGCAAGCTCGTCACCTGTCACTCCATACAATGAGAAAACATACACCTTCAACTGCCCCATTGCAACAGCAGCGCCATGCCGATGGCATCAAAGCAGTGAGAGCCAAGTGATTCACGCATGCAAGACGTCAGATGGCCGGCTCTTCCATCACTGCAAAAGCCTCCTTTTATCACTCTCAAACACAAATCGTTTGTATCTCAGCAGCAGCAGGTTGTCTCCTGGCTGTCTTTGCGCTGCAGGAACCAGTGGACTGCTGAACTCCACAGTAAACCTCCCAGAGGTTCCAAACCTCCCTGAAATCTTGCCCTCCTCCCCTCTTCCTGTCACTACAGCCAGACCCACAAAGGCATTGATGTCAGTTTCCTTTTTGAACATGCTGCTGCAGACCGCAGAATAGCCATCAGCTGCAATACGGGACACAGCACCGTCCTTCTGCTTCTCCTGCAGGCAGACACAGCACATGCAGGGTTCAGGTTGCCATGTTTGCTCTACAGGCAGACACAACACATGATACATTACATCTTCGCTAAAACGTGGTTCTCTAGGCAGAAATAGCAAGCGGCGTTTTATCTACCTTGCAAAAATTGCTCTACAGGCAGACAATGCACATGCAGTGTCCTCTAGCTTGCCAAGTGTGCTTCTACAGGCAGACACAGCATTACCAGTGTTTCCTAGCTTGCTAATTGGTGCTTTTCATGTGGACCACCCTAAGGTCATCTACTAGGTAGAGGTTATAGTAATTCAGTATGGAGTGGTAGCTGGGAACCCGGGATGAAAGCCTCGTCAGGGTGTACTCAGGTGCACTCAAGCTCTGAAACTGTAATGGGCGGTGACATCAGTCATGACAGCACGGATTCCACAACCCCTACAGCCTATAAAACACAATAATACAGATATTGCGTTTAGGTCTCCTACGTGCTGGACTTCGTGCCCAGGGCGTATGTCGTCACTGTTTCTGATCGCATACTGAAGAAAACCCGTGAATTGTCCCACCAGGCTTTCTGTAACAGCTTGAGGTGCAAGGCCCATGGCACTTTTACTATGGCCTGTTATGAGATGCAATAACATTAGGTCCATGCAGCATGAAGAAAAGACACCACACAACAATCTAGAAACGTGCTTGGGTGCTGCACGGCCCAGAGGGCAGTGCAGTGGTCTCTCTTAACAATCTAGAAACATGTTTTATGTGCATTTTTTGAAGCCCCCACATCACCCATTCGATCCAAGGATTATACACGGGTGCAGGAGGCTTACTGGAAATGCAACTAAAAAATGCACACCACACAGTAAACTCCAACTGAAGCCCCCCACATGTTGAGGCAGCCAACAGTAGGAAGCTAATGCATAACTAGCTCCAACATCACTGCTGCAGCCACAGTGACAGCGCAGCTCTCCTTCCGCATTGACCACCAAATCAGAATCGCAGCAGCACACTTGCAACCATGTCCACCTTTGCTTTTGGCGGCACATAGGCCTGTGGTAGTGTTCTGGTCGTTCTATGTTTTGACATAGAGGTAAGCACCGCATCAGTGAAGCGCAGTCCCCCTAAAATGGCGGATGATTGGGTTCTGATTGGGTTCTGATTGTTTTATGAAGAAAAATCACAGCACAGCTTCGCGGCCGTGCGGCAAACATGACATGACTCAACCAGTTTGTTCGTGTGACAAGAGCAGGAATTTGAGCATTGATCATACCTTGTACACCCGCAACCGCTGCAACTGCTTGGGGTCACTAGCATCCAGCTGCCCCAGCATGCGGCCATAGAAAGCCAGCCGGCAGGCCTCCCCGTGCACATCAGCATCCAATTTGGCACCTATGACCATGGCATCCTGACGCCATGGAGGATGGAACCGGGCACAGGGACAGTAATGCATCAGCAGGGTGCCTTGGTGCCAGGAGCAGTTCAGTTTTACTCTACTACGAGGAAACATGGATGATGCATTGTCAAACTTAATGGAAACCCTTTGATCTTCTGAATACATGTCTGCGGCTGTGGTTAAGAAAGTCCAGCGCTCTGCCACTGATACGGAGACAGCATCTCACAGACCTTGTCCTGCTAACAGAAGGCCGTCAGTGCACTCTTGCCCCCACCCTTCACGAGTGGTTTCATTTTTGCATGAGGGCATCTCCAAGCAACCGGAGAAGCCCTGCTATGGCAGAAGTTGCTTTAGCGTGGCACATTGCTATAGAGCCCGCCTCCCCCCCTACGTTGCTGATGGGTGCGTTCCCCAGAAAATGCAGAGATCCATCACAGGACAGCAAACGAAGCGAACTCAGCAACTACTAGCAGCCATTTGGCGTGCAACCCCTGCTGAAGCATGTCATACAGCAGAGCAAGCAGTGTCTACCTGCGCTTACTTTGTCAGTGCTGCGAACGGCCAAAAGCGTTCGATGCTCACCTGTGGGCATGTGACGGGTTGCTCAAACTGCATCAGTGCCCACTGAGGGCCATGGTGGGCTTGAGCAGGGTCAACAGCACCCGCCGCCTCATGGCCCTTGCCACCTGTGGTGCAGCAAAGCAACTTACGGCGCAATGGTGCGGCTAGTCAAACGGCAGCTGGAAATCAAGCTACCACACACACCAGGAGAGGTGGGTCCGGTCCCTACTGAGCGGAAGTATTCACAGATACAGTATGGATACAATGTTGCACGAGGAAATTGTACCATGCCAATCAAAACCCGTGCATCTACTTCTTCAAAATGTTGATGCACGAGTTTTGATTTCTATCCACATTTAAAAGTGGAGCAGGACTTTACACTTCACCCTTGTTTGAATCAAAATGCAGAAGCAGAGCTGCACACAGAAGCTAAGGATCCTCATGCAGCTTACTGCAAGTACATACAAATCGCAATGCAGCAGGCAAGTTCCAGGCACCAATTCAGCCTCACCAGGTGGTCTCCCTTCGAGCCCATACAACTCCTCTTGGTAAAGGTACTCTGCACCCCAACCAAAGCTTGCCACTGCATCAGATGTTGCTAACTGACTCAAACTCTTTATCATCTCCTGTAAGGCATCTGCAAAACAATACACAACACATACAAAGCAGCACAAGTCTCAAAGGGGTAGAGCCATTTGGGACGGAGCTGATCAAATGCAGAGGTTTCAGCGGGGAAGCCGTTGGGGACAGAGCCGATCAAAGGCAACAAGAGCATGTCCATCAATGAAGGCGTGTGTGTATGGCCTGGGACGAGCTGATGTACCTTTCTTAGCTTTTGTGCAGACCAGGTAGCAGCAGAGGAAAGCAGATATCATCCACAGACCACTTTCTGACAGATGGTCATTGTGCAGGGCGCTTTGGGCCCCTACTTTGCAAGGGGCCCTACCTGAAATGATGCACATCCATGGTCAAAGAGTAGCAGTGTGCTAGGGGTACCCAGCGCCATCAGATTTCTTTTGGCAGCACTGCCACTTGCGGCCGTGATGGTCGGTAATGAGTGTGTGGATGAGCGCAGGGGGGTGGTGGCATTGGCATGGCATGCAGTGTATTTCCCAGCCAATACATGTGCATATGCCCGTAATAGTCAGCACCTGTCTATACTTCTGACAGTACCCCATATGTAACATGATAGTTTTGTGGAAGTGACCCCCTTTCACTGCACTGTCCAAATAACAACACCATGAGAACCCCAGGATCACCGAGCCAGTGTTTCTGGGGAGGAGTTAGTGCTAGTCCATGCGTTCAAGGGAGGGGGGGGGGAGGTACTCTGATAGCTCCTGGAGTGCAATAGGGGTATGCGCCAGGTAGAGAGCTCATAAACGACCCAATGCCTACTGCGAAACCCAAACCACTCGGTAAAGCCCACTAATCCTTTCCACCTCGGAACCCCCCACCCAGCCTACCTTCTGCGCTCCAGCCCTTCCCACTTGGTAACCCAAAAAACGTCAAGTCTGCCATCACAGTTTGGTGGCCCACAATGACATGTAGTTTGGACTTTGAAGAGACCTTGCCAGGGTAAAAGCGGATCTTCTCTACGCGTGCTATTGCTGCGTTGTAAGTTGGGACGCTACCGGGTGCAGCAGCTAAGCCCCGCTCTAGGAGGCCAGGGTCCAGCTTGGTTACACAGATGCCTGCACGTTCACCTGCTTGCACTGCCTGCACTGGGCGCTTGAACATTTGTATGCTTTTGACCTGGGGGCAGGCAGCAGATATAAGCAAGCAGGGGTTCATAGGAGGGGCGGGGGAGGGGAAAAGGGGGGGGGGGCACGAGAGGGTGACCTACTAGGAGCACATGAGGATGAGATTACAAGTGGGGGATGCACAACAGGAAGTGTCAAACGGCTAAAGAGTGTGCAAAATACGAATAATGGATAAAAAAGTAATTAGGGCGGATAGAAGCAACCTTACACACCGCAGGGGCTATTTCAAGAAAACCTCCGTCCACTACAGCTTGCTCAATTCAAAATCATCTCTATGTTTTTGCCCTCTGTCTCTGCCAGGCCATGATAATGGAACAAAACGAACCTGGACAATGCAGCCACTACAGGAATAGAGATGGCCCCCCCTCACCTGTCGAGTTATCTTGAGCGAAGGCAGCTCCAGGGACTCGCCCACAGTGCACTTGCCCTGCAGCAGTGGTAGAGGCACAGGAGGTCAGAGGGTGTATCTGGAATAGAGACAGCTATATAAAAAACCATCCGTTATGAGTCATCCTTTACCCCTGAGTCCTTCTTCAAGGGGGACTTGCCTTGCATTTCAACCATTGATAGAGCCAGGACAATAGAACATACACGAGTGATTTGGTTGGACGCAGGTGGATTGGGGACAAACATAGTGTAATAGGGATTGACAGAGTGGAATGAGGGCGGACAGAAGGGAGTGGGGATCAACAGCGGGTTGGGACCGACACAGGTTGCAATTGAGATTGGCACCAGTGGATAGAGATGCATAAGAATGGAGTGAGAACAAAGCAGGAATAAAACACGGGTAGACGCCACTGGAAGAGGGCTGAACACATTAGAGGCACTGAGCTCTCTTTCAGAAGAACCCTTAATGACTGCATACATTGGCTATCAACAAAGCAAATGCAAAGTCGGTCCATGCCTCCTCAGCGAGTCCAAGACGCAATCCGTCCTTCATATCGCTGTGCACATATGGCATTCCCCCCTCATCCAATGATTGTTCAAGAAAAAAACCTAAGACACACATTCAATATGTCCCCTCAATCCTGCACCCGTCCAAGCCCTCGAAAAGAATCAAATCAAATTCAATATGTCGCACAAAGAGCAAATGGGTTTACCTTGAGGCATGTTCCTGTCAGCACTGTCCCCTGGCCCTTGATAGCAAAGCAATGATCCACAGCAAACAGGAAGTCCCCAGTAGCAGGTCGAGGCTGTTGTGGAGCCATCTGTAGCAGCAGAAGCTGAAGTGCCTCCAAACCCTCAGGACCATGGGTGCTGCCTTCACCACCTGGCCAGCAAAGGTGCATGAGGCAGAGAAGAAGATAGAACAGCGGGGGGGTGGGGAGGTGGCGGGGGGTGGGGGGGGGGGGCAGTTTATGTCTTCACCCTATCCTGTATATTGGCCCATCTCATTGGTTGTGTAACTGCTTGAGGTGCGGAACCTGTGCCAGCTCTGCTGTTGGCATCGTGGAAAGTTATGACATGTCTTTATCCTATCTGCCTTGGCGCCTGGAAGGGGGGGGTGCCATAACAGGCCTCCCACACATATACCAACTTAACCTGTAAGGTTGCTGAACGCAGCGACGATAGAGCAGCTTTCCCCTCCATGCAGGCTATTTTCGTATCATGCGGCACTGACATGCCTCTTAGACCACTCAATCTTGACATTGCTGGCACTCCTGCCGCAATCCTGGAGGGACATAGATGCGAAGAGGGGAAGTTCTGCTACATCAGCCTATGTACCGTGGCTTCAGCCTCATGAATTCCCAATTGCTGCTTCACCAGCAATGCAGGGCTCCTTCACGCATGTAGAGTCAAACGACTTGCAGAATAACATGTATTGCCTGCTCTGGTTTGACCCTATCCTTGTACTTCACAATCATCCAAGATTCCTACCACTCCCTGTTGCATAGGATGGGTGTCTCCTTTTACACATCACATCGTTTGCCCTCCTCTGCCCCCCCCCCCCCCGGGTCCTTTCCCACATACCCTTTTCCATCCAGTCCTCGTCAGTTCTCCCCCCTCCTGCACCACTTTCTCCTCCCACCCCCCTCCTCTCCGCCTGCCATCCAAGGCCCAATCCCCCAGCCCCAACCCATTTTGCATTGCTTCGACCCTGACATATCAACCTGAGTAAGCAGGAAACATTGGGAACTGTGACCATACCGGTAACCCAGCACAAACTCACCTGGCCGAGCACTGAGAGCAACCATGGGGGCGTTTGCAAACTTGGTGCTTGCTAGTGCCTCTTTAAGCCGCTTCTGTGCCTTGCGTATTCCCCTCTCCCGCTGCTCAGGTGGCAGGAGGTCCACTTTGTTCAGGACTAGCAGCAGATGCTGTGACGTGATTTCACCCACAACTAGACACTCAGCTGTCTGGGCTTGAAGACCTGGTGTAGATGACATCAAGGAACAGGACTGGAATCACCATGTGAAGGGTTCAACCGACATTGTAAACCATGTTTGTGGTACACAAAAGGGTGCGGATGCATAGAGAATGATGAAGAGGCGGGACAAGGGCCATCAGATAAGATACATGCACCTATCCACACTCCTGTTTGTGGTGTATTAAAGCGCAACACAAACAGTGCGCTTACAGCAGCAACTACCAAGCTAGAGACAGTACTGGTGGTTGCTTTTTTCAAGCACACTGGGCCATGACAGGACGCATCTACCATGCCTTTGCACAATTGCACATAATGAGTTGGTACTACCTCTCTTGCATGCGACCTTGCACCATACTGCACAAGTCAAATCCAATGTAATGCTGACTGCAGGTTGGCCATGCAGGCTTCTTTAGACAGATGCTGAGGCGATGCTGCCATCCAGCAGCTCATTCTCTACCTTATGCATTGCACTGAAGCAAAAAACACATGTATATCACACCTTTGGTGATGTCAACAACCAGCATCATCAAATCGATGATTTGCACCCCACCAATGATTGTCCTGATCAGGGAAGCATGTCCAGGACAATCCACCAATGTGAACTGAAGGTGTGTATAGTCAGAAGCTTTCCACTCAGGAGGGATGGGCACCTATAGGAAGGGAAAACAAGGAGGACATGGTAAATACCGCGGACACTAAACTGCACATGTAGCCTCACCAGCACGAACTTCTGGCACATTAGGATAATTCAGAGAATACTGAAGCTAGTGAGGGGTTCTGAGTGTATCCAAAATGCATGCCCATGCTCTAGCTCGAAAGGAAGAAGTACAGCATCCTAGAGAAGAAAGAAGCACGGCATCCTAGAGCAAAGGACAGCATCCCAGAGAAGAAGGACAGCATCCTAGAGAAAAGGACAGCATCCTAGAGAAGAAAGAAGCAGGGCAGCCTAGAGAAAAAGGACAGCATTCTAGAGAAAACAGGACAGCATCCTAGAGAAGAAAGAAGCACGGCAGCCTAGAGAAAAAAGGACAGCATTCTAGAGAATTTAGGACAGCATCTTAGAGAAGAAAGCAGCATGGCATCTTAGAGAAAAAAGGACAGCATTCTAGAGAATTTAGGACAGCATCTTAGAGAAGAAAGCAGCATGGCATCTTAGAGAATAAAGGACAGCATTCTAGAGAATTTAGGACAGCATCCTAGAGACGAAAGAAGCACGGTAGCCTATGAAAAATGGACAGCACTCTAGAGAGTTTAGGACAGCATCCTAGAGAAAAAAGACTGCATCCTAGAGAAAAAAGAAGCACATCACGGAAGGCCCTGCAGCTATGTCCAGCTCATAACTCAAGCCAACCAGCCTGCACAAGGACCTCATCACCACGCCACCAGGAGCTCCATCAGACACATTTTTATCTACACTGTGGCTGTGCCAACCATAAACCCTGCAAGGCCCTCTGACGAGCTGTCCCATACCACATGTGATTGGGACCAGGGAGGGTCCTAATGTCTGGGCTATTATGTGACTGCAGCAACGAGGGTTCTAATCCGAAATCTGCTACCCATGTGCCCCATCCTATGCAGTAGCAAGGCCCCAAGGAGCGACTGGGCCACATTACTTACTGTGAAACATGAGAAGCCCAGGTCCAGTGTTATGCCTCGCTCCTTGCTTTGCGGGTGCTTGTCTAGTGCAGCAGTGGACAGCGTGGTAGACAGTGCAGCAACTGGCAAGGCATGGGGAGCAGAATGCAAGACGGGAGTTAAACAGTGCAAGAGAGTAAATCCAATGGGTATGGCCCTCAGGTTGTTCTTGATACCCTGGGAACTTAATCCCAGCACTGCCTTGCACATAGCCATGGCCGGTTGTTGAGGGACCTGCCTGCTAATTGAATCTGCTTGTGCTATGCGTACGTCTGCATTGCAGTGTCCGCCTGAACCTTCCCCTTCTGCTCCTGTTGCCGCTGTCTATCCCCTGCTACACCCCACTACCACGGCTTTTCCTGCCTTCCCCATATGATCCCATCCAATCCATACAGGAACCCCCTGCTCCCATCCTTCATGTGTCTCTTGTCCTCCCCCTCTCTTTCCTGCTGTTACTTCTCCTCTGCTTTGCAAATTTTTTCCTGTTGTTCCCTGGCAATATGCCCCTTGTGCCCATGTACTCGCAAGGAGGCGCAGACGAATGGAAACTGTCCTACTGTTGAGATGGACCCCTTCTAACAGATCACACACACAAAGAACCAAGATGTTGCCTTCGACTGAATGTAAGGTGCAGTTAGGGCTTGAACAATATGTGTAACTTCAATCCCTTGTGCTGGCAATTGAGAGGTTCTTAGTGTGCTGCTGCATGCCCCAATTTTCTATTTGCCCTAACAAACACCAATGCGACCTCAACTACAGCTTGTTTATCCCTGTTGCACCTCCAGACGGCGGTGAGAGATTGTGGTGCTGTTTGGAAAGGCCATTGGTACATGCGGATTATGCACAAGTGGATGCTGCTGCTGCTGACCCCCACTTGTCTTTGCTACTCCGCTGTCCAGCCAGATGAGGATTGCGAGCCGACAATGGTTCAACATGCACGTTACCTCTGCTGATACACTGCAACCACATTGAGAGTCATTTCCAATGTGCTACTCAATAAGGACGCCTCGACTGGTCTACAGAATATGTTACAGCACGCCAACACACTCAACTGCTAGAGCCTGAATGCATTCACTGAACTGCAGAAACATAAAATGCCTCACCTAAACTTGTCTTCCCACAATCCACATGGCCCAGAACTCCCACATTGACATTCAAAATTCGGTCAGAACCCTCCATGACAACTGGTCCAGGAAGCTGCTGGTTTAAGTGGAGCCTGCTATCTGACAAATTGGGCGTCTTGCTTCATGTAATGGTTCGTTTACGCTGAAGGGGATGACAGCTGTGCCGTAACAGGCTGATCCAAGCTGGTGGAGAGGTCGACTAAGCACCTGGGAGAGACTACACTGCAGCTGTCGTCATCACCTAGATGACATCCTAGCTAGCACGCATGGCACGCCGGCAAGCAAAAAGCATGCATTCATGCTTTCCTAATTGCGGTTTCGGTCCTAAACGCACTTATTGCGACCGCATGATCTGCCAGGAGATTCGAGCACATGCTGCGTGAAGGTCGGTTGAAGCATACAAGGACAGGTTTGGGAGCAAATATTAGGGTAGTCCCAGCCACTAGCAGGTGCTCAAGGCTTCCAGGGCTGTGCCCTCAGTTGCCCTGTCCCTTATTAGCGGGGTTTGGCGGGGCTCACTGAACCCCCGACGAAGTGCCACTGGGCATTTTAGTTCGGCTCTTAGTGGCTACAGTCAGTGTGGCGGTGGCCATTGTGTTCTAGCCAGGAGGTATATGCCAATACAGGACTGAGCTGGTTCATCTATTGCCAGCAATTTTTTACCCAGCGGCGTTCACCAACTCTATAGCACTCAGCCCCAACCAGTCAGCTCGATATAGCTTCGGCCATCAACTGGTACATTTGACTGACGGCTTCGTCGTGGCCCTTTGGCTGGGGGCTTCGTCGTTGCTAGTTGGCCGCTTTTAGTGAACGTTTTCTGACTCGACTGCATGTTTCCACTCTACACCGTGGAACAGCTAGAGTATATCTGGACGCAGAATCGCTCAGACGAGAGCCCCTGGAAAACAGAACTAATAAGGCGGAAGCACCTGGTCAAACTAATCTGGGGCATTTGCAAGGGTCCCGGCAGCCTAGTGATGTAAGGTCCCTATTGCACACTCCTAGGCTTGGGTGGTTCTCGTCTCCACTGCTTACTAAACAAGAACGTCCCTCGGTATCCCAGAGAAGCGTGGACTGCTGCTCGTGCGGCTCTCCTTTTGCATCGGTTCTACACCGTCAACCCCAACTGTGATGGCCCAGGCTGGGTAAGACACGACCCGGGCGTGTCCGCATGGATAATCCATGTTTGGCTTCACATAGAATTCATGCCGACGGTCGCATCTAGGGTCTGCGAATTCGTAGTTTCGCATGGGATGGCCTCTGTTTTTAGGCCAGCTTCGAGCCTCTGGCACAGCTCACAGCAGCCTAAGGCCTACTACAAGCTGAATCCGTGCTTGAAAGTGGCCTCTACCGCGAGTATAGGTGCTGCGAACCTAGTCAAAGCTCATGCTTCCACGCCTGATTGCCTGCAAGCCGTCCACCCTATGGATCCTTCCAAGAACTCCCAATTGAGAGCAGCTTCTCCTGCCTTCTGTTACTCATATAGTCTCCTGTGCTTGACACCCTCCCACCCCCCTCCTGATGGTTTTACAGGCAGTGGCCGCCGCAGCTGTCTTGCTGGCCTGCAAGATAGATGGCGTAAACAAGTCGGTCCAGGATGTGACCAAAGCAACTCTCTACTACCGCATCAACAATGACCAAAAGGTCAGAGGACAAATGGTGCTGCTTGATGACAAAGTAGGTACCTCCTGTGGGACTGTTGGCAGCTCATGCTGGCTAGCCTAGTGCTGCTCCTTCAGGGGGTGGTTCCATTTATGCCGCCAAGGCTAGACTCCAGCCTGCTACAGCGCTTGCAGCTTGGGGGCTTGGTCAGCAAGGCAGCACCATATGCGTTACCCTTTTTGAACTAATCTTCAGGCACATCAGATTGGACTTTGGCAACTGCAGCTTGTACCAGTTAGCTGACATGGTCCAGAATACTGTGCCCCCACTCTCTTTCCCTTGGTGCTTAGCTCCCCTTCTGGTAGGCCCCAGGATAGTCACTTCTCCTGAATGTTAATGATCTGGGCGGGGTTAGAAGGGCACCACTGAGAGCTTTTTGTTTCGAATGGGTATGGGTAGGCATTTTTGCAGCTTGATTGCCCGAATTGGGAAGCTGACATGGATGCCCATGCTAATAGGCTGAAGGATTTGCAGCAGGGATGACTTGATTAAGACTGAAATACTAATGTCAACATTGAAGCAGAAAGAGTTTGTTGCCCATCTGCTTGAGGACTCCTGGTGCTTTATCCCCCGCTGTTGCTGCTGCTGGTTCCCACTGCTGCTTAAGTCCCTGCGAGAGTTTGCTCGGTAGTTGTGCTGCTAACTTCTCATCCTCTGCACCATTCCCATGCTCTGGATTGAGCTGATAATAAAGTAGCAAAACATGTAACGTGTGGCGATGCCACCACAGTAGCTTCTGCCCTTGGGATGTGCCTTCTTCGACTGTCCCAAGCAGCCTAGCGCCATTGCAGCACATGTTGTCTCCTACCGTCCCCATGCTTTGCTTGTATGTGCATTCATCTCGAATCTGATATTGCGTCGCTAGGTGGAAGAGTCAGCGAAGAAGCTGGCAAATGACATGGACACAGTAAGGATGGTGGAGATGGACCTGCTCTGCTCTCTGGCCTTCCACCTGGAGGTGGACGTGCCTTACATGGACCTCACACGCCTCTTCAGAACAGCAGGGCTGCTGCAGTGTGCTGCTGAGCACTCGGAGCTGTTAGGACACCAGACAAAGAACCAGCCTAAACCCGAACCATCGGGGGCAGGTGCAGGGCCTTCTTCCAGCTCAGCTGCAGCTGCTGCTGACTCGGTCACAACAGCAGCAGCAGCATCAAAGAACAATAGTGCTGAGTGCTTGGAGGAGAAAGACCGCGGGAGGCTCATGCAACTGGCGTTGAACTTTGTCAAGGACAGGTAAAATGGGTGTGCCTGTGGATGCCTTGTTAGTGAACGGGAGAAGGGGTAGCTGCACCGGCAGACTTCCTTGGACTTTGAAGGGGGAGCTTAGCCAGAAAATGGCTAGTAGTGCTAGGGACCAGGTTGAACGAGAAGGGGGCCTCAAGTCCTGTGGAGGGGGGTTATGTTTCTCAGGGATGTTTGGCTTCAGCAATCTGGCATGAGGTGCAGGTCTCCCCTTTCAAGTCATGGCAGACCCAGCAGGGGCTGTGCAAACCTGGTAGTGTCGCCAGCATGCGCTGTTTGGAGGACATGTGCCTTGTCCATCAGCTTGATCCCTTGGCATGGTCCTAGGAATCCTTGCTGCTGCTGCTGCCTGCTGTAGCTCGGAGACTGTGGCTCCTCTGATGTTTGAAGCTCGAGAGCTGGCGCTGGCTGCCCTCTATATGAGCTGCAACCTGCTGACAGCATCTAAGAAGTCTGGGATCACCCTGGCTCAGGCGCTGTCAGTACCTGACGGGAAAACCTTCTACAGCCAGTTCGACATCTCTGAGGAGCGATTGAATGGTAAGGAGCATTTGGGCTTGACACGATGGATCAGACATGCTTTCTTGGGAGTTTCTATAGAAAGCTGAAGTGGATTGTCTTTGGATGACCATACTCAATTCCCTGTATGAGGTAGTCAGTTTGAATTGAAGGTACGATTGTGGTTTGACGTGTGCCAGTGATGGAAGGGTTCGTAATGTACACACTTACTGCTGCTGACATGTACGAAGCATACCATTATTTTCAAATGGGATGTTGTGGCCTGCAGGTAGCCAAGCATGTGCTTGTGCTGCTCTGGTTTCTCTGGTGTTGGTAGTAGTGAACGAGATAGTTCCTGGATCCTGATGGGTACTTTACCCTTGTTATCTATGCAGCTGTGGTCAATTTCCTGAAGACCATGTACCCACAGCAGACAGCAGCTACCATGAGCACTCCCAGCCAGATGCCTGGGCAGCAGCAAGCAGCAGCTGGCAGCAGCAGCGGTGGGCAGTCACAGCAGCAGCAGCAGCAGGGGAAGCAAACAGTGCAGGGCAAAGCAGATGTGGAGGAGCCTTCAGAGGCAGCAGCAGGTGCGGCAGCAGTTGCAGGTGCAGACAGCAAAGCAATGGTCAAAACAGAGACTGCAGCAGCAGGAGGGGAAGCAGCGGTTGGCCATGTGAAGACTGAGGAGTGTCAGCTGGATGGGGATGTAACCATGAGGGCAGGCAGGGCGATGGGGTCAGAACAGGAGCAGCAGCAGCGGTTGGGGGCGAATGGGGAACCAGCAGGCACAAGCAGAGGGCGTCTTGAGAAGGAAGCTAGTGAGAGTCTGGCAGATGGGGAGGCGCTTGTAAAGCATGAGCCAGTTGCTGATGCTGGAACAGGTGAGGGAAAGGGAAGTAAAGATAATGCAAGCTTGTGAGGGATAAAAGTACGGTGGTGCTGCGTTGAACTGTTTCCGCGGTTGCACAGGCAGTGCTGGTAGAGCCAACGCTTGTTAGCGAGGTGAAGCTGTGCACCTTCAGCAACTGTGGGGGCTGTGCAGATGAGAGTTGATTGCTAGGTGGTGTCAAGACCATCATGTTAGGATTGCAGCGCACGTGCATGGTTTGACTAATGGCTTGTTGACTTAGAAGGGCTTGGATGCTGGCCACATTTGCTTGGCTTGGCTGGTAGGGATGTGCAGCCAAGGCTACAGTATGAGTTTGTTGTTGATAGCAGCCTGATGAGTTTGCAGTCCACATGGTTTGGTTCTATCTGCTCTTAGGCCAGGTCACTAGAGCTGGAGGCAAGCTTGTGCCCCATAGGCAAGCTCCCTATTGCGCCAGTGAGCCTGTTCGCTTATGCAACACACATTCTCTTCTCTAGTTGTCAACAGGATGTGCAATTGTCGATAGGAAAGCCAGTGCTTTGTGAGGCACCTGGCTGTCAGCACTGTGAATGCCAAATGGCAAACAAGCAAGAGATCAGTATAAAGGAATCCCGGCTTCTGCCCTTTGCTGCAGAGGATAAGCTGGCCGCATCAAGTGATGCAGCCCCGAAGCATCTGAAACGCAGCAGGCGCTGTGCAGAGAGCACAGGGGATGAGGATGAGGTCCTCAATGGTGCTGTCCCAGACCATGAGGAGCCAGCTGCAAAGAGAGTAGCAGCAGGTGCTTCTGTTGAGGTAAACTAATCAATTTCCGCAATTTCTTCAATGAATGCATGTAGAAAATGTCCGAGGTGGCTCCTTCGTCTGGTCATTTAGGGCAGTGGCAAGGTCCTTGGCTCGCTCCAGAGAGTTTGGGTGGACGTTTAGGCAGCTTGTGTCGTTGCATGTTAGTGCTGAGGTTTGAGGTCACGTTTGGATGGTGTTGGTTGTGTATTGGAGAGGGTTGGAGATTGTGGTAGGCGATGGAAATATGGGGTTCAGCAGGGACTTGTGTCCCACCCTGTTGGTGTAGTTGTGCTGCACCAGAGCAGGAGGGGTTACGAAATGTGAAGCTATAATTACTGGATTTTATACTTTCATTTGGCACAACTAGAGCGGATGCGGGTCAACTAGAGGGAGTGCATAGAATTACTGTGGTGGAGGGGAGGCTTGATAACTGTGTTCTCGTTCCACAGCGGACTTTTTCATCCATGGTTTGTTTCTTGTCGTATCAGCATGAGTTTGTAAGTACTGAATGTTTTAGATTTCCCCGTCGGTGGACAAATCTTCTGGAGTGGGGGTAGGCAAGACATCCCACCAACTTCTGCGAGTCCCGAACGCCACTTAGCCAGGCTGGCCCGGATCTGGTTTTTCGCAATTGAACCTACAAATCGTAAAAGTACAATAGGCCGTGCTAGGTCCCGGTCTCACTCGCAGTGGCTCAGATGTTCAGTGAGTCTGTCGGTCTCAAGCAGGCCAGCAACCCCAGAGCAACCCGCGGGAATGGACCCTTCACAGTTCACAGAGCTTGAGAAACCCGCCAGTTACTTGGTGTGCCAGCCGTAAGAGTCAGATGCTGCTGGTCTGATTGGAACCGGAGTTTGGAGATGGGCTTCGCGAGCACACTACAGGGACCATCGACCCATACTCAAGACAGGATTGGAACACTACCAAACCAGACGTCACCATGCCAGATCTTTAAAAGACAGGGATAATTTGCGTTTGACAGTGGTCCACTTCCTCCCACAGGAATGCACACTTAGATTTGCTGGGAGCATGTCACCACGGCAGAAACACCCGAATAGACAGCCGAACAGTTAAAGCACAGTATGCAAGAAAAACGGGTTTGATGCACCTTGCTCAACCCTGCTATCCAAACAGAAATGCATGGCCACTCAATACACATGCCATCACCGTACATGTGTTAAGAGAGACCACTGCACTGCCATCACCGTATGCCATCATCATGCAATCAGTAATGTGTAAAGAGAACTCTGGAATCAAGACAATGGCAGCTACCTAGCTCCAGCAAGAAGTTCCTGACCTGCGCTATATACGCATTTGCTTGCCAAGCATTTGCCCTTCCGTCCGGTACTTATCACTGAGGTGTGTATACAGCTGCCAACCCTCTTTACCATGCCCTCCCATAGGCATATACTGTCCCACTCGTCCAGCCCAACCTTGTTCACAACAGATGGTAAAACATCACAAACGCCACCTGAAACAATCTCTCCTGTGGACCAGCACAATGCAAACCCTAGTGCAACTACAGCTTCCTCCAACACACCCACCAACATCACATCACATGCCAGACGCCATCAACAAAACATAACATCCCAACAGCAAATGAATGCACAAGGGCCATGCGGACACCTGAGGGTTAGTCAGTGCTGCTAACTAAACCCGCTTACCAGGGTCCATAAGCTTTAGTCCCCATCTGACATCACTGCTTTCGCTGTGGGTAGGCTCTTGCTTGACCACCTCTCAGCACTAGCTGGGCTCCCACAATATGAGGAGCATATTACTGCCTACTCGAGCGCCTGCCTATTTGAGCGGAGGTGCCATTGGGCATTGAGCGAGGACATGGAGCAAGATCCAGCGACCAGCTACTGGGTGCCATGCAAGACCAAAAATGTGGGCATGGCATGTTACATGACTGTCACATGGGTCACAATTCAGGTTTGCATATATGTTACACAAAAGAGCTGAAACAAGAAGTCACGCTATGCTTGGGAATGCCCATTTGCAGTCCTACAGGCATGTCTGCGCCAGCTGCATGGCGCACACATTCAGATCTATCTACAAAAGAAGTAGGTGGGTTCATGGGAGCTAGGGTACCATGGCCTACCAAAACAGAGCAAAGCACCAAGGCACAGGCATGTGTTATCTGCATGCACTGGCTGTTGGTCCTGCTGAGCATTATGGCAAGTGCTGGGTACATCACTGCTGGAAGGATTTATACTGTCCTTGAGCAAGCATGGGCGACAAAACCATCATATGGAGTAGTGTATCAGCACTCATGTACAAGATGCCATCCGTGGAGATGCAGAGCAGCTATGATGACCTTGCTGTACTGAAGTCTGCTCCCCTTGCATCTGCTGCGCTAAGCCTGCTGCATCTGCTGCTGTATCTGTATGAGCTGCTGCAGCTACTTGGTGTTGGCTCTGATCAACCTCCTGCATGTCTTCCTCTCCCACGGTATCTACCGCAACCTCCTCCCCACAGTCCCCTGCTCCCTCATGGTCTGAGATGCTGCTAGGCTCAGGCAACCCAGCCTCCCTTAGCTTCTGCCGCAGCTTCATCACCTCAAATTCTAGTGCATTGCAATTGTCCTCAGCATGCTGCAGCTTGCTGCTCAAGTCCTCGTTGGCCTCCTTCAGATCCATGATCATGCAATTCTGCTGCTGCAAGCGTGCAACTGCTCCTGCGAGGTCCTGTGGGGTATCGAGTTCCATGCCTGGCAACATCCGCAGGCCGCAACCTTCATGGTCTTCCCCCCAATCGCCGTCAGAGCCAGAGCTGATAGCCTCAAGCACACCCATGTTGGTTCCAGTAGCATCTAAGCCGGCCTGCTCCAGAATGGCCCCGACATCCGCGTAGGTCTGTGGTGTGTGAGGTATGAGGAACTTGTTGTCAACTCCGCCAGCAGCACCTGCGGGACACGCAGTGATAGTTCGGGACGAATGCCGTTTGGGAAGGATGCCCACTGCGCCATTCTCAAATCAGGCGTTATGTATCCCATTCGCAACAAGATATCTCTGATGAGGGGTAGTTAAACGCGTATGCCCAACCCAACCACAAGCAAACTGGTACGACACTCGAGTCGGCAGAAAGTGCGGATAACTCACCAGCTGAAATCCTGTCAAGGCTGTTCGTGCGCTTGAGCTTCGTACCATCTGCACCATTGTTCGGGCTGTTTTGAGCTCTTGATCCCTTGCCACCTGCGATAAAGCATTGAATCCAGTCAAAGACTGGCCCATCTTTCAAGCACCACGCTCACTTCAGCTGTGACAGACCTTGAGAGTTCCATGCAGTCTTGCGGCTGACGTCCATCCGACTGTCTAAGCCAGGTCCATTGCCCCCATTATAGCGGCGCTTGCGCTGCTGGTTGGAGCTGTTGTGACGAGGAAGGCCACCACGTCCATGCCTTTGAAAGCCACGTCCGGGTGGCCTGCCATACCAAGCACCGTCGCCATTGCCAGGGGCATTATGTAAGGGGTACGCAAACCTGCTTCGAGGTTGATAGCTGCCGTGAAACGGAGGCCTTGGTGGTGGATGCATTCCAAGCGTGATATCTGAACGTTCCATCTCCATAACAACAGCCATACAATACAAGGACACTTGTGAAGATACTGCAGCACCGCGATAAGGCCATATTCAGTCGCTCACCCACACGATGTGAGTTTTGAATGTGCAGGCTTGACTATATCCTCGCTCGCCGTGATGTTGTCAGCGTTCTGCCGACGAAGCAGGATTGGACCCCTGAATTTATTTGGACCACCCTCCGATCAGCATTCCCCCCTCGGAGGGCAATATCTTCGAGGGTCTAATTCAGGGCCCTAGAGTCTCACTCAGCTACTGGAAGGTTAGGCTAGGCTTGGTTTAGCGGTGCAGGAGATGGCCCATTGATGGCCTGTCGCAATGGCGAGGAGCTACCTTAAGAGCTCTCAGTGGACTAGCCTGGAGGCACGTTCGAGGTGCACCATCAACGCAACTTGCTCTGTACATTGGCGTGTTTGCCTTAATCCGCATATGTAGGACGCATTCAACATGTTGACATACCTGCCCCAAGCTAAAGATCTGCGAGAAAGCTGCATTGCCATCACTGCATTTCACGACATCAACCCCATGCTCAAGGAGACTTTCTGTGGATCAAACCAGCCCCGTGCTCGCCATATTCCTGCTTTGACATCCACATCTGCTGAAAGGAACCCAGCGATGCCAAGATAGATCCACCTGCAGGTGACAGGAGGTCAAGCGCAGTGAGTTGAAGCAAGTGAGCGGTATTTTGGAGCTTTCTTTGCTCCTGCCCCATTTTAAGCTGCCTTCGCAGCCGTTGGTCTACATCCTTAGCTTTATTTCAGAACACCAGAACCGCATAGGTCGGTGTGTGAGCCTCCAACAGACTGCTGTCCAAGTGAACACCTTGTTTTGCTTGGATGTTGGGTACAGTTTTGACAGCAGGGGAGAGTGCGTACGAAAAATCAGGGGTTCTTCATGCGGTGTTTTAGCGCAACAAAGCAGGTTGTGACGAACAAAGCAACTCCCCCCCACCCCCTCGGGTGTTGCCATGAGCTGATAGATGAGCTGAAAAGGCTGGCAGGAGTGATAGAGATCGTGATAGGATTACAGCAGACAGAGGAGAACCGGCCAATACTACCGAGCTGTGTTCCCTCAAAGCCTTTGCATACTGGTTTCGCACTCTAACGGTGCCATGATACTCACATAAAAGTATGATGTTCCCCACTTATCTCCCCTCCCCCCAAATTGTGCTGAAGAGCTCAAAAGCTGCTGCTGCTGCCGACTAGCTACCTCAGCTACTCCTAAGTACCGTAAATCAACTATCATACATAGGACAGACCAGCAGTCCTGCAGAAGGGCATAGCTTCCACTGCGTGCGTACCATTATATTAGGAGCCCATCCTTTGAGACCTACCATCACCATTCAAGCTGGTCATCTAGTCAAGCCATTACAGTCCTTTGCATGCTATGCAGCGCAGCTGCATCCCTACTACACTCCTGACCTCCACTGCTGTTGAGCTCTCTACCCAAAGGCATGTGCTTTGCTTTAATCCACTTACCTATCCATGTGCTGAAGCGTCTCTCAATGGGGTTGATGGGTGATGTCACCTTCACCTTGTGCCCAGCTGGCGCCATATCTTGCAGGCTGCGCTCAAACCTGTCCTTCAGTGTCTGCATCAATGCCGTACCACCTGTGCCAAAGCAGTCCATGACGGGACTTAATAAGAAGAGCATATAGAGAGCCATGTTTGTGAATGTGATGGCAGTACAACAATCGAGGCCAGTCGGCAGGCAATCATGAGCCATGTCACCAACAGCTTTGCTGGTCTGTTCACTGTGTATTGAGGAATGAGCCAAAGCACCCCATAGTGAGCGCCATGCAGTATGTGACAAATCCAGGAATCCATGGACCATACTGTGAGCATGTGCATTGTGAAAACTTTAAGCAGAAGACACAACGCAAGTGCAAAGTGAATTGTTGGGGCTTGTGGTGGCTCCGTGCCATAGCAGGCACGCACTTGTTAATAATAGATATGATGCTGCTACATGCGAAGGGTTTCGACCCGCTTATGCTGAAGGGAGTGCTGAAGCATGCTGCCATAGCCCCAGCATTTACATCGGTACTCTGGTGACTGCATGGGGTTTTATGGCCAGTACTCAGCAGCCATAGCAGCTTCCCTTGCTGCTTGTACCTTGTTACAAGCCTGCCCTGGTGCCCCTTTCACCTGTGAGCACCACACTGGAGTACATGTCTCTGCGGATGTCTACATCACATAGGTTCACACAGGTCTGCACCAGACCTGCAGCAACAACAGCAGCAGCGGCAGCACAAGTGGGGAAGGGGCAGCAGAGAGGGAGGGGCAGAAGCAGCTCAGTGTTCAGCAGCAACAAAACTAGCACAGCAGCAGTAGTAGAAGTATTGCTGGTTCAACAGCAGCAACAGCGCAGCGTGCGAAAGCAGGGACGCTCTGCACAGAAGGAGGAGCAACAGTAGGACAATGCTGTCAATCAGTGCCAACAGCTCCAATGTGCACTGAAGTATGTGAATGCCTGTGTAGTGGCCCCAGCATCACCACGGACTGTTACACCCTTGTTGTATCATGAGCGCACTGAAAGGCATGAATGCGTGTCTTTGCTAAGCCATTTCATTGATGTGATTGTACAGGAACATGGCAGAACCCAGGAATCTCTAGGCCTGTCCAAATCGCTGCATAGCAAGAAGATTACATCAGTACTTTTAGGCCCCTTGCCTGGCCTGATTCCCACAGTGTTTCCCTCATCAGTTTGCCAGATTTCATTCTCTTCGACACTCTGCCCAAGTATTACCACATGTGCATCCCGTCCCTGCTCTGCCTGGTTGCCTTTCCTGCCCTTTTACCTGGCCAGCTCAGCAGTGATACACCTGCTAGTAGTGGGTCTGTCTCTATGCCTGGGTACTGTCTGATCAGGTTCTGCAACAGCAAGGACGACAGCAAGACCGCTGCGTTCAGTACAGTTCATGAAATGCCATGGCAAAAGTGCGGCAGGCATGACACCTCAAGCTGAATGATGAAACGGGGGGGCGGGGCGTGGGGAGGGGGGGACAATGAGAGTGATGTGAATCGGTTGGCTTTTAAAAGCTAGGACCGAGGCCCAGTTCAAGTTCTGCCTAATGGTATCAGGTAATCCATCAGGTGCAATAGGGCATGGCCTAATGGGACCCCCCCCCCCTCCACCCTCTGACCCTAGAAGGGAGCCAACTGTGTACACGTGTTTTGCCCTCCTGCCATGCCCCCTGATTAAGTTGCTATCTGAAGCCAATCATGTCACCACCTGTGCCTCCCACAGCCCTCTTCTGTAGCGTGTAGTATCCTTATTACATTCCATGATGTGCCACAGCAAAAGTGCCTTGGCCCCACACCTCACAAGCTGGAAGAAAAACTGTTGAGCTGGAAGAAAAACTGAGAGCAAAACATTGGGCATAGTATACCTGATATACCCCCTTGGCCTTTGTGGCTGCTCCCCCCTGCTTACTGGCTGGAACAAGAGCTCTGGTATCTGGAAGCGGTCCCCACCAACTTGGATCTCTGTGCCATCTGGGAGCTGCAGTGACATCAGAGCAGCGCAAATAGCAAACATGAATCCTCAACTGTTTGTTCCCAGGCCTCTGGATGTCCTGGCTGCCTCGACCAAGGCAGCAAGGGTTGTACATAACTCATGTGACATCTTGCATTCGCCCAGATAAACCACCGCCAGTTCCGAGGCATGTTACAGCAGAACATCAAAGCAGCCATTATCTCATGTAATCATGTGTTACATGCAAACACAGCGACGGTGGCAGTTGAGGGAGTCCGAAGCCTGGTTCTCCACTCTCGTAAGCATGCTGGTAGCAGGCTGTGGATCACATGTTTCTGAGAAGCCTGGGCGACAAAGGGCACCTCACCTCGTAGGGTATGGTGGGCATGTTGACGTGCTGCTGCGGTAGCCACAGGTTGTCTGATGTGCGGCACAGGGATTCTTTCACATCTGCTGCAATGCATTCCACCTGGTAGCTTAGGAAGGAGGGGTGAAGCTTGGAGGTGTCCAGCAACTCAACCTGTGCAAAAACAAAATGCACAAAATTTCAGGTGTGGCTGCACACAAGGCAGCTAGACTGAAAGCGACCAAACAGACCGGGGGCACATTCAGTTTCCCTATTCAACGGAAGAAAAGACACAGGAAACACACACAGCAGTGGGTTTAAGGAGGTTTCAGGAGCTCGCTTTTTGCGAGCTGGCAACTGGTGCATTCTGTGCTGGCACGATTGGCTCAAGCAGACTGAATCAACCCTCCTTGTTCAGAGGCTGCTGACAAAGGGACAGCTGCATGTTACAATGCTCGTAGTGCATTTTCTTAAGCACGGGAGAGCTTCTGAACCGCAAGTAAGCATCTGGCTTTGAATCAACGACAGGCCCAACGTGCAGCCTATACACATTGCCCTGCCGACCACACCTGGATCCAAGCTCTTGCATTGCTCCTAAGTAAGGTGCCATCTGCAGTTGTGGAGAAACACCAGTTGCACTAACAGACGGGTATTCAAAAAGTGACCAAACCCCTTTCTGCTACTGTTACCCACCTTGAGCTCGTTGTCTCCATTATCAACCCGTTTAAACGTCTGCCTGGGTCTAACATTGGTCCCCTTGGACTGGATGGCCTTGAGCATGCACTTGGTGAGGAGCGCACCAGCCAGGGGGCTGCGGAGAACTGTCTTCTGGAGGACATAGCCATCATGCACAGCACACACTGCAGCAGAAGTTCAGGCACATTTCAGATGTCAGACAGTGCTTTGTCTAGATCTTGACAGCTTTCAGGCTCTGTGGCCGAAAGACCATGCATAGCAATTGGTTTGGAAGTTGTAGATACTATGCTGCCGCCACTGAGTCCTGTAAGTATGGACTGGAGTTGTTATTGGGATGATGGTTACTGGGATGAAAACATCTGGACAAAAGGCATCATGCATGGCTGCTCAAAGGCGGCTTTGGGGAGACACTGTTGGATGACAGCAGTGGGACTCGCCGTGTCTGGCCCAGAACCAGGAACCTGCCCTGAAACACCATCCACAACAGACCGAATCTGTTACGGGTTTGTCAGCATGACAGGCTGATGAGGGAATGAGCAAAGCATGGCATGCAGCTAGTCTCAAGCACCTGCTGCTTGAAGGAACACACCTAAAAGGAGGCCCTGGAGGTCCTTTGTGAAACATGCGAGCAGATACGGCTCATAGACATGGAGAATACGATGCCACAGCGCGCAACATTGCTTCTCACTATCGCGCTAGGCCAAGAAAGTCAAAGCAGGACGCAGACCGGGTGTGGGTTTAGGCCGGTGAGGTACATCGTCGATTCATCTGCCGCGGCGGCACACCTTGTCACCCATATATTCGGCTTCATTTGTAGCCAGAACAGCAGTCTCAAGCAAACCTTTCCGGCTCCTACATATACATTTACCTAACTTGAGCGTGCTCACGCAGCGCGCTGGCTTCCAGAGCAGACTTTACTTAGTTTCTCCTGGGTAGTGATCAGCCGAACGCAACCATGAGTGAGGCTGTGAACCCAAAGGCGTACCCACTGGCTGATGCACAGGTACACCGTAAACGCCTACGAAACATGCACTATATGTGGTGCTGGAACTCATGCTGTCCATGTGCTTTGCAGTTGACAAACACCATCATGGACATCGTCCAGCAAGCAGCCAACTATAAGCAGCTGAAAAAAGGCGCTAACGAAGGTTAGCATGAAGAATCTTCGCTGTCACTTCGTCCTTGGGTCAGTGTACTGATTATAGCGTCTGTCTCCGCAGCGACCAAGACTTTGAATAGGGGCATTTCGGAGTTCGTGGTCATGGCAGCCGACACAGAACCCATTGAGATCCTTCTGCACCTGCCACTCCTGGCTGAGGACAAGGTAAGACGATACCTTGCGCTATGCAACAGAGAGCCTAACACAGAAATAGCCTAACATATTACTGCTGCCTGCAGAACGTGCCCTACGTCTTTGTACCGTCAAAGGCCGCCCTGGGTCGCGCTTGTGGCGTGTCCCGTCCCGTTATTGCAGCATCTGTGACTACCAACGAAGGCAGTCAGCTGAAGACCCAGATTCAGAGCCTGAAGGATGCTATTGAGAAGCTGCTGATTTAGGGACCCAACAGCAGCAGTGCACCAAGGCTTAGCAGTGGATGTAAGCACACCCTTGATGTGCTTAGTCCACTGGTATTTGTGGGATGAACTGTTAGCAAATAGTATATGTAATGCTGTTGCAGTGGGCTTTTGCAGTATTTTCATCTGCAGAATACTTTTGCTGGTGGTGGCGTCAGTCATGCCTGGACTCTTGGACTTGTGCACGGCAGGGAAAAGCAGCACTTATGACATGACCTCGTGGCTTGCTAGCCACGAAACCCAATTAACTGACAAACAGTGGCACGAGTGTGGTGCCATGTGTTCACTGGTGCTCTATATGCTAGTTGTATGTGTTGCTTGTTGGATGCTTGGTTGCAAACCTTGTGTAAGTTGATATCTGCAGATGGTGAGCAAAAGGAAGGGGCAGAAGATGATATGTACCCTTTGAGCAACTTCTAAGTCCCGAAGCAGGTGGAACATAAGCTATATAAGCAAGTGGGCAGCAAGAGCTACATGCATGCAGCGTGATTTTTGTATCTTCAGCAGCAGCAAGAGCAGCAGCAGCTTCAGGCTACAGAGTGTTATGCTGCAGGGAGATATGATACGACAACTACCAATGGCACAAGGAGGTTGCTTTTGAGTTGGGTATTGGATGGGCTCTTATGCTTGCCTGAGTTCTCCTGTCATAAACACCAGAAACAATCAGGTAGCAAATGAATTTCAGGAATGCCCTGTGGTCTGCAAAATGGGAGAGGGGCATCAGCTGTATGGCAGCAGCAGTGGGAAGTGTATTTGATAAAACGTTAAAGTACAGCCTTGGCGGACGTATGGCAATGCAGACATATCACAGAATGGCTTTGCAGCCATGTCTCCCCTCAGAACATGACAGCAGTGGAGGTGTTGGCCGTGTCGCAAGGTAGAGAGAGAAAGAGAGAAATATGCAGAGAAGAGAGGTCACAAGGGACACTCAGCTCATGACAATAGAGGGAGGGGTGGTTGGTCTTATGGTGAAGCATCTAACTCATCATCTTAAGATCTGCAGTCTGAATTCCCCTGGTCCCCTCGATTGTAGCCCGGGCCAGAAATAGGTTACAGGTATTCACATGCCTTGAAACTGGGTTCGCCCGATCCGATGGATTACGGTCTGATCAACTGGGCAACACCGTCACCATAAGGCCGTCTGATGACTCGTTTCGACTCCAGGTCTCGGACCCGGACACAGAGATAATTTGTTTGTTGAGCTGACCTGGAGCAACGTCCAATTCCTGCCTCATGAACTAACCGATAGCTTCAAGCTTGACAGCAGAAGAAGCACAAATCAACCAATTCAAGGCTTGGCAACTATACCGATCAGTGCCGGAATGAGCACCGTGCTTTTGCGTCCACATGACAAATGGCACAACAAAAGAACCTTGGGGAGCCCTGTGCCTTAAAAAAAGGGCTGCATACTCCCATCCTCTCCTCTACTACTCCCCTTCCTTCACCTTCTAGCTGGCTGCTTATATGCCACCCCTTAGTTCCAACTCCCCTCCTACCACTACCACCCACATTTGTCCCCGCCCTCCATGCCCCTTTACCTGTAGTGTTCATGTACCCCGCATCCACCACCAGGCTGGTCTGCTTGGCCACCGCAAAGGAGTTGAGCACTGCCGCCTTAGCCAGGAACAGTGCTGGGCAGTTGAACTTCTCAAACATCAGCTCCACCATCTTCTCCCGCACCTCCCGGCTGTTATGAGTGGACTCGGACAGCAGCATGGCGTTCTCCTCAGGGTTCACACGCAAACGGTCTCTGCAGTGAGGCAGAGAGCACAGCATACATTATGTTTTGCGCTGCACATCAGGACCAGCAAAGAAATGCCACCTTGGAGGTGGCACAGGCAAAAACGCAAGGATGCAGGCTAGGGACAAACGCACCAGCAAAGAAATGCCGTCTAAAAGAGCTACGCAATGGAATCTGTGGGCGATCTAAAGTATGAAATCCGCCAACCACTAAGCTGCAAACACAATTGCCTGCACCTGTGTGTGGTTGTGTTGACGACTTCCTGGTCAAAACAGTCAATATGCTCAAGAGATCTAGCACCACTGATGTTGAACAGATGTGCCACGCTCGTACAGAGACCATCAGCTATGGGCTGCAGCTCCCTGCTTGCAGGTTCCTGCCTAGAACGATTGCTTACACTGCCAACATCTCACATAATCCCTCCGGCTCTCGGCGTCTTAGCTCGCAATATTGGCCTGTCTCTCTCAACATACACAAACCAACTGGTTGGAGCCATCTAGCGGGTGCTGCACGACCTGACAGTTGTGCAGTAATTTATCTGTGTTTATGATTCCCCAAGCAGCAGTTGTGAAGTTATTCACACGGCCATAAGCAATGGTGGAAGGAGCTGAAGCAGACCTCCTTACTCACTTTAGCGCATGCGACCACAGGTTCTCCACTATGTCCCAATCTTGTAGGAGGCCATCTGGTCCAAAGGGTGACGCTACCTGCACATGTGACGTACAAGCAGAGCTATGATCACTGTTTTGGACCTCATGAATTTGCCAATGAGATAGACCACGAGTTAAGGTAGGTGAGGTATCTAAGCATGGAAGCTGAACCATGCACCTGTATTCATAGGGGGATGCATGATACTCTGCCACAAAGCAAGCTGGGCAAACACTTCCTGTTCAGAACAGGACTTGGCAGAATTGCAGCAAGAAAGTCACAGTCTGGAAGGTGGACTTGTGCAAGGGGGCATGAAAGGAAATTTCCTGTTGTATCATACCATGGAGAACAATAGGCTAAGTTATGTATGCCAGCAGGATTGAGAATTGGCAAGATGACAACAGGACCTCCCAGCAATTCATCTGCCATGAGTTGCACCAAGTTTGATCCATGAAGCACAATTACAACATGAACATGTTGCTTGCACTTGGTCATAGCCACCTTGTTGCACATTTTCCAGGGCTGAGAGCTAGCCATACTGGCATGTGAACTGCACTACATTGCGACCATGCAGCATCCCAATAAACACCTGCTGGCTTCTCAGCAAGGATCCGACGTAAAACCCCATACGTTGCAGATTGAGGCTCACATCAAGCTGACAGAAGCTTAGATCATTAGTGCTTGGTGCATGAAAGCCACTTGCACAGGTAGAAGGCAATAATGGGGTAATTAAGCTGCAGGCAGCTGCAAGCAATAGCAACACGTGGCTGTGCTGTTTGCCGTACCTGCATGTTATCTCGTACGAAGTCCACGCCAGCATTGCCTACATAGATCTTTCTGCTTTGTTGGCCTGCTGCTGCTGCTGCTGCTGCTCCATCTATTTCCATGCCATTAGCCTCGCTGCTTTCAGCCACCACACCAGCTACCTGTGACAGCAGCAGCAGGCGAGCACAAGTAAGGCAAGCCGGCACAATGCTACTCGTTATGCTTAGTTTTCATATGTGTTCAGATGCAGGACTGCCACATTGCTTGTCTTACATGCGTATGCAGTTGAAGTTGAGCTTTAAACAGAGCTGGGGAACACTTTCCATCCTTGGCCATGCTGGAGAGGGCCTGGCTTGACCTGACTAGTGGTACATACAGCCATTATGTTGCCCTTATGACAGCTGTTGTTCGCACCGAGGTACATACATCCACCCTGTCGTCTTATGACAGCTCCTAATCGCATGTAAAGTGGCTGCTGCTGTTCATGGCAGATGATTCTTAACTCACACCAGTAGCTGGAGGCCTGCACTGCAAGCAGCTGCAGATGACACTCACCGAAGGAAAGACTGCTTTTGGAGTGTCATCTCCTGCATACCCCGCTTTGCATAAGCAGGTACCGAGGTCGATGACTGCCGCGTTCACCTCATCTGCGGACATAGGCCTGCTCAAGCCATGCTAAAACCGAAAGGTCAGCATGAGAGAATGGGCTCACCTCCGCCATAGATCGCTGCCATTGCTGCAACTGATCCGTAAGCGTGAGAGCCACCGGCTGCAACCTTATCGTTGTAATCAGAGCGCGGCGACCGCGCTTGTCCTCCAGGCCAACATACAGTCACTGAGGCATGCCGTGCTACCCAATGGGCAACTCAGACCCCTGTGGTACTAAATAGTGAAGGTGATGGTTGTTGGTAACTCGTTCAAAACACCAGCAAGGGCGGGTTGTGTCTTTCAAAAGGCGATGATCACCATCTGCAAGCTTAAGCCGTACAAGGCATGGATGCGGGTATGATGTGCACCAGGCTCTCGAGCGTGTTTTCGAGTCGAGGAACTTTGCATCATTGGACTGCCTCCTTGGGCAGGAAGGTGCATCACCTAGGTTGTACCGCTGCTCTGGTGTTCAAAGTACTGCAGGTGTGGAACTCATTGTGAGAGTTGCAACCGTGTGTGTGGGGACCGCCATTGCTGTCTGAGATTGAATTGCATGATCGGAATGCTTTATATCGCCATTCTCCTTCTGCGCGAGAACAGTGCTGGTGCATGCAAGGTCACGTGCTGCTCGGGTCTGGTCCCAAGGGTGAATAGAAGACTACTCCGCGCGGCTCAAGTGCAGTCATACTCTATTGTCAGATAACGTGACATTTAAGGCTGTTGTATCTGAAGTTTGTCTATGAAAAGGATCGACAAACGTACAGCTGATGACAAGAGCCTCCCAGAGCTGCTCACCCTTGATCATGATGCTGCTTGGCGTCTCTTTAGCTACCTTCCCAAGAAGGACGCCATCTACCTGTCCCTGACCTGCAAGACTGCACGAGATGTCTTTGTAGCCCTGCCAGAAACACGTCCCCCAGACCTCCAACGAATGATCCTATGCATCTCTGGTGCAAGCCTTCTCTGCGAGTTCCCCTTTGACAGGCCCCACCCCGAACCAACATCCTGGCCCATCTACCCAACCCTTCCACGCCAGGACGTCGAAGAGGACGGTTGGTCCACCAGCATCTGCCTAAACCCTCGCACCCATGAGATCCTGCTCTCCTGTTACTTCGGTGACTGCCTGCAGAGCTTCCCCGCCGCTCATGCTAAACCCTCGTACTGGGGCAAGGGTCGTGTCCCTGCACCAGAGGGGTTAGCCTTCGCATATGGTCACCTCTACGTGGCCTGCTGCACTAATGCAAATGGCCGCCCACCCGCCAGGATCCTCTCGTTTGCAACAGAGGGCAGACATGCAAAGCATTGCTTTGAAAGCACTAAACCCTCAGTTGCCCTAAGACTCCCTAAGAATTGCCTCCCCTGGGGGATGGCCGCTGTTGAACTGGTCAGCAGTGACGGCACTAGAGCTGCAGGCTCTGATTTGTATGGTCCTGATGCCGCTGCTGTATTACTGGTAGCTGTGGACATGCCATTCCCAGAAGAAAAGGACTACTGGCACCCTCACGATACAGCAACAGGTGGGGAATATTGGCTTCAGCCGTCAAACTGATGCAATCTTGCAGCTTGACACTTGAGTATCTGGCAACATGCTTACTGAGCGAGCAATCCCTGCATCAGTGTGCCCATAATGTTCTCTGTAAGACATCTGCGAATGGCCATGTTTTCCATCATTCAAGCTGCATACGAGAAGTGCAAACGCACACCACGCGAAGCTTGTGTTTCTGTACATTACAGTTATGGTGACCTTGCAGAAGGATCAGCGCACATACATACAGACATGTTTGAAGACCCTGCCACCCAGTAGAGTATCTGAATGCTGCTGCTACTGCTGTGTCCTGCTCTAGGTCAAGTCCTTGCGGTGCCAGTGACAGCTCGTGGTGGTTTGGCAAAAGAGTGCGTCTTCAGCAAGCAGTCAATAAAGAGGCCCAGTGGGATTCATGTGGACCAGCAAGGTAGGTCTGCATTGCCTTGCTAGTACGCAGCTCTCATGTCAGCTTGTAGACATAACTGCATGGCTACGGGGGGGATAATGGTTTGGGGGAGGTCGCGTTGGGACCTGGAGTCGTCTGAGGATAGTGGGTTCTGAGAGGTTTGAAGGGTTGTGGGTGAGGCATTATGGTCTGGGCAGTGGTGGACTGTGCATTTTGTTCCAGGCAGTTGCCATGGGCGTCCACAGATCTTGTGACTATTGGCTAGCTTTTGAGTGGGGCGTTCCTGACCAGCGCTGGATGGAGGACAAATGCATACGTCAGCAAAGCCGATAAGCAGCACATGTAGACATTGGGCGCAGTTGGTTATGAGCATATGTTGAGAGGAAGCACAAATGCATCCCTTATGCAGTATCCTCTTGCAATGCAAAGGTTAAACATTCTAACCGCAGGTTCTGGTGAGTGAGTGTTCGGGATGCTGACAGCATGCTTTTTGGTTTCTCCTGGATACCCGGTGGACAGCGATGCTTATGGAGCACAAGGTGATAGATGTCTTGGGCGTACTCCTCCATCCCCAATTAGGCTACCCTGTGTCACAAAACCGCAGATCACAGGGCACTGTTTCCTATTCCTCAGCAGCCTTTAGATGAGGAGTTTCTGCACTTGAACTCCATATGTATCTTCTTTTGCTTCCTTCCTTCCTAATCCCGTTAACCTCCAGAGTCTTCTTAGTATGGGACAGCTTGTCTTCGCATACAGGGTGCCAAATGTTGGTCGTCTTCATAATTCAAAGCCAGCAGGAGTACCCAACTATCAGCCTTCATGGCTGTTGAGCGTGCTTTTGTGAGGATTGTATGTACTTGGCTATTGGATGCGCAAACCATTCGCAGTGCCGCTGTTTGCCATGAAGTAGCATGGGTGCTGATGGCGGTGTTGGGTTTCAGCCATGTGCAGGCAAGATGGCAAGTGCTACTTTTGAACAAGAACATCATACATAATGCTCAATGGTGGGGATTTCCTTTGATCTGATGGGGTCCAACCGTAAACCGCCAGCTTTTTGGTATCACATGGGTGTACGGGCCAGCGCAGTTGGCGCAAAATGTGAGCAAAACTGTCTGGGGCTGGGCTCGTTCTTGGCTGACAAGTACAGCTCTGTGAGCAAGAGGCTAGGCAGGGTGGAGATCATTATATCGTCCAATTTTCATTTGCACATCATGCAGGGGATGTGTGGGTGACCTCCATGGACCAGCTGCTGCTGAAACTAGCTGGACCATGCAGTGCTGCAGCTGCTGCTGCTGCTGCTGGTGGTGGTGGTTCTGCTGCTGGTGGTGGTGGTTCTGGCACCCTGCTGCTGGTGTTGGACACATGTGCCATGCTTGCTGCTGCTGGGCTACATCAGTGGGCATGGAGGAAAACACCCTTAGCAGGGACAAGGGAAGGTGGCACTACTACTGCTGCTGGGGGTGGGGCGGGTGGCAGTAATGGTATTTCTGCTGCTGCTGGTGACGGTGGTGGCAGTACTGATGCTGATGGTGAGAAGGCCAGTGCTAATGTCAGTAGTGCTAGACAAAGGGTGTACTATTACCCTTGGGATGTAGTGCCTGTAGGCAAGAATCAGTTGGTAGTGACACTCCATGGGGGAGATGACACAACTGGGGTAGTACTGTGCGGGGAATACACAGTGGGGCAGAACATGGCTGCGCCAGCAGGAGCAGGATCAGCACTAAATCCAGCTGTAGGTGGCTGCAGTGGTTTACATGGGGTGGGTGGGGTTTTGTCAGCTGCAGCTGCTGCTGCTGGTGGTGGTGGTGTTTATGCTGCCAGTAGGGCTCCCGGTGGTGGTGGTGGTGTTTATCCTGCTGCTGCTGCTGGTCCCGCGGGTGGCAATGCCTTACCTACAGCTGCTGGTGGAAGCTGGGTTTCGGTGCACCATCTCAGTGCACATTGGCCTCAAGAGCTGCTGCGTCACCCGAATATGATGGAGGTAGACCCATGGCTGAAGCTTTGCAGTGAGCAGAGCCCTCATAGCCATCCTACCAAGGCCAGTGTGTTAGCTGAGATCAAGTAGCTTGGCAGATCACTTTCGATCTGCGTCTCTGGTACAGGACACTAGCTGTTCCAGGAGCTGTACACAGGTATTTCTACAGTTGCATGGTCTAGGGGATTGGAGACCTGTGAGGACATCGTGTGTCTCGGTGGTACAGTTTACCAATCATCTGTGGGTTGCCGCACGTTCATTGTTGGTTTCTTTGTTTGCCATGTGCTGGCAGTGACGGTGTGCCTCCCCTGGCGTTTTTGCGGTGCAGGCGATGATATAAGGAAATGTGGATAGACGAACAGCTTCTTAGCTGGCAGGATCTTGGGCTGCTAAGGGCGCCCAGCTACTTGGTGCTAGAATTCTACAACTGTCACGCATCCAGCTGTGGAGTGGTTTTTATGAAGCAGCTGAGGCTGTAGTTTGTGCTACTGCAGTGCACAGCTTCCTGCCTCAGTGATGGTCAATCATAGATGCTTTCGTTCGTGCGCTTTATACTGTAGCCTACTGTACTGTACCATATAAAGTCGAAATGGGCTGGCCTGACATACATTGGCTAGCAAGGGATATAGGGTGGGCTGGTGGCAGCCGATTGTTTGAGCTTGGACAGGAACTTGAGTCTGCTGTTGGAGCCTAAGTTGGCTCCTTGTGGGTGGCGCTGCCCCCACCGGCGCCCTGCTTTGACAGGGCCATCTGGTAATTGGTAATAAAGTAGGCATGAGGTGCATGACAAATGAAAGTAGTGCATCTGATCAGGTACTGTATTTACCAGACAGGTTGCATATCTTTTTGCGCATTTCTCCAACATGCCTTGAGAGCAGAGGATGGAGTGGCAAGACCATAGTTTGCCTCGATTCAGGATAGAACGCAAGTTCGATTCCTGCGATTGCAATGTCACTTCCTTCTAAACTTAGAAATACAAAACAAGACCATTGCTTAGCCAACGCAAAAAGAATGACGTGGGGGGTTGAATGAAGTGGTGGTTGACTATATGGTTGCTTGTGAGAGGTCCTGGCTTCCTATGCTGAGTTGTCGCTGTTACTAGAGCCGTGATCAAGCGCTGTTACCAGAGAGGAAACTGCCACCAAACTGTGGAAGAACAAACGTAGGCTATAGGGCTGGCTTTTCTCTGCTGCTACGTACCGTTTTGGGCTGCTGGGTTTGGTAGAAGTTGAAGGATCCATCACGGTGCTCAATGTAATTGCTGAACTGAGTTGGCAAACGACGCTACTTCGCACGGCGCTGAAAATGCTTACGGATCCGAAAACCTTTGCTCTGCCGTCGTGTCGGGATGATACGGACGTGCTTCATTTAGTTGGCAACTGAAAGTGTCGGACGTACTAAAGTTGTCCCCGCTGCGCAAAACTCTACACCAGTTGCGGTACTCGTCGATCCCAACCGTTGATAGATGTCCGGTGACATCTATGGCGACGGTACACCCCAGGCCTCCAGACTCACTCCACAGTTTGCCTGAAGGCCGGAGCCAGAAGACTTTCATGCAGTAACCAGGAGCCTTTAAGGACTACCCATACACTCCGGTACCGGCCAGTCGCCACCGCCGAGTCGCAGCAGCGGAGGAACATACAGCGCCACCCTGGGCACACGAAGCCGGTATTCCATTGCACCCTTACTGGAACCGTGCTCAATGCGGTTGAGTCCTGGCAGCACCCTGCATACAGCATTGGCACGTCTATCTCGATAGCATGCTGCTTCACCATGCTTACAGGTGGTCACCCTAGCAGCTTCGCCGCGGAACCCTAGATGCAGGAATCGGGTCTGTCTACTCGCTGGCCATTTAACTGGCTGTATGGAGGTCGGCAGAACGCCTGCATAATTAGTTCCAACATAACTGCATATCCTCTGACACACCTGGGCTATGGAGTGTCCGCAACAGCACGCTTGCATCGAGTCATGTTACTTAATCAATCCAATTACAACTGCCGTGGCCATTTAGCCTGCTGACTGCCTGCCTGACATTCAAAGGCACAGTAACCCCTTGCCTGGCCACATCATGATACCACCGCTTGAGTGAGGTACCGGCAGAACCCGCTGCTCCATCAGTGTACATGTGGTACTCACCCCACACCTTTAAGGTACAATAATGCGCTACGCTCCTCTAGGGCTGGCCCTTAACTAAAGCAGGGCATGATCCCTGGTCTGAACTTTTTAAGCACTGGACACACGGCAACAACGATTACGATTACGATTACATCATGGCCCCTCAAAGGGGGCGCCCGTACGGAGCCAACCTAGGCTCCATGGGCAGAAATACTGGAACCTGGTCCATCAGAAGTGAATGTCTCAGCAATATCACCTCTTGGTCCAGAAGAAAAGGTATCGAAAATACGACCTTGCCATTCATCCCCGAATAATGACAAATCAAAGTAAGGATTATAGTCCTCACATTCCTCCGACCTCCGAAATTCCATGCATTCATAAACAAACTTTGCAACTTGGAAACTTGGCTCTTGGTCCATGAACAATCTCACGTTGTCTGAATTATGCTTCATTGTACTAGAAGCTTCCTGGCAACCTCCAAACTGTGCAAACAAAACGGTATTATACTTCTCACGAATTCTATCATATGCTGGGCATTCAAAAAGAAAGTGTACCTCGTCCTCAACCACTGTGCAAGAACATTTTGAACATAACAAACAAACAAACAAAAATTTAAGGTGCGGACATACACGATGCTGCCTTGGCAGTTTGGGACGAGCCCACCTCCCAGTTTCAATAGCAAGATGGTGTGCACCAGTACGAAACCGCATTAACTGTTTCACATAAGTAAACGGGATACCTGATGTGTGCCTGATATACCTTGGCATACCCTGAGGATAGCCAGCCTCTAACTCCTCAACAACACCATAGCTGCTGATGAGTGGAGGCCATATGAAATGCATTCATCACCAGCAGTACAGGTGCACAGTATGGATTGCTACGAGTAGTGAGTTGGAGCCTATTTTAACAGCTCAGGAAGAGTGCAAAGCATCATTGGAAGTTGATGCATTAGCCGCTGATGCGATCCCTCCATGGTCCGATGTGAATAGGCTGGTACCATTAGGATTATTTTCACCTAATGCTGGACCTCCTGATGTCCCTGCATACATTAGGTTGTCATGCCTGCCTGAGACAACCCGTATTCTGTTCCATATGGATGGATGCATCTCGCTACATTATGTAGATGTGACAGGTTGATGAGGTGCAGGGCCTATGGCAGTTTTCCTATGGCATATCATTAAATGCTGCTGATGACAACTGTCAGATGTCTGCTGCAGTTGACATCTCCACTTTAAAGCGACTTCTGCAGCACCCTGCCTGTTCTGCCATCTGACTGCTAGAACGCAGGGCAAAAGCACAAGCATGGCAGGTGGCCACGCTTATATGGGTGTATGACACATGTGGAATATGCATGATTGTTGCAGTAGTACAAGTACTCAGGGACGATATGCCCAGCGACACGGATAAGCAAGCTGCGTGAGTGGACATGCGCTGGAGGGGTAACATGCCGCAAGGTGCATAGAATGCGAAGCTAACAGATATTTACATCTCGAGAGCGTCCGTTTGTCACCTCGTTGGTCGCCGTACAGCCCGCCCTTTCGCAGCTGTTTCTCAGTTGAGCCATGTCCGTCGTCAGGCTGTCTCCGGTACCACTTTCTTCACGACCCCTTATATCATGAGGTCTAACACGTGCATTGGGCCTGCCATAGGCCTGCAGGGAGCTGCGATGTGGCTGGAGCTGCTAAATGCACCAAGTTTAGCACAGTTAGTCATTGCTCCTGGGCGGAAAGACCACATCATCGTTTCATTCATGGCTTTTCGCATCATTAGGGGTGACATGTGCTGGGAAACCTCTCAGAACGTGCGCTTTGAGGAGATGGGCCTGGGGCTGGTGCACCAAACGAAATATCAGGCGTTCTGGACCTGGCGCCATGGAACATCGTCGCTGTAGGGACCAGGAGGCCTTCGCGAAGCGGGGATTTTGCAGAGGCACAGGCGCCACCTGGGGCCGCCCGAATTTGTGCGTTCGGATCCTGAACAAGCACGCAACAGGATCTGCTGGGGCCTGCTCCCAATCGCAGGCGGTTTGGGAAGTCGAATCGGCAGGAAAATGACTAAGTTACCGAGACCCATTTGCCCAAATTCCGGTTGGAATTTGACTTACCGCTAAGGTCCGGCCCTAAGGGCCAGCCAATAATCATGCATTTCAGCTCCCCCCCCCTCCATACAGCACACACTGAACAATGACAACAGTCAAATGCTCCAGAGTAACCGGGAGCTTTCATGCTTCACAACTACGTTGAAAGAACCCTGCCGCTCTCCAAGCATCGAGATGCTCAAACTGTTTGAGCATCTCGATGCAAAGGGAAGGAGCTTGATGCATTACAGCAGTACAGCAACTTAGGAACCCATGTAACATCACCACATATGGGTTGTAAGCAAACATATGGGTTGAAATGCAGTATAAACCACTCATCCCCATCTGCCATCCCTGCAGTAAATTGCATGCCATGCCCCAGTAACAACGAGAATGTGGCCAACAACATATGGCTTAGCACGATTCTGTCAGTAAGCATTGCCAGAGAGAATATGTGTATGGGACCCGTACCCCCTACATAGCATTCGACAAGCCAAAATAGCACAAAACCGCTCCATTTTGGCCACGGGTCCTCCTGAGTTGAGGGTAACCATCACAAAAATCATAGTAGTATCGTGTCATTTCTGCAACAGACAGAAACAACAAACACACCTTGCTTGCATGCAAGGTCCCAGCTTGCCCTGCCCATCTTTTTCAGTGCTGTGGCTGCCGTACTTCTTTTAGGTAAATGAGCAGGGAACATGCATTGTGATGCTAACCCCCGTTCAAACCCGGAAACAGCTGGCTAGACGGAAAGCACCTTGCGCATGTACGCCGCAAACAAAGGCACAAATAAACCCCCATGAAACTCCATGCTGCTTAGGGAAGCATTGCTGCATACCCACAATGCTTAATTGAAAGATGTATCCCTTGTGCACTGACAGCAACAGAAAACTGAAGGAGCCGTGCATGGTGAAACATTGAGTTGAAAAATGTAGTAAACCCGTGTGATGACCAACATGCAGCAGTGCCAGAATATGGGAAACAACAGCCCCCAGAAGTACCTTCATTTCCACACCTACCCAGAACCACTTCACCCTTGCAACACATAAGCCCCACTGCCAGAGTCCTGCTAGCCTCAAACCTTGAAGAGCTGAAACTCACAGGTTCACAAACCATCCACCTCCAAGCGCAGTGTCTGCTGCTGCCCCATTCAAAGGCCACTGCAAGCAGATTCCTGTGGATATAAGCCAAAAACTCCCATCTCTGACTTCTGGCAGGCTACCAATCCAGACAATCCTAGCTATATGACACTTTCATGAAGCTGGGAGCCAAGCGCGTCAAAGCAGCAGTCCCTCGCTTGCACACCTGTTAATCACCCGAGGACATTCCATGGGCAGCAAAACGGGGAAAAGCTACGGTAGGTACGCAGTCACACAAGAACCTCTGCTACTTGCTGCCCCCTCTGCCTGTGGTACATTTTGATACTTTTCTGCAACACCAATTGCAGTGATGTAGACATGATACCGCAATGCTCCAGACCATAACATACAGGCAGTCTCTTTTGAGGTCCCACGCCCAACAATGACCCCACCAGTAGTACGCATCAGCTTTGCACTTTGGCAAACAGCCGCAAATTATCTGAAACTCACTTTGCCATCTGTGTGTGCATGCATGGCATGACATGGCTCTTTACCTGCTTTCTTGAGCTTTGACCCATCCGATTTGAACCTGATGACATACTATAGGACCTGATCTATGCATCAGTTATGCAACGATCCACAATCTGCCAGGCATGCGTTGTAATACACCCATGATGCCTTTTCACACAGTTGCAGACACTGTCGGTGAATCGTTGCTCTTTTGCTTGCAATTGCAAACCACCAGGCAATACCCCAAAGCAATGCCTGCCTAAGACATCCAAGTGACCTGCATCCTAGAAACCCAGTGGTCAATCACAAGACACTTGCCCATCAATCCATGTGTGAATGGCTGGGTTGCACGCCCTCATGCCCTCCCTCATGCCTTGTACAATACTTCCAACAACACTTTTTAGAATGGTGGTACAGGGCAGAATTGCAGACCCGTATAATGCTGGACAGCAGCACACGTGCAAACCATACCACACAAATGGTGTATTACTTTGATATGTGCGCATACTGCATCTCGCATGTTGCATGTCAACAACTGTGCAATACAAATGCAACACAACCATGTTGGTTCCGCCAACTTTCTCTTACTTGCACCTGCAAATACATCAACTCCCACCGAGTCCTCTGAGACCAAGCTAGTCCCTTGTAACTTGAGGTACGGCACCCCCAACAACAGACCAAGCAGAGCGGGAAATCCGCCCAACAATTCACGCTGGAATAAGCATTCGCATCACTGCTGCACAACTGCAGCAGCCTATAGCAGACACATTGTTGAATCAACCCCATAGGTCAACCACACAGCAAGCAAGCAGTTTTGAAGAGGGTACTGTACCAAAGCCCAACATCCGTTGCTGCATCTCCTGGATCCTTCACAAAGTATAAATGGGGAAATGCAGGTGCATTCCAGTCACATAGTTGCGCAAGGGATCCTCATCCCCTCTGTATAACTACTTTTGTAATATACTTTGCATCAAATGCCGCCCTGAAAGACGAGAAAGTGTCCCAATCAGGCAATGGTCGCGCCAATGCCCCAGACGTCTTGTTGCCGAGTTCTACCTCCCACACGTGCAGGGGCGCGAACAGGAAGTCATTTTCATTTTGTGGTTGTCCCACAGTACCACAACATGCAGTCACACAACACATCAAGCCTTGTCTGCGACCCATGATTGCTGCTGCTGCATTTTACTCATGTGCATGCATTGATTGGGAAACATATATAAACTGTGGCTTGGCATTGGCAAGGATGGCGTGTATTAATGCTTTGCTCACCTTTGCAGAAATGTCCACACATGAAAGAAGTGAAAGCAACGACAAGGAGCATGGTTTTGTGTAACGATGCCCCAAAGCCACCAACCCATGCAATTGCAAAGGAAAGAGAGCGTCCACAAGCACCATCTTGCTGCTCTTCATGTCAACTAATGCACCAGTACCTCCCACAAAAACGTGGCAGTGCCAGTCATGGAAGCTGTGCTTGCAGCCACTCGAACACAATAGACTCCCATGAAATCCATAAAAGCATGCACCTGGGCGTGTAGGAGGCATGTAGTCCTCTTTGAACCCCTATTGAAGGGAACACCAACTCTGGCTCCACAGCAGCACACCCTCCTTTTGTAAGACCTTCCAAAGCGGAACATCGGCAGAAAAGCCCTAAACCTCGGTGTTACAACCAGCCCACATAATACACAGAACCCAAGGAGACCTCCATCCAGTCAAACCCAGCCAAATCACAGTCAAACCCCAAGTGTCTGCACCATGCATCTCCTGCGAGACAAAATGCACCAACCACCGTGCTTTATTTTCTGGAAGGAGCATATGTTGTTCCTGTAGCAAGTCAACCCAGCATTCATGAATCAAGGGCAGGTAAGGCCCGCAACCTTACAACCTCAATAGATTCATGCATTTGGTACACTATCCAGCATTTCTATGCTGCTTTGCAACCTCACCCACAGCAAACAAGAATCCAAATTTGGCCGATCTTGAATCAGCAATGGCCAATTAATATCATCCATAAGTAAAGCAACACGGGAAGCACATAAAAAGCAACTCAAATCCGCACCACCCAAAATCCAACTCTCATGTGCTTCATCCCTGCCATGTATATAGGGCAGATGCAGAACGCTGCATACTGTAAGATAGAGTCTAAAAAAAACAGAGCCAGACCCCTACAAAACAAAGAAGGCCCTCACGCTCTCAAAGCAGCTCAGAAAAGAACTCACATCATTAAGAACCCCATACCTCAAATTCCTGCTGCACCCAATCTGCATCAAAAGCCATGAAAGGAATAGGGTTCCTGCTAGTTGACAAAGGGCCATTCACAATGTGGAATGTGATCATCACACTGCAAACTTCAATACACATGCACAGCATGATCTCCCTCAAAACAACTCCATGCAGCATATAGTGCCCATAAGGCCCCTGGACCCCTCCCTCCAACTACACGCAGACAATCCGGACGCATTGTTGAACAGTCAGTGGCTGCTTAAAGCAAGGTAGCAGCACCTAACCACCGTCTAAGAACATGTAAAACGAGAGGACGCATCAGCCCTAAACATGCGACTGGCTGGTATGGTCTCCTACAGAGCCATGTGCAGCTGTAAAGTGCTACCTCTCATCACCACGCCCAACACATGCTCTCTAGCCATAACCACCTGCACAACATCTCATAAGATAGATCACAGCACTCAACCCACCCCACTAAAAACGCAAATTGGAGTCATGCTTGGGTGCTGCACGGCCCAGAGGGCTGTGCAGTGGTCTCTCTTAACAAGATAGATCACAGCAAAGCTCTGCAGCACCCATGGAACGAGTCCCAATGACATGCTGGATAACAGCTGCAACAGCCAGCAGTGCGACCTTAGCGAAGACAACACAGCTTCCATGTTGGCAGAAGAAACAGCTGCCACCTCCAGTCAATACCAAACTGACGCAGGGCGGCAACTCGTGCTCAGCCGCAGTACTGGATAGCTGACGCTGCTTTATACCACCACTTGAGATTGTGTTGGCAGCTAGAAACAGCAACTGAGGGTCAATGCGGCGGTAGCTACTAGATAACAACAACAACAAACATTTAAGGTGTGGCAACCGCAAAGGGCTGCTAGGTCGAAACGACCAAACACACCATCGGATGGATCCAAACACAATGGCTTTCAGACCACCAACCAAGTAGTACTGATACCGAAACATGTAGCAGCAACTGAGCAGAATGCCTAGTCACAATTGTGAGCTCCAGATATGCTGCTGCTACTCATGGGTGCAGCCAAACAAGAAACACTGGGTGCAACTCAAAAGAAACACTGTACGACTCCCTTTTCTCCCCCTAGATTCCACACTCCAAACAGCCAAGCAAATGTGGCAAATTCCACACACGCCTGGCCCTCTCAGCGACTCCGCGGCTGGCTAAATAAGACTGGTAAACAACCCAAAGAGAATGACAAGCTAAGCTGCTGCAATACGCTGCCAAGTGCTCTAACGCATTGCCCTTTGATCTGCCATTTCTCAGCCTCTCCTAATTGGCACCTAACCTAGACCCCAAGACAGGAAACTTCACAGTGAACAGCTTGCACACTCTTCGGCACGGGAGATTGCTTCCTTTGGTGCGTGCCAGCTGGAAGAGAAACGTAAAAAAAAGAGCTTCTACACCTCAAAGCATCATGCCGATAAAAGGCAGTCACTTGTAGTACCACCTCAACCTGCTGCTCCGCTGAGAACAGGAACAGTAACAAGAACCAAAAGTACCAGACTGCATGGCTACAACCTTTTTGACCAGCGACATGGAAAGCCAGGGCGGCATGGATGCATGCCAACTGAAAAAGTCTGCATTTAAAACCACCCTCACACCACCACATACGCTCAGGAATGCCTTTACCTAACACACAGACAGGACACCTAAAAAAAGATGACTTATCACACCCCACGCCGCAGGGGTTCTATATGTGCAGCATGGCCAATGACAACATCCAGGAGATACATCAGTACGGAATGTCATACATGAGAGGCACTCCACGCTCATTTGCTATAAACAACCATCCAGCTGCATGATCGCAGTCCTTAACATAAAAGAAAATGTGCAGCTGCACCGCTAGTTTGACAGACCACCCGCATCGAACACCGGAAGGGCCAGTGGCATTGTGCTGATGTACATGACCATATACTTCAAACCTCCATTCCCACCAGGCGCCTCCAAAGTGACATTGCTACTTGCTCTGGAAACAACAGAGGCACCTCCAAAAGTTCAAGCACCCAACCCTGAGAATTCTAAATAATGTCGCCGCAGAACCGGGCTTTGTGTAGTGGCCGAATGCAATTCCTGCATAGCCCAAAAAGGCCTGCACAGCAGGACTCGAACTGGAGACTCCCGGATCTGTAGTCGTTTAACCTTCTCCAGAATACATGCCCTAAAGAAATGCAGCAAAGCTTCACAAGCTGTCAAGCTGGGTGCATGGGATGCAGAAACGATAAAGCTGAACAGCAGGTGAACGAGCGGGCTGTGCAATGAGGGCTTAGACACAGCCAAGCCCTCATGTACTAAACCAGCCACCGCAGTCTATGCATGATGCATATGCAGTTCACCCCATGCACGACCCTAGGCCGAAAACCACATCACAACATCAAACCTTACTAAACCACAGCTGGGCATTAAATTGGCAGGCCACATTCCGCTACTAACGGAAGCCAACCGATCTCCCAGAAAGCAAACAGGGGACAGGAATAGGATGACAAGCCCAAAAAAAGACATATGCATACAAGCCACCCTTGCACCATGGGTCATAACCACCACAAGAGTGTTATGGACTCTTCCCGTGCAGCAATAAGTCTCGGGGCGACTGTTAAAGCCCGCGCCTAGCACTTTGAACCCCGACCAAAACCCCAGAAACAACTCAATAGTGCAGCAACTCCAAGTGACACAACCGGAGTATAAAGAAGGGCCTTAGGTAAGATCACTGGGCAGCTATAACGGCCCCTTTGGAAGGTCAAAGTCACGTGATATGCCCCCTGCCTTCCCCGTGAACCCCACCCACCGCCCCGGCAACATGCATGCGGAACAAGCAACAACCCCCGAGCCCATGCTGTCATTTGTTGAGAAGATCCTTTCAATAAGTACATCATCATCTACAGATCATGAAACATGATCGTACATTCCAATCACCATCGCCACAGATTTGCAACTGAGATCACAACAGAAACCAGCATCACATATACAGCCCCCTATCAATTAGGAGGGCAGGAGCTGCACCAGGAGCAGCAGCCTGCTTATGGACTGCACACGAACAACCCCAGCAGGAGAAATGCTGCCATAGACATGCATAGAATATCAAACCTCCCTTCCTCTTAGCCAGGATATCTTAACAGGCACTACTGCAGGTTACGGACCTGCCAAGAGCACTCACTAGTTACACCAAAATGGCGCACTAGTTACACTAATCCAGAACCCCCAGGTGTTGCTGATGCAACTCGGAAGCTATTCCCTACAATGGATTGGGAATGAGCATGGAACACTACCTAACGGGAAGCTGCAGACTTCCTGTACTTCCCGTGCTCTCCAACAAATGCACACAACTATCACATCACCAAACATAGACGACTCTGGTACCTTTCCAGTACACAAATTATGCAGTGACTTTTCCAGCACCGCTAGAAACCCTGAGACCAGGCCGCCCTGCTCTGTTATGGCGCTTCACAACCGTTTACACATACCAAACCCACCCACCCTCATTTTCACCCTTTCCCCAGGGCAGAGACGACACTTTGATCACTCACCAGCTATCACCAGTTACTCACTGGTGTCACCGATTACATTATGTCATCACCAGCAGATCGTTGGCAACATCATCAGGCAGCAGCATGTCGATCCCAAGCTGGACGTCATCGAGATGACTCAACATGGAATCAGCAGCTGCCGCATCCGCCTCACTCAACTGAAGATCATCGGTCATATCACCCAATCCATGCAGCCCCTCCGGACCATTACTCGGCATTGAATCGAAGCTAGCATTACTTGCGTTACTCATCACCTGCTTCCCCATACCTCCAAGGTTCCCAACCTGCCCCATAGCACCTCCAATCGGAATCCCAAGCAGGGGCGCCGATGACATGACATTATAGCCACTCCTGCCGCTGCCGCCCATCACCCCGGATGGGCCCCCCATCACATCCCCTCTTAAAGGAGCGCCCCCCGGGTACATGCCAGCAGGGCCCTTCCCAAGAGGAAGCTGACGAGACACTGATGGTGGACCTTGGCCAGGTGCCCAGTAGCTACTGCCGCCGCCGCCGCCGCTCGGAGGTGGCATGCCGTAACTGCCGCCGCCCCCCTGCCCCCCGCCGTTCATCACCCCCCAGCTAGCAACCGGGGCATAGGGATCCGGCGACACACCGCCGATACGGCTCTGCGGCGGGTAGGGGGAGTAACTGTCAGTGACACCGCCCATGGGAGCGCCGTAACCCGGTGCCGGCTCCGATGCAACACGTGTCATCCCGCTGCCGATCGGCATGGGGCTCATGCTACTGCCAGCAAGGTCATAATGGCTGTAGCTGCTGGGGCCGGGGCTGGGGGCACGTCTGGCTGTAGCAGGGGCAGAGTAGGGGCCAGCGAGGTTGTAGCCTGTGCTGGCGGGGTTGTAGCTGCTGTATGCCCTAGTCATGCCGGACGGACCGGGAGGACCGTTCAGATTAGGGTTGTTGTAGCTGCCAGGGCCAAAGGTGTTGCTGGGGCCATAACCGGGCATGTAGGTAGGCCCAGAGGGGGCTGGGGAGGGGTAAGGAGAGGGGTTGCGGGAGATGTAGGGAGACGGGCCCAGTGCCGCTGCTGCTGCGTAGCAATCAGCACAAGGGCAAGCCCCTGGAGGAAGCACTACACCAGGAGGAGGGTTGAAGGCACCAGGGCCAGTGGTTGGCATGCCGTTCAAGATGCCTAAGCCCTTGTTGCTGCCAAGCTCAATGGTAGAGTGCGCCCGCCCCATGGGGTTCCCACCCATACCCCTCTCCTCGGCAGCAGCAAGGAGATGGCTGTTGCTCCTAACTACCGGCATGCTATTGCTCCTCTCTACAGCCATGGAACCCCTCGGGCTATACCCTGATGGCATGCCCATTCCCGGGCCCATACCTCCGTTGCTTACTTCCAGCTTCATCTGCTTGTTATACCTCCCCATGGGCCCCCCAGACATCCCATTACCCCGCTCAAAACCCCGCTCAGGCCCTAAATCCGTCATATCCCCAAAATCCCCCAACCCCAGAAAGTCGCTGGACCGCCGCCTCTTGGACTTCTGATCGCCTTCCATCATTGCGTCCCCCATCAGCCCCTCAGCAGCAGCAGCGATGGCTGCGGCTGCTGTCGGTGGGCCGCCGCTGCGGAAACCGCTGCTGCTGCGGTACAAATTTCCCATACCCCCCGCAGGCGGTACATTGCCCATTGGGTTATCCATACCGTAACTGTAGGAGTTCTGCCTGGAAGCAGGGGGCATGCCGGATACGTTTCCTGGGCCCCTACTGTTATTCACTATCATGGGGGAGCCTGCGTAAGGAAGCCCAGGCATGTAACCTCCACCTGGCTGCTGCATGTGGCTATCCGCTCCGATTCCACCGGAATGTGGCACTACGGTGTCACCCGAGCCACTGCTGGCACTCAGAGAAGCACCGGCCATGGCACCAGGTGTGTGGTCACCGAGCTTGGGCTGAAAGAAGGGGGTGCTCATGGCTGTGGTGGGGTAGGTGCTGGTGTTGATGTTGGGAGAAGGGTGGTTGCTACTGCTGACATCAGACATGGGCTGCTGCTGCTGCTGCTGCTGGTTGTTGTTGTTCTGCTTAGGTAAGAACACCTGGGAGTCGGCCGTCATGCGAGTCTGAGGCAAAGGGGGGTTGTAAACGGGGTAACTAGTGCCACCAGCCTCCGTCTTAAAGAGGATGTCCTGATCGCGTGGCTGTAGCATGGTACCGGTCAAAGCTCTGGGGTCACTCCGGTCAAAGCGGTCAAAGCTGCTGCCAGTGTGGTCAAACGGGCCGTCAGTGTTAGCAATGGGGGAGAAGGGGTTGGGGCGGGAGTGGGAGGAGAAGGGGCCGGAGGGAGCTTCCGCTGAAGGCGAGTCCCCGGGGGAACCAGAAGACGGGCCGGTGGAGAAAGAGGATTTGCCGTACCGCTTGCTGCGCTTCTTCTTTGCGATCTTGCTGCGGAGGATGCCCGAGGGGGTCTTGCACTGAGCAGCCTGGGAAACCATAGAGACAGGGATAGGGTATGAGAGGACAATAATGCGCATTCTGGAGGGGTACAGAGCTTTGTGGCGTTTCATGGGGAGGCGCTGCTCTGACTGCTGTTGCTTCTGGTGCTGGCTGCTGAGAAGAGGTTGTGGGTAACATTGCTTGGCAGCCAATTAGAATCCCATGCCGGCTTCAGGCAGGAACCAATGCAATGCAGCTGATTACTACAGGGTCTGCCGTATAAAAGCGCAGGAGGAGTTGATTCAATTCAACTTGCATGTGCCGCTGCTGTCATAAGGGCACATTGGATGCATATTACACTCAGGCATTCTGCAGCAACACACGGTAAGAGGGTTTCTGAAGCATAAATGCCCTTGAAACCATCTTTTAGATGATTCAGAAACTCCTTAGGGGTGAGGAGACTGAGCTCGTCATACCTTGCGCAAAATGCTGTGGCGTGCCAGGTCAGCTGCATCCTTGTGCTCAGGGTTTTGCAAGAGCCACTCCAGGGTCACATCATCCTCAATGTACCTGCAAGGATTAAAGCGCCTGTCAGGGAATGCACAATACCCCTTATAGCAACATGTATTGCTAATTTGCACATGCTCCAGGAGAAGGCATGGAGCATCTCGGCAGCTTACTTGTTCTTCAGAGCTCCGTTCGCCACTTTCCTGCTGAGGGTGGCATGCCAGTGATTCTTCACTGCGTTGTCTGTGCGTCCTTGCAACATCCGCGCGATGGCTGCAAGAAAAGAGGAATGGATTAAACACAGCGGCAGAGTGCGACGGGAATGCTCTCCCGGCTGTGCGCATGAGGAGCGGCTCAACACGACGGAGAGCGTCTCAGCCCAAAGCAAACCTACCTGCCCATCTGTTCTGGTGGACGGATTGTGCCTGCACCAATGAAAACGTTCCGGTGTTAGAAAGATGCTCTGACGTATTCCTACAAGGGGGTATGCTCCACGTCTTGCATCCAGGGGTGTACCCCGTGTCGGGCATCAAGCTCTGAAATCGAGCTGACTACACGAGCGCACCTTAATGATCACTGCCTGCTCCCATTCAGAAAATGGAAGCTTATTCACATCTGGGTTGAGCTGGTTGTGCCACCTGCGACCACAGAACCGAGGTCAGACGGGCTCGCAGAGGGACCCTGAGCAATGCTCTGCCCAATTGAAAGCATGCGTGAGGTCGCAACGTTAACCATTCGCATTGTTTGATAGTTTTACATTGAATGCCCCAGCCAAGCATGCTGAATGAAGCCAAGGTCCTTTGCTTCTGGTCCGTGCGGAGATCACCCACCTCAAGCGGCAAGACTTGCCGGACCTTCCATGTATTCCTGCTGCTATCACTGTCCAGTTGCGTGTTCCGTGCTTGTTGACTAGCTCTTCCAGCATCATATCCTCCTGCGATAGCCGATGTATGGCGTCAAGCCCTCCCTTGCACGTAGAGGATGAAAGCCTAGCGTGCCGATACTGACCTCGCTGGTCCATGCGCCCTTCCTGGATTCGCTTTCTTCCATTTCAAACTCCTTTTACTATATAAAGCCCGATTGAGCACTCCCGAAATGCCTGACGGCCCTGCTCCAGCGGCTGAAGAGCCCTCTACAATGCGGCATACATCGTTCGCCTAGCGCGGCTATCCTGGCTGCCTTAATCAAGCAATGTCCCTAATCAAGTCTCCTGGACATGCGCATTTAGGGCTTCCCTCGCTAGGCTTGTACGACGTGTGCTCGGGGAGGCTATGGAGCGCGTAGGCTGCACATGATGCAGAGTTGACAGTGTTTCGAGTGTGCCACTTGGAATTGGCAATCAAGTCCTTTCATGAGTGACGAGCTCCGAAAATTCGGCGGGACCGTCACTCGCCGGCGGGGCTGGTGGTGGCCCGCCGGGGGTATGCCATCCGCTTGGTAAACAGAACCCCGTCCGTCCCTATGTCTTCCAAAGGGTGTCACCTGTGTAACTCATCAAGAGACTGTACTGCCCAGTTCACCAGAGCCTCTCTGCTGCCTCCTACCCCAATCTCCACAATCATTTGCCCTGGGAGCATTTGATCGCAGAAGAGTTGTCATCTGTGGTTCATTCGCCCGCAGAATTTCCGTCTGGCGATGACTGCGTCATGAGTCTGCAGAATCGCGGGAGGCTCGTCTCACCATACACCTATTGATCCGCTGCCATTCTGGTCCAGAAACGCAGACTCTATGGTGTTTGTTTGCCTGGCGAGATCGAGCGCGCGGCGGCTCACTCCATCTCACGCACCCTCGCTCATCCGCCTGTGCTTACACACATCAGCAATCCCCTTGGAGGACCCAGCATGCATTGTATGGGGCGCAAACACGGGAGTAGGCAAAACTCTAATCAGTGCTGGCCTTGCCCGAGCAGCAGTACGCGCGCAGGTAAGAACAGCCCCCTTTTACCCCGACCTCCTACCCCCTCTCCCTCTCCTCCGAGCCCCCTCTGTAACACTGCCCATGTTCCGACGTATAGTTTATCTACTATCGTATACTGATCCACCAATGATCAATCAATCTAAAACCCCTTCAGTCCAGGTTATGTCATATTGCAGGTGCCTCTGCTGTATCTCAAACCCGTGCAGACGGGTTACCCAGCAGATTCAGACAGCAGACTCGTGGTAAGTGGCCATGCAAGCAAGCAGCAGCAGACCAAAGCAGCGAGGGCCACTGCTAATCCCTGACCAATGGGCTTGACCCAGATGCCGATCCTCTGTACCCTACAAATGCACTTCTCATGATAAGAAAGCTGCTTGAGCTGCTTGGCTGGTAGGAGCACATATGCATAGCTGGCAATGTATATGAGATAAATCACAGCACAGCTTTGCAGCCCTGCAGTGCTCATGACCTAACCCTGCCCATGACATAACCCTGCCCATGACCTAACCCTGCCCATGACCTAACCCTGCCCATGACCTAACCCTGCCCATGACATAACTCTGCACGCAAGTGTAACCCGTAGGAAGCCGGTAGATAGTTGGCGAAGCTGCCAGTGTCTATAACACCATCCTCTGCCTACCTTGCATGCCCTCTACAGATAATGATGATTCAATTCCATTTCATACAAGCTTCACACACACATCAGACATTACCATAACGTGATTGAGCCCCAGCTGCTGCCTGTCTCCTTCTGCAGGACCGTGTCTGTAAGGCAGCTGCCACCAAAACAACTACTACCAGCAGCAGCAGTGGCAACAGCAGCAGCAGCAGCAGCAAGCAACTCATACCACCACCAGCAGCAGCAGCAGGGCAGCAGCCCCAGCACACCTCTCGTGTCCTCTTCACCTATGGGGAGCCTGTGAGCCCACATGTGGCAGCAGCCAGGGAGGGGCCGCTCATACCAGATCAGCAGGTCTTATCAGCTACAAGAACAGCCCTACAGGAATGGTCACGGGGGGGAGCTGTTGGTGGTGGTGGTGGTGGTGGTGGTGGTTCCCGGAAGCAGGGTTTTGTGATTGTGGAAACCGCAGGAGGGGTGGCCAGCCCAGGGCCTAGCGGGACACTGCAGGTGAGAGGAGTGACACTCGGGTCTAAGGAAGTCATCTGCAGGGCCAGGGTAAAGGGGCTTTGTGTTATGGACGGCGATCTCAGCACGGGGTGTGAGCACTGGGGTGCATGAGCAGAAGCCCTGATAGCAGCTGCAGAGATCTGCAGGAGCAAGCTTGCAGAATTTGACTAGAGCTGGTTTGTCAGTGCTTATTCAGTTGGAGGTCCTTTGCTGTGTCTGTACAGGTGGTAATGCAGACAGTTGCTGGTATGAACACTCATGCTCTGTGCTTAGGGTATAAGGAACACCCCCACAGATTTGAACCATGTCATTTCTGCTTCCAAAGAGTGGTGAATGCCTTGTATTAAACATATGTTTGTCCCGTCGGGCTCGACCCCTACCACCTCTTTGTCCTCCTTCCGGTCCAGTGCCTGTCTTACACTCCTCCCCTCACCCTCTTCTGCATTGACCTTTTAAGCCGCCTTGTATGTGTCTGCCCCCCTCTGCAGGGCGACTTGTACCGCCCCTTCGACCTCCCCGCCCTCCACTGCCCCTTTCCAGGCACTCCCTGCTGCTTTGAGCCCTAAACCCTCATATGTGTCTGTGCCCCCCTCTGCAGGGTGACTTGTACCGCCCCTTTACCCTCCCCGCCCTGCTAGTGGGTGACCCCGCCCTGGGGGGTATTTCCACCACCCTCACTGCTTATGAGGCCCTGTTGATGAGGGGGTATGATGTGGCAGCTGTAGTAATGATGAGGGAGGGGAGGATGGATAATTACAAGGCTGTAGCAGAGTACATGAGGTCAGCAGCAGCACATAGGTTAGGGAGGGAGCTGCCGCTGGTGGACCTGCCACTGTGTAAGCCTCCGGAACCTGGGGAGGAGGGAGGTGAGGGGGGAGGGGGTGCGGGGGGTTGGGGGAGCTTAAGGGAGTAATCGAGGAGAGCAGGGGAGGGAAGGCAGGGGAGGGAGGGCAGTATATAACCAGTGATGGACCTGCTTCTGTGTCGAGACCTCTGGAACCTTAGGTAAGGGGGTGGGGAGAGCAGGGGAGGGAGAGCATTGTTAACTAGAGTAAGGCTTGCTATTGTGTATCCTTTTCAGAACCTGGGGGTGAGTGGGTGGTACAAGGGTGCCAAGGTGGGGGTTAACGGGATTGGTTGGGGAGAGCAGGGGAGCGAGAGCAATAATAAACTAATGATGGATCTGCCGGCATGGAGTTTGTTGGGATCTGGGTAGAAGGAGGTGTAAGCTTCGGGACATGGCCAAAGGTTTGGGGCGGGGGGAGGGGATGTGAAGGATGGAGAAGAGGAAGGACAAGGGGGAAGCCAGTGGGGTTGGGGGAGGAAGAGAGTCGAGAGGAGATGTGGGTGGTGGACCTGCCGCTGTGTTGGGACCTACGGGACCTGGGGTGAGGGGGGAAGCTTTGCGTTAAGGCTGGAGCTTGGGATCTCGGCTGGGGTTGGGGGCTGAGGGGCGGTTGGGTTGGAGGGGCAGGGGGACGAGGATGGGAGTAATTATGGTATGGAGAAGAACGGGACAGGAGAGGGGGGGGGGCATGTGCTTGTCATTTGGCTGGGGACATGCTGAGGCTTCCCCTGGTCGCTAAAAATTTCCAAACAGAGCCCGGTCGATGATAACTCTAAACCAACAAATGGCATGTTCTTCCTATCTCTATCTTTGTTATACTTCCACCTAAACCTCCAAACATCTATGACCCATAAATGGTGTTGTAGAAGTCATTGCATGTGTTACTGTTGGTGCTCCAGCTGATGATGGAAGTGGGGTTGACCAGCAGTTGCGCTCATGGTTGACTGAGTCAACGCCCCAGTTTGACCGGCTGCTACAGCTCCTACAGCAGCACCATCAGCAGCGGCTGGAGTGGCTGAGGGGGGCGGGAGCAGCAGCACAAGGGAAGGTGTGGTGGCCCTTTACTCAACATGGGGCACTCACAGACAAGTAAGGGGGTGGGAGTGGGAGGGGAGGAAGGGGAGGGGGGGGAGTGGGGGGATGTAACTAGATCTTGTGTGATCTGCCATAGCAAAAGGGGCATATGGGTAAAGTGGAGAGGGCAGCGAACCCAGACTTAAGAAGGGGAAAGGAGTTGTGGTGATATGGCCTTCTGCCTCTTTGGCTGTGCATGTTGGAAGGGGCTTAGCTTGGTCCACACAACATGGCGCACTCACAGACAAGTAATAAGATGGGGTGGGGGTGGTAATGAGTGAAGAGGTGCAGGAGAGAGTCCAAAGTGGGACTGAAGTCGGCTTTTATGGGGCGGGGGCTGCCGGGGCTCTGTATGTAGCATCAAGTTGTGAAGGGCCACAGGGAGCTAGATCCGGGCGTTTTGATTAACTCTGGGCTGGAGGGAGTTGAAGGCATGCTTGTGGCTGTTGTGCTTCTGGGTGTTGTGCAGCCTACAACTGAGGCACAACAATGCAGAAGATGTTGTTTTTTTTGGATCTGAATAATACATACGCTAGACGCAGCTTTTTGGGAAGTTGCTTGCATCAGTATCATGGTGTATCTGTTGCTGCTTTAGGACACATTTGCACAACCTGCCAGATTGCCTTTGATTGCAGGCGCCAAGCTGAACTCAGCAAACAAAGTGTTTCACCTGAAGCAAACCCAACTTCTGCTGTTTCTTTCTTTCCCCCCTCTCTTCAGTGGTGTTACTGTAGTTGACGCTCGTGCCGGTGAAAACTGGCTGGTGTTTCAAGAGGGTTCCCAAAGACCTATACCTCAAGATGCTGTTACCACACCACCACCACCAGCAGCAGCAGTTGCAGCTGCTAGTAATGCTACCACCACCACCGCCGCAGCAGCAGCAGCAGGGAGCAGTGTTGACCCAGTGCTACTGCCTCAGCATGATAGCTGTAGCAGCTGGTGGACTCAGACCATGGTTCCTGAGCTGCAGCAGGAGGTGGTCAAGGCGGTGGGGTATGGTTTGGGCAGGTATGGGCATGTGTTATGGCCGGAGGTGGTGCATGGCCCGGGGCTGAAGCTCACGGAGATGATACTGGAGGGGCCGCTGGCTGATGGCTGGGGGAGCAGGGTGAGTTAGGAGGGGAGGGGGGGTGGAGGAGGGGGGGGGATAGCAGTGAGAGGGGGGGGGGGGGCGGAGCGGGGGGGGGGGATAGGGGAGGGCAGTGGGGAGGGCGGAGATTATTCTAGAGGGGCCGCTGGCGGCTGGGTGGGGGAGCAGGGTGAGTTAGGAGGGGGGGAGGGGAGGGGGGAGCTGAGGAGGGGATGGGGGGGGGGAGGTGAGCGGGGGTAGGGCGGACAGCTGAGATTATTCTAGAGGGGCCGCTGGCGGCTGGGGGTGAGCAGGGT